>JACMZG010001914.1:19695280-19792780 GCA_018340805.1 Microvelia longipes
TATTTTTTACTCCATTTCACCCCTTTTATGCCCCTCCCCGTTTTTTTACCCCCTACTATTTTTTTATCCTTATACCCGTACATTTTGAAACGTAGACCATCTCTTAACTAAATCCTTCTAGCTCCAAAAATCTTTTTTATTCTGCTCACTTTTTAATGTGTCCTTTGAAATATAAAGTCAGGCTAACGATTTCAAAACTCATATCTCCACTTAAAATAACAGATAAGTAAATAAGTGTATACGGCAGGTATGTATTAAAACAAAATTTGGAAATTTATTTATTTCGAATGCTAAGTGATTCGTGGCTTAAGTTTGCTCCGTGCAACTCAAACCTTTACAGGAAAAATAAAAAACTGGCGTCAGGTCTACAAGGCGAGCGAATTTCTTTTGGAATTCTTTCGTTGATAAAAATAATTTATTTCTTGCTCATATTTTAGATTATGTTTTAAATATTAGCTGAAAGTTGGCATCCGTTTATTTGTAACAAAGCTTAGTAAATTCTTATCATGGTTCATCCAAATTTTTCGTCTGGTGCGAATATGTTCCCCTTATTTATCCGTTCACACATTTACCAAATATTATTGATTCTTGGGATTAGTAGAGCCAAAATGATTATTAATATTAATGATAAACAAGGTAACCTAATTATCATTTGAGACTTCCGAGTTTTGCAAAACATGAATTGTTGATTCAATATAATTGTGCTAGAGACACCATAGGAAATAGTGAACAACAAAAATGCAATGCTACCTCTGGAGAACTATCCATCATTATATGCTTGGCAAATGATTATATGCATTGTTAAACTAATACGGTGAGGAGAGCACCACTTCGTCTATTTGTAAATAACTATTCATATATTTTCTTCAGAATTTTAGTTAAAGGTCAGAGTGAGTGCAGGCTCTGGTCCGGCGCCCTGATTGACTAGGACGCATCGAAACCGAGTGGGCATGAGAATATATGTCGAGCCATACAAATTGAATGCCGAAATTCGAAAATGATGGAACAGTTCCCAGGATTTTGTAGCAAATATGAATTTTGCTTGCTTACATTTCCTAGTGTCTCTCGCACAATAATATATCGTGTAAAAGTACCTATTAATCTTTTTTTTCTATAGTTAATTTAATGGCTTATACTACCTATTATATATTAGTTAATTTTTTATATTAAAAGCGGTTTGTTCTAATAAGTAGTGGTTATTTTGGAATCTAAATATAGAGCATAAAAGCCAAAACAATTGTACCAAAATTTGACAAAAATAGTGGAGGGGGGAAGAAAAGATAAACGTAAAGTCATCTGTGATAAAAATTGGGTGTAACCAATCGTTGCTATTAGAATTGTCTCTCTTTCTTCTATGAGACAAGAAAGCAATATGAAAAATACATTATCCTAATTTATTCCAAGGTACAGGATTTTCTTATAAAAATAAACCAAAATAAATAGGTCGAACTTAACTTATATATTTTTCTGATAACAATATATTTCTATTTAGTTGTTTGGGGGTATTTTTATTGGTCGTAGAAGGGGGGAATATCTTAGGGGCATTTCTAAAACAGAAGCAAAAATATTTCAGAAACAGTTATTTTCTTTATATCTTTAAGTCTAAGGAAAAGCCAGCACCATTTCCTTTTTTCCTCGAATTTCGAAGAGGGGAAAAAAGAAATGAAAAATTGGTTTATTTTGGACTTCCTGTAGGTCATATACCTTTTTTTGGCTTAGGGTTTTTTTCTGCCCATACCTTTTGATAATATATTCTGGTCGATAAAAAATTTACAACCAAGTTTTAGCCAAGTTTGGTCACCTTGGTTAAAATTTAAGTAAATTTATTGATTTAATGGTATAGACATATTACACTCCTGTTAAAAGCCCTGACTGAATCAACACAATGGCGCAAATACACTACAAGGTCAAAATATACACCCCTTTTATTATGATCCTATCGTAGAAGTCTTGGTCCAATGATTATTAGAACCAAATGTCTCCCTCACATCGAAATTCTTTCAAAAGGCATCGTTAAAACTGGGAAATATAATTAATTACACTGATATTTCTCCGGAAACGTTAAATCAACAAAAAGCGAGTTTGTTTGTTAATCAAGTTGCTGAACTTTTACAATTTAACTTTGCTTAACAGACCTTAATTGCTCTAAAAGTTGTTCAGATTTTAATTAAAAAAGTGTGTTGGTAAATGTAAATTAAAGAAAAACTGATCCTAATATGTCAAACTAGTCCACTTTTACTTACTCGTTTATCCAAATACCTTTACAAAGGTATTTGGGAAAAGTTAGTGTTCGCACTTTAGGGCGAACCCGATATTTCACCAGTATTATACAACCTATATTTCACCAGTATTATACAACCGATATTTCACCAGTATTATACAACCGGTATTCCACCAGTATTATACAACCGATATTTCACCAGTATTATACAACCGGTATTTCACCAGTATTAAATGTTTTAGGTGTTTTTAAGACCTCTTTCCAAATAGTTTTTACTAACTTCAGTGTATCTAATTTGAAATGACGTCTAAAAACCCGTCATATTGATTCAGCAAATATTTAGAAAAGTCACCAATTCGAAATAATGACCATATCGATTATAAATTTGTTCCGCAAGACTGCATAAGGCTAACAAATCTGCTAAGTTTCATTATCCGCTTTAGTTTAATTTGTATATTAAATATCATTAATGATTGGGGTTGGAGTCGAGGTTAGATCCCATTTGCACTGCGGCTGGAAGTCTATTGTACAATAACATGTATATATATTAAATAACATGTATAAGTGCATTCAACAAATCGTTTAAAGTCTGCGTTTCTCGTTTCGAATAGCCCCAATGGATTATAAACAACAATGCCACCAAAATTGACAGTGCTCACAATAATTTGCAATAGTTAGCTCAGTTAATGTTTATTTTAAAAGGGTTTTTGCGCATTTACTATGAAAAATGCAGAAAAAACATGTTATGAGTAGTGTTATCCGGTAATTTTCTATCGATTTTTGGATTTTTTGGTCAATTAAGGTGGTCGTATCGACTTCGGACCAATAATGTTCGATTTAGCGCCCCAAAAAGTCATTGAAAACGACACTCAACTCGAAATTTGTTTTTTACCGGCCGTAAAAACAATTTTGCCTTTTTAGTCACTTAAAGTGGTCAAACTCCAGACTCGTTTCATTCGATCTAACGTTCCAAAAATCATAAATAAAGACCTTTTATCCGGCGAAAAAATTTAACCTAGAATTTTAATTATTTTTTGAAAATATTACATATAAAAATTTGAAAAAAATGTCATTTTTGAAAAAAATCTATTCTTCATAAAACTTTTTATTCGATGTAAGATTTTTTTTAATATGTATACCCTGAATCTTACAAGTATCATTATTTTAAAAACAGTTCATTTTTTCCGAAAAAATGTTATTCTTTATAAATATATAAAGTATTTATTTGCAATATTTTATAAAAAAAATTCTATAAGCTTAAATAGGGGCCAATATTGACAGGACGAGGACGGAAAATTTACTGTAGCACCGTAGTACATTTTGTCACGGGGTAATTTGGCTCACCTTTTGTGACCAAATTTTATTTACCTAATAAAGTTTAAACCTAGTACATTTGTAAGCATTTTTCATGATTTTGGGGTTAGGGAGCCCAGAATCACTCTTGTTTCTTCAGGTTTTTCTTATTAAATTTATTGTCATTATCTGAATCACTTGACTGCTTGTAACAGTATGTACTTAATACTTAATTATGTATTTTAACTTAGTTAATTTGAGCTTTATGTATTTGATATTTAATATAGTTTATATAGTTAATTAATTAATAGTTGTATGATGCATGTGTTAGGAAAATGCTTTGTTCCTATTGGTTCAGAGCTATAAGCTCTGAACCAATAGGCTATTGGTTTTAAGCTATAAGCTTAAAATTTGTCCCTTGCCCTCTTCATTTCCAGCTGTGTGGTTCTCTTGCTCATGTATCTCCTGAGCTAGATAGTACAGTAAGATGATGCCCACAGTAGCCCAAGTAGTTTGCAAATTCTTATCACGTTTTAGTTAACTTGTATTATTTTTAATTTGGAATATTTAGCTTTGATTTTGAATCTTATTATTATGGAATAATACTTTGTCTATTCAAATCAGTTTTCAGTTCTCTCTTGTGCTTCACCTACGAAAGCGTCACCTACCTATCCTACTTGGCTACACCTATCCGCGGCCATATCCTGTTTAGCCATATCCACCTTAGCCCTGACTCAACAGATTCTTGTGAGGAGGATCCTAACTCCTACCGATCTA
Source organism: Microvelia longipes (assembly GCA_018340805.1). NCBI lineage: Eukaryota > Metazoa > Arthropoda > Insecta > Hemiptera > Veliidae > Microvelia > Microvelia longipes. The sequence goes on from JACMZG010001914.1 coordinate 19,699,572, forward strand.
TTTCTCCAAGGCATCTGTTGCCTTGTCCCCAAAAACTTTGGCTACGCCTACCCGCGGCCGATCCTGAGGGTTTGGTTTGAGAACTGTGGCATCCACACTGAGGTGAGGCTTGGTTCTCGCCAAATTTCTGTTTCTGTCTAAGTACGCCTTGACGTTAACCCCAAGTGTTCTATCAGTTTTTTTTATTTTAAAATTTCTTTTGTGCCTTTTTATTTGGATAGCCGAGCTGCTTCACGTAAGTCATAAATATGGTAATTTGGTCCCAAAGTTTATTAGTGTCCCAAAAATATATTATAAAGACTGAGAATTATGTTTGTCATATTGAATTTTTGAGAATTTTCTATACCAATGAGTATATCTTTAATTACTAGAGAATTATTAAGTCTTCGAATATTGGATTATATAAAAATGTATTATTATTGAATCCATGGATTTTACAAGGTGTTTGAGTATATCCTTGTTTCTGAACTGATGTTAGGCCTCCCAATGTATTGAGTAGGCTAGGCCCTCTAGTATTTATATATATATATAATTATATAATATTATATAATATATATATATATATATTATTATATATATATATATATATTATATATATTATATTATATAATATATATAATATATATATTATATATATATATTATAATATATATATATATATAAATATATATTATATATATATATATTAAATATAAATGTCCGTCCTCGTCCTCTCAATATTGGCCCCTCATTTAAGATTATAAAAAATATATATATTAGCCGAGGGAATCTTTTTTTTAATTCTGAGGCATCAGGTAAGGAATTACTGAAAATTAGTTCCTGTAAATTGCCAGGGGAAATAATTTGCAGAAAGGTTATAAGACCCTACAATAATGCTACCTCATGTCGTATAATTCCCGTGCATTCAAATTTTTAGGTTCAAAGTGATTTTTATAGTAGGAACGGGGGGGCACAACTCCTCGGTTTGAGGTGGACCTAAAACTGGGGATAAATTCAAGAACTACAGCATCGAGCGCTAGTTTTCACCTTGATCTCTGTCTTTATCACTACTGTTATCAGATATATACGGCGACGTATTTTTATAATAATGTAAAGAAGATGTATTTGACAAATTCATAAACATTTATTTCTTTTTAGTAGTTTATAATAGTCAATTAAAAAAAATAACTAGTGAGTTACATAAGTTTGTATTTAAAATCATTTTGAGGACGGGATAATTTTGAGGGATGACTCAAAATAACTTTAGTTGTAATATAAAGAAAGTTTATTAGTGAACAATATTTATGCGGGTGTTTCGAAGTTTATTTATTGTGATATTTACGTTCTATATTGTTTGTTCTTCGTTTCATTAATTGTATTGTATTATTACAACTTGCTTTGTTTCATTAATTGTCATTAATAAAAATTTATTTGAAAAAAATGAGACTCGGGCGATAATTGATTTATCTTTCTCAGCAAACCTTCGAAACTTAAGCAAAATATAGCTTTGGGGTTTCAGCCTGAGCTAAAAACTTATTATCGTTCAGTTAAGTCTTTAGATCTCTATATGTGTATTTTGATCGCTGTACAAACGCACAAGTTGTAGTTACTTGTTACTTTTCCTCATTTATATCTTAGGTTTTCTTTTTTTTCAAGAGCGCACGCTTCGTTGTAAGTTATACATAGGCAAATACCAACTATATACCGTTGGTATATAGGAAATGTATTGTGTTTACAAAAATACCCGTAAAATGTATCTCGTACCCCATTTTGATTTTTAAAATACACCTATTGCACAAACGATAATATTCTGTTTCCAATGGGTAGAGTGAAAATTGAATTATCTTGAATCTATAAATTATAGAAATCTAATACAAATATAAGATCGAATAATATAATATGTTAATTTAAATAGTTTTAATAGGTATCTGCCGTGCCTCAGTTGGCTCTAGTTAAAGCTCCTCCAAGAAATAAGTCGCCACAAAACCGGTAGAGCAGCTTCAAGTAAATTTAAAGTCTTTGATAAGCACAAGCTATGTCCTTGGGATTTAACCCCACTTCTTGATATAGTCACCTGATGAACCTTATTTACATTTTCAAACGCGTTAAAATTTAAATATAACTCAGTTAAGAGATTGAAAAGAAGTTAGTGTTACATTCACTGAAAGGTTTTTTAAGGAAAATTACACTTCATTTTAAATAATCTTAGCTACTAAAATTTAAATTTGTATGTTTTGTTTTCATTAAATAGATCATAAATTATTTTCGAATAATTTTGTAGTTTTAAATTTTCTCGAAAATGTCGGTGATGAAGGATAAGGTAAGCTTAAATATTTTATTAGAGTATACTATATTATTTTTGGCTATGTCCAAAAAGTGAGGCTTATTTATGTTCAATACCCAAATGCAGTCCGCAATTGCGTTTGTCATGAACAGTGTTACGCAAAGCCTAAATATTTTGATACTGAAATATTTTACATAAATTAGCCTCATTGATCTTTCTCCACATCATGTTCAAATTAAAGAAATTCTATTTTATTCTTAACTTTTAGCAAAACAATTATTTATTTATTTAACAAAGAAACAAGATTGCTTCCAATTAACAATAGATATACCTTTGCTTTACTAAATTCAAGTCCAGTTAAACCCTTTAAGCTACAAGCTAATAAAGACAAAATGCCGCTATTAGCTGAATCAGCGTATAGCTTTTGGCACCTCTTCATTTCTCTCCTTTTCCTAATGAAATAAGAGGCTTTTGACCAGGAATAAAACATTGTTGTTATTTTATGTCAGTATGTCATATTACGAGTTTTTTTAAATGGCATTTTGCCATAATATATGCAAATTTCCGTATGTTTTAGTCAAACTCCATGATTATTTTACTTAACATGAGGGATGTCAAATAAAGCTTATAATAATATCTAGTTTGTATTGTCAAATCAAAGCTAAAGTTTATAATATCTATGTTATGTTTATTGGGGTTCTTGGTTTATTAGGGTATTCTTAGGATACCCTATTGCCTTTGGTCTGGTTTTAATCAATTCAGCATAATAAATACATAAACGTATACAATTTTCCGCCAAAATTATTAACCTGTAATGGTACAAATTTGTTGATAACTTTACAGACTTATCCGTACTGTAATCAGACCAGGTTGATAACACCATAGCACTCTAGGTTTTAGGGTCTTGATCTGTTGAAAGTCGATTTTTGTACTAAGTTTCAAAAGATACAATAGAAGAAATCTTCTATTGTATCTTTTGAAACTTAGTACAAAAATCGACCTTCAACAGGTCAAGACCCTTAACGTACCCTTTACGTACAAAAATTTGTACGTTTAGAAGATAGCGCATTTACAAACTCGGTGCTTTGGGCCTCGGCCGCTTCGTATTGTCAGAGCTCCCTGAAACTGCTTCGCGGCCACTTTTTTGTTCTTTTGTATTATTTGTTGTTATAATATATATTGTTACATGACATTTTGCCATGTATATGTCGACTTTGTATTGCCTTTGAGACACTCACTACGGCCCCTGTTTGAGCCATATGACGTATGCATATATAAAACGAAGCGTTGAAAAATTTGCTCCAACTATATAGTAAAAGAAACCTTTTTCTTACTCATTGTTGATGACGTCAACATTTAAGTTATTGCCAATTGCGCCACTTATGATGGTTCGATTGAGCTAAAACCGGTCCCAATCGTTTTAGAAATACTAATACTTTTAATTAACCAATTCAAGGTATTTTGGCTATGTGCGCCTGTTTGACTTGCCGTGGTTATTTTGGGAGCCATTTTTGTCCTGTCTGTCTTTGACAGTTAGTCCACTGTCAAAGACAGGGGCCTCTGGCTCTTGTTCCAACAAGAGCCAGAGGCCCCTCTTCTATACTAACTCCCGCCGTCTGGGACTACTAAAGTAAACAGATATCGTAGAGGTCATTGACATAGACGTCTAACATATAGACAAGACTATATACATAAATATATATTTATTTATATTATCAGTGAATCCCTTTTTTATCCTCCCCCCTCTCCCCTCTATGACATTCATTTCATAAGCTTATTTTTCCATCGGAAATTCGCTAAAATAAAGTTGGTGGATAAAACCCACTTGGAAGCCGTGTATGATGTACCAGTTTAGGGAGTACTGCAATTTTGCATCTTTTTGTAAAAATATTGTACTTATATAGAAATAAACGATTTAATTATTTATTAAACTCCGAGCACAACTAATCATCCTCCAATTAAATATAAAAAGTGATGTCCTTTACTTTTATAACTGTTCAATTAGTTTTAAGAGGCATATTTAATTGATAAATAAAAAAATACAACCTCAAAAAAGGCCTTTTGGCTGTAAATGTCCATTCCCCAAAAAGAGCGGATAAAAAGTTGGATATAACTACGTACTTATCACGTTCAAAACATTACCGAAATAAAAACTATAATCTCTTTCAAACCGTCCAACATATTCAGTTTACCAAAAACAATTTGAAACAACAACAATGGTTATTACAGAAGGGTGTTGTTTTTAGAGACCGTTATATGGTCCGTTTTACCAGATATTATTTCAGTATGGAAGAGGGAGGAGGTAATGGTTTTACACACTGTTTGGAAGCTAAATATTAATAATTTTCTATTTTTCCCTTTTTTTCCTGAGATTTTTTTTTAAGTTGAAGAAAAATTTAATAAGTATAAGTTCGTGTTTTATTGACTTAGGTGAATTACTTAGTAACCAAAAGGTTAATGTCCCCACAGCAAATTTTATTTTTAATGCTGTAAGAATATAGTTGTATCAACTATTTGGACGTTTTGCTGGCATAGATTATACCAGAGTCTAGGTCATTCTTTACAAATAGTGCTAACTTGGTGAAAAGACCGGGATATGGAATAACAATCGCTGGTAAAGTGCATAGTCTAGCTTGGTAACCAAAATATGTTAGGCTATAGAATAGACAATTTGCATTTTTCCAAAAAAATATTTTTTGCCCGTAAAATGAGTAAATGTGTTTAAAAAATATATTAAGCTGTAAAAATATTTATTAATTTTAAATAGTCAAAATAAGCATTTAAAAAAGAGAGGGGGAATGGGTGAGAGAGTGGGGTGAGATTAAGGTACAGATGGGGGTTTTAGTTAGAAATATCGTAAGGTCAACAGTTCAATAAATTGTAAAGAAGACTGAAATAAAACAATTCCAATGCCTAAGGAATTTAATGTCAGAAGCTGTCTGTATCATCTTGTTGACAGTATAGAATGTACTTATACGAGTGTTGCTCTAGTGAATATTGTACTACACGGTGGTATTCATACCTCTGACGTTATAAAAGCAGTCGAAGCCGTTTTCCCGCCAAAAGAACATATTTGCATATATTTTTTGTTTTTTTGCTGTATCATCAAAAGTATAATTTTTTTCATTCTAATATTTAACAGAGTGTTCTTTTAGATGACTTACTTAAAGATAATGCAATGAAAATAAATGTTCAAGCATTCTATTAGATTTTACCAAAAACCAATTCCATTTTAAAAAATGAAAACTCCCCGACAAGTCTTTGGTCCAAATAAGTTGTGATATCAACTTTTCTGTCTCGCCAAGTCATGTCGATTCTGGTTATTTGCGTTTCAAACCGGAGTTTTTAAGTTTGGATTACTGAAGGACCTCATTTAAATTGAGAGGAAATCACTCTCAATTAAATTTTTCTCCTTGGCAGCGTGCCAAGGAGAAAAATCTTTATGATATTTTATGAGGTATTATACAACTCAGAGGTGTTCGTGGAGATAAATCATAACATATTTCAGCAGTTGTAATAATTGCAGCAGTCTTATCTCCATAGAAACAAATAAAATTGATGAATAAATGAAGCGAAACGAGTTTAGTCATGAACTTATATACCCTTGCCAACACTACCTCTGATGTTGAATAGCTTTATTTTTTATGCACTCTGCTGGCATGCCGCCAAGGAGAAGAAGCTGATAATTTCCTCTCAATTTAAATGAGATCATTTAGTATTGCCAACCTAACAACTTCACTTTAAAATGAAAATAACGCTCTCCTACCAGGACTGATATGACTTGGCTAGACAGAAAAGTAAATATCACAACTTTTTTGGACAAAGATTTGGCGGGAATTTTTTTTACCACTAAAGTGGTTTTTGGTACGAATTTATGACTTTTTGGCTCCTAACATAGGAATTACGAATTTGCGATTTTTTAATACAGGAATATTAAAGGGCATCAGAGAAATCCAAAAAGTCCGTTCACGCTTTAATCTGTTATAGAGTTTAGGCTTCAGATGGATATAGCCATGCTAACTAGCTAGTAAATCACAAGTTTTATCCTATGTAAATAATGCAGTTGTTTGATTTCAGAATGGATACACGTACATGAGTGGATTTGGAAATGAATTCGCCTCTGAAGATTCCAGATGTCCTAATTCTTTACCTAAAGGACAAAACAATCCTCAAAAATGTCCCTACAATCTTTACGCCGAACAACTATCTGGGACTGCTTTTACTGGTAGTTATATTGAAATAAATTTTTTTTATATTCACGGACCGTGGCTTAGGTTGCGTTCAGAAACTTTTAGTTCATCGACATTTGGTTATATTATTTCAAAATATATGTATTATATTAATATATGTAGTATAATTAAATTTTGAAACAACAACTGGTTAAAAATAATGGGCGTTTATTAAGACGGGATTTGTCTTTTGGTTGATTTCATTTGCTCAACCGATAAGTTAGTTTTTAACCAATCCTTATTCTTGGAATTTAATTTTTCTTATTGCTGATACATAAGCCTCATTAAAAGCTATCCACTTTCCATTTTAACAAAGCTTATTAAAAGTAGACGTCATGGCATTCTGCCAAGATAAGTAACATTGTACCCTTTTGCATATTGCATTCTTATTTGCATTAATTTTCAGAGCGAAGAAATGTTTGCTAAAGACCTGGTGAGGAGTGGTCTTCTTAGTATTTTACTGAAGTTAAGAATGCGCATTATTTAATATAAATTGTTAATAATCATAATTTGATGCAGTTATTATAAATTACCATGCAACTCTGCTGTAAGGCATATGTTATATGTATATTGCGATAAATATTTGTAAAGCGATTTAAATTATAACATACATTTATATAAATTATAAATAAATTAATTATAATAAATTATAAATATATTAACTTTCAATATTCTAGAACAACCATCATAAATTTGCCTTTTCCATAAAGCTATACTATAGTACGACACACGGCTAAAATCAGTCGACAGCGTGGGAAAATAGTGTTGAGTAACCAATAAGGTTGGCCTGATTTGAAATTGAGGGCGTGGTTTAACATCCAGGAATAACCTTATTGACTCTATCGGATTATTTTCCCATGCCGTCAACTGATTTTAGCTTTGTGTCGCACTATACTAAAAATTATTGTACTTAAAATGACATTTTTATTGTCAAATCAATTATTTTACTTTTAAAAGTTATCTTTTACAGTAGGAAAATAATGTGAGGGTGCCAATGAGTTTAGTCCTGGGTGTTAAACTACGCCCTTAATTTCAAATCAGACCAACCTTAATGGTTCCTCAACACTATTTTCCCGCGTTGTCAATTGGTTTTAGCCGTGTATCGTACTTTAATAAACATTCAAGAATAATAAAAAAATAAAAATAAAAAGGAATTTAGATAAGCCAAGATAATTTTAACAAAAATTACAAGAAAAAGTATACAGGAATCGCGTAAAAGTTTTCTTGGTATTACCTAACAACTATTATCTCTTCTTTTGAGTAGTGAACTAGTAAATATAGAAGGAGAAACGTCAGAAACAGGAAAACTTACAAATTGAATATTACGCAACTAGAACAATGAGTATTATGATGAAATAATTTAATTATTTTAGATATGGTGGAAACAAATTGTTTAAATAACAATAATTTACAATTTGTTTGTGAGGAACCCCTTCAGTCTAAAATGGAGAAAAGCAGACTAAAAAACTAACTCAGTCGCTTACAAATTAAAGGCATACAAAGTTAGAACATAGTACTAACGTACTAAGCATGTGCTGCGTGTTTTTATTTAAAATTAAGTGTCGAATAGATTTGTAATGTCAGGAGAGTCACTTCTTTACGTGAGTAGTAGACTGAGCCAATCGTCCCCTTTATTCATAATCCCTGATCATTAGATTTTGTAAAATTAAACAGTAAAATAAAACCGATCACTGTTATACCTTGCCAGGTAAGGATTCTAAATACATTTTACAAAATTTTACAGAACCTTCACCTAGGTCTGTAAAATATTTTGATATCGAGCAATAACGAGAACGAATTGGGCCTCCGTTAGCAATTTAGAATCGCTTTTAGGTTTGACTTGCCTGAGCTCTGGACTGAGAAGTTGAACAAAACTTAGATACTTTTCTAAACCTAATGAGAAAATGCGAAGGTTCTATGGAATACATGATAAAGTCATGTAGAAAGAATAGGAACAGGAACCATTTAAGAACGATTAACATTGTATTTATCAAATCCAATGTTTAAAATAATAATGCTTTTTTTGTTTTTCTTATATTTGATCTCGTTTGATTTTTAAATTTGGTTAAATAGTAGGTGGTAACACATTGTATACCAGAAAATATGTTAGTTAAGTGATGAAATTTCTTTACCTTGTAAAATTTTATTTCAGCTCCAAGAAGCGAAAATAAAAGGTCGTGGCTGTACAGAATAAGGCCATCTGTTCTTCATGAACCTTTTAAAAGAATAGATAAGAAGAAATTTTCTAATGATTGGAATGATAATTTACCTAATCCTAATCAGGTTAGAACCCTTTATTAACTTTTGAATAGTTCTCTATAAAATGTTGTAGAATAAGTATGTACATAACTTTTTATAAGAAAGCGGTCTGTCAACAATGTTGAGTTCAGGGTCTGCCTAATACAAACTAAAACTTCCTCTGGGAAACTTCTAGAACCTAGCCTGGTACCGTTATTTATGCTACTTTAGGAGCTAGGTCTTATCTTGAGCCACGGTAAAAAGTTTTAGATAATAAAACCTACAATTGCACTGATAAAACTCAGCATTTCTGAAGCTTATGATTATTTGTAAAAATATCGAATCAACTTTGGGCAATGGCTTTGCCATTGCTTTTGCTTTGCCATATTGCTTTGACTAATGAGTCAAGCAATATAATTTATTCATGAAGCAAATAAACATTAATAGCAAAATTCATGGTTTAAGAAGACATAACTAATAACCTATTTAGAATCATAACCTAATGTGCGAATACAAAAGTTGATTTTTAAATATCTGCACACACATCTGATACACTTTTTATAAAAGTGGAAATTCAGCCTTAATTAACTAAGTATAGTTTATATCCCGGTTAGTGCCAAAAGTAGACATTCTGTGCGGGTTTTTAAGGTAGTAATACAGGCCCGTAGCCAGGAAGAGGCGTCCCCCCCCCCGGAAAAAATATCGCTCTCTCTTATGAAGTATCTGTTGGAGGAAGTCTCTTAAAGGTGACATCCTCCTCCCAAACAATATTTGGCTGGCTAGAGGTCTGTGTTACTATGAAGGGAATTGACTATGTTGAACTCAGACTTTCTGCAAAAAGTTTGTTTTCTTATTAATGCAGCTTGCTACCCATTAATTTCAGTTCTAATTTCCATTTCCCTATTTCTAGCTCCGCTGGAAGCCGTTTATGATAGAAAGCATAAAAACAGACTGGATAGAAGGTTTAAAAACAGTTTGTGGAGCTGGAGATGCGAGAACACGTCATGGTTGTGGAGTTCATATCTATACTTGTAACACAAGTATGAACAATAAGGCATTCTACAACTCGGATGGGGATTTACTTTTAGGTAAGCCAATGTTGGCAAGGTCCAAGTCAGTATTCTATGTCAAATCGGGATAAAGACAGCGTTGATAAGAAATTAGCTTTCAAAGTTGTAAGCTCTTTTGAGACAAAAAACTTTGGCTTTGATACACGGAAATAGATGGTCGAGCATTTGATAATAGCAAAGAGAGAGATAAATCAGTTGCTCAAACCCTTTTAAGAACCCTACTTAGCACAACGATAATGCAGCGCTATTACTACATGAGCTACCAAAGAAAGTAAAACTAATTCCATGCTGTGCGAAATTCGTCTGAAAACCCTGTCTGAACAAGCATATCTACAAGAGTGTATAGTGTTAAATGACTTAGACCAAAGCACTTGTTTATTTTTCTATCAGCAGTTTGCAAAAAAGCAAAAGTCTTTTGAGGAAACAACCAATTATATAAAATCTATTGAAGCAGTGAAGCTGAGCGTCTGAACTTAGTTTTCCACAAGGTGCATCTTTCAAGAAGGCAATAATTGAGCTGGATTACCTTCCAAAGATACTGATGATAGGAGATGACGGAATCTCGCCATGATTTAAATTACATAAGTCTTCCATAATTCCTTCTAATATTTGAAAAATATATAAAAGAAGTTCCCTTCTAATATCAGCTCATCAATAATAACACCAATCACTGTTTAACCAGTTGTTATGATATGAACGCGTAATTTTAAACTAACTTTTCAAAATGGCATCTTTTGTATCGTTTCAGTTCCACAACAAGGTCCGTTAGATATCAGAACAGAATTCGGTAGAATAAGAGTAGACCCGAACGAAATCTGCGTCATTCAGGTAAACATTTATAACAGTTATTAACAGTTGTGATTTTTGATCTTGAATAAGATCTTGCATTCGAAAAAGATATTGTTTCCCGCATCGATAACATAAACTCTAGAATCCTACAATCCTTCATTGTGTCTCTTTGATTTTCAGATTAATTTTTTGTTATTAGTGAAAAGGTTAGGATTGTAATAGTTCCTATGATACCATAGCACACCATCATATTACCCATTAAATCATAGGTCATACAACTTCTCCAATAAGTTTTTTTAACTGTTAAATTAATATTTTCATTGTTATTATTTCAGCAAGGCATAAAATTTAGCATTGGGGTTGAAGGACCAAGTAGAGGTTACGTTCTTGAAGTGTTTGGCAATCATTTCGTTCTTCCGAATTTGGGACCAATTGGTAAATCAATAGCCTTAATCCATTTTACCAAATAATTATTACCCTATTTGAATTAAATATTTTTTATCTACGATTGATACGTATATTAACATTATATGTCGGTCAACATGGACCTTTGTAAAAGAATTCTTCTTACTTTCGGCACTTATAATAAATTATAAATATATTAACTTTTACTATTCTAGAACAACCATCATAAATTTGCCTTTTCCATAAAGCTATACTATAGTACGACACACGGCTAAAATCAGTCGATAGCGTGGGAAAATTATGTTGATGAACCAAAAAGGTTGGCCTGATTTTAAACTGAGAGCGTGGTTTAACATCCAGGAATAACCTTATTGACTCTCTCGCATTATTTTCCCACGCTGTCAACTGATTTTAGCAGTGTGTCGTACTATAATGAGGGAACTCAACAATGGTTATTCCAAGGAGTATACATATAGTAGATATTATATACTACTTGGTTATACCTTCGACTTTATGGAGTCATTTGCTGAGTGTTGATATATATTAAGTGTTAATTTAACAGCGTCAAATCTAGTAGATAGCAGCGAAGCAAATGATATTACAGGGATCATCATTGATCGAAAGATCCCCATCTTTCGACCCACACTCTTTCCATGAGAGCTACAGTGATTTGCAATTGTAATTAGTTAAAATGATAGGTACTATAACCTTCTAAAATCCTGTTTTCTACCATTCTCTTAGAAGTTATAAAACTAAAATTAGGAGATGTGGTTAAAATTTTATTAAAATTTCAGGTTCTAACGGACTAGCCAATCCTCGTGATTTTCTTACTCCAACTGCTTGGTTTGAAGACAAGGATGAACAATGGACAGTAGTATCCAAATTTCAAGGAGAACTATTTAGCGCTAAACAAGGACATAGTCCGTTTGATGTGGTAGCATGGCACGGAAATTACGCCCCATACAAGTACAACTTGGCTAATTTCATGCCGGTTAATTCTGTTCAGTATGATCACTGCGTAAGTCGATGTTTCATAATTACTGTTCAAGATCTAAGATCTTTTTCGTTAGAATATTTCAATATCGAAACATTTAGTAATTGCGAAATATTTTTCTGACCTACATTATGATGCATTACAATGTTGCATAATTTTGTAATAAGATTTTACAGAAACAGACCCTTTTTATTATGAGATGGTAAATTGGTTATTTCAATGTAAATTTTTCTATTAAAACACAAATAATTTATCTACTCCTAGCGTTGAAGTTCTATAAACAGTCACATTAACTTGCACTCTAAATGGCATTTCCCTTTCTAGAAGAATGACCAACAGTGATAGTGTGTGCGATTGATACAGTCAGGAGCATATCGCATAGGCAGAAAAAAAATTGATTTTTAAATTGGTTAAACGCGGAATCAAAGCGGGTGTCAATAACTTTATAAACTTATTAAATATCATTATAAATATCTGAGGTTATATTTACCGCAAATTAAAGGAGTAGCTAATTCTTTATGATCAAAATCTGTTTCTTTAAAAAAAATTTATTAAAGTCAAAGCTTCCATTTAAAATTAAGATTATCTTACTTTTTTGTTATATCTTTTTGCATTACTTGAATTGTCGTATAGGGATGGGAGATACAGCTCTCGTAGTATCTCCCTCGGCAAGCCTCAGGAGCTAACTATATAATATCCCTAAGCTTGTTGGCCTCAGGAGATAATACAATTTTCTACTTTGACTTTACCTTACGATGAAACTTAACTTTGAGGTGTAAAACTTTCTTATGTCCCTTGTTCAATATATAACTAAAATATTTCAACGAAATTATTAAAATAAACGATCACAAAAATGTAACTGAGAATTCATTACGAACATAAAACTGATTTTAACAATGAAAAATCTGATCTATTTGTTTATTTAGGCTCATCGCAGAGAAGTAGTGAAGTACGATTACATTTTTATGAAATCAAAAATGTACATTTTTTGACTTAAGACAAATTTACCAACGATTTTAAAATGTGGATTTTGAGACCGGTCATAGCATTAAGCAGTGCTTTTAAAATGATATCATAAGTAAATTTACTTAATTTTTAATGTTACAGGATCCATCAATATTCACAGTCCTCACCTGTCCATCTCTACAGCCTGGCACAGCTATTGCTGATTTCGTCATATTTCCTCCGAGATGGTCTGTTACTGAGAACACATTCAGACCTCCCTATTATCATAGTAAGTTTATTTATGTTACTCAAGGCCTTAGCTATCCTCAACAATAGAAGACACAAGACATATTTGAGGCGGACGCACTCTTATTTTCTATTTCTTATTAGTCAAATATTAAGTTCAGGATGAGCAAACCATTTTCTTTTAAGGACAATGTTCCTTTTAATAGCCAGCTAGCTTTATTTAATCCTTTGTTGAAGTTTAAGTAAAGTGTGTAAAATAATTTTTTTATTTGAAACTCAAGAAACTTAGGTAAAGCACTTCTATTGATAATATTATGTCCAATGGTTTGTATTCTTAAAGAAAATAACTGATAAAAATAATGTTAATTCTGAACTGGTTGATTAGTTTTGTTTATACTAAAATAATTATGATTAATGGGCAGTTGTACTATGAGACACAATTAATACTGTTATATTTCTTGTTCAGGAAATTGTATGAGTGAATTTATGGGTCTCATATTTGGTTCATACGAAGCTAAAGAAGATGGCTTCCTGGCTGGTGGTGGTTCACTTCATTCAATGATGACACCACATGGTCCTGATAAGCAGTGTTTTGATATGGCCAGCAATGCTAAGCTGGCACCTGCCAGGGTTGCCGACAGTACAATGGTAAGATAAATATATAATATATCCTTTTGCGAATATAAGTAGCTTCGGCGCACGGACCAGAACAATAGCTTCTGTCATTTCCTTAATCAAAAAACTTTGATTACTAGGAAGTCTTATAAAGAGAACAGTATAGGGAGCACTCGGAATCGAAGTATATTATAGTGATGTAGACTCTGTAAGCATGACTTACTTCTTTGGTGCCTCATAAATACTAAAACCTTCACTACACAATAAGTGGACTATTTCAAAATAAACCAGGAAGTGATTAGCTTAAGCCTAACATTGACAGTAAATAAAATAACAATAACCATTAACGTAATAATAAATTTTAAATCTTCTATTTAGTGATGAAGTAAGTTGCTTGAGGAACGGAAAAGTAATAATAAAAAAATCGGGGTACCTCGGAACTTTTACCCATCACTCGTCCTCAGAATATACAAGTCATTGAATTTATACCACAATTGTACTAGCTTCGCTCGTTCTCACAGAGTAAATACATCATTTCATTCCCAGTGGTTACCCATCCAGGCACTGACCAAGCTCGACGTTGCTTAATTTTTAAGATCCAACAAAAATCATAAATATATTTATCGTTTTGAAACGAAACTCAATTAGATTATTTTCCGATTTTTAAAAAAACGTACACAAGTCATCTGAAAAACATTGAACTAATGCTGATAATGAGATGATAAATGACACATACGTTAGTCTTATTGATAGCTACATTCGTGTCAAATCTCAACCTGATTGCAACGTTTTTCTGCGCTTTATGAATTTTCGAACTTTTTGCAGAATCATTATTACGGGTTAAAAAATAAAATAATATTTTCCGGATAGCACAACAACACCTGTAGATTGATTTTTGTACAATGTTTCATCTCTCTAGCATAAATACAATGGGATCTACAATGATAACAGACACACACTCACATACAGAAAGACAACTTTGTAAAACCACTTAGGAGGCCTTAAAAATACATGACCATTGACATACCTTATTACTCTTCGTGACTTACATGGTACGATGGCCGTTGATAACGATAGTTCGTAAAAGTCTAAAAATTGACAAATGATGGCTAGATACGATAGAAATTCAGCTCTTCGATTGTAGCAATAACATAATTTTTTATGGCGAACTATTAAGTTTTTATTTAGTAAATATCCAGCAGTGACCTTTCTCTGGGATATGTGCCCGTACTTTCCTGCATTGCCTTGTGGGAATCGCACCCTATTAGTAGGACACGCAATGATATAGGTTGATCCACATTATAATCGCTTAATTAAAGTAAAATTTTATTTAACTGTAAATAATCAGCTGCCGTCAATACTTGCAGTTGGATATGAATACCCCTTTACGGCTTAAGCATGTGATCCGCAGTGGATCAAATATGTCGACAAGTGTCGCCAATAGCTCATTCTTTAATTGAATAGTAAAATAATTATGTAGTGCGAATTATTGACTCGCTATTCTCTTGCATAGTCTGTAGTATCAAATTTTTATTAAAGTATCGAGTCCAAATGAAAGTAAATAAACCACGACGATATAATCATCAATCATTAGTATAATAGGACAGCAGGCAGATTCTACCAATTTTCACTTCATATCCCAGAATTATTTCATCATTTCGAAACCCAGACTAAATAACTTTCAAATCACTGCGGTTTCATTACTTTTACCATTTAATGATTTGTAGGTAAAAAATGAAAAATTGTTAATTCATTTACGAACCGTTAAACGAGGAGAATGTGAGAAAAAGAAGCCTGTCTTGAAGAAATTACGTCATTGAGTTCCAACGTTGGGTTCATTTGTAAATTTTATAATAAATATTAAGTTTATTAATATTATTTTAATAATAATATTATTTAATATTAATAAATATTAAATTCATTAATATTAATTTTAATAATATATTATTTAATATTAATAAATATTAAATTTATGGCCAGATAACTTTTCTTTTCCTGATTTTCTTTTATTTTTCTTTGGTATTATGCTCATTCTATTTTATATTAAACTTGTTTATTGTATTATATGCAATGTGTTTATTATTTTTTTTCTTCTTTTATAAAAGTTTTTTGTGCAATTGTTTTTGTTTTAAACTTTTATTGATGTAAAAAGGGCTTACGCCCGCTGATGTTCTAATAAATAAGTACGTTTCTCTTTTGATCTCTTATCTTTAAGTTCATGTTTTGTTTTATTAACTATTGGCAATACAATCATGTTAATTTCGTCGTTTAAATTATTATGTTGGACTAATAGAGTTGAACGTGTCATATGCCCAAGAGTTTGATCACTCTGGCAGCATTTCTATAAGAAACATAGAAGTTGGTACGTGATGCCAGCCCAGTCAGCTCCAGATTTGTCGTCTCTTTATCTAAGATTCTATGATGTATGGGATTAATTGGTTACGATTTTAAGATTTACTGATAAAAAATTTAATAGAAAGTAAATGAGCAAGTAAATTTTAAAAAGCATAATTGATTTATTTATTAGTTAATTATTAGTTGTTTTGACGGGGATTTCGTGGTATAGACCAGAGACTATAGATACTTAAACAGTAAGACTGTCGACTCAATGGTGGGAAAATTTGGATTCCGGATGACGCTAGCGCTGCGGCGGACCTACCTTTCAATTGAGTGGGCGTGTCTTAATTTCCCGCTTTATGCCCACAGTCAGTTTGAAATTTAATTTTTATACTTTGTATAGTTATACTTCTAACTAACCCTACCACTTTAATCTTACACAGAACACTTGTGATTATTTTTAAGTTTTTCATTTAAGTAATTTTTAATTTAATTGATTCAATCAGGTAATAATGAAATAGTGGTTAAAGTTTTACACGTGCTAAAAGATAGATTTTGGCATTTAATTCAGCCTGTATTTTAATTACATCGGCGAGATGCGCACATGTGATTAAATGTAATTACCTGATAAAATCGACTAAATCAATAAATTAATTAAATGAAATATACTTATCTGCCATCATTAGCGTTCTCTGGAAGTTTTAAAAAGGTTTCTATTTACTTTTAGTTTCTGAATTTTGGAAATATAGAACATTCAACGGCGAACCGTTTTTGTGAAAAATACATACAGAAAACAATCAATTTTATAATAATAAATGTAGCTGTCATAACCAAGAATTGTCATGGTATTCATAAATTTAAATATAAAAATATAATCAGTCATCTTTGGAAAGCTATTGGGGTTAGTTCATAAGTTGTCCGCACCGGTCCGCCGCAGCGCTATTTTTAGTAGCTTGCGATAATGGAATCCAAACTTTTCCTCATTTAAGTTAACCCCCCCTGGTATAGACTCACCATGATGTTTAATAAAAAAAAACAATAGAATTAAAAACAATTAATATATTGCCAACCACAATAGTATAAAAAATTATAACTGACCGGTTATGACTTTACATCATCATCAGAGCTGTTTACAGACTGATGATCATCAGAGTCTGAAAACAGCTCTGATGATGACGTAAAATCGAAACTAGTCAGTTATATTTTTTTATACTATTGTGGTTGACAATATATTTATTTAAATTCTAGTCTGTTTTTTTATTAAACATCATAGTTATTGATTAGTTACTTATTAGTTACAATAGCAATAGTTACATATGTTATGTACTTAATATATAACAAAATAAGAGGCCTTCGGCCTTTTAGCCACTCCGCGGCATCGGCGATGGGGGCCGCTGCACAGCCACATAGTCGTTGTACTCTATCAGTTAGTCATATCACTGGTTTATATAAGTGATATAGCCACGATATAAGCGAATTTTCAAATTTATTAGTAAAAGTACGTGATTTGTTTACATTATGTCAACCAATAACATAATGTTTTGTATGACAAATACATGTCAATAATTAATCCGTAACTAATGCTGATAATACAATGGAACTTCGTATGTTAAGAAACCATATATAGTAAGTTGTAAATGTGTAAAACATTGCAGCCCCATCTTAACTCTATATGAAGAAATGTGATTCTTGCAAATAGTTGTGGGGTCATTTTTGTAGCTTAATGACGTCACACGTATTTCATAAACAATAGGGTTCGTAAAATTAACAAGGTTGATTTTTGTACCAAGTTTAAATTCGGTCCAATAAAGCGTTCGAAAGTTATTGTGTCCCATAGAAACGTCTAGGACGCAAAATCTTGTACATATATATATTATTATATATATATATAATATATATATATATTATATATATATATATATATATATATATATATATATATATATATATATATATAAACCTTAACAATATATATTCTTGACCAGGGAGACCCCCCTTTCAAAAAATCTAACTCCCCCTTTATGACCCCAAAATCATAAGCTCATTTTTTCATTGGAATTTCGCTAAATCAAATGACATAACAGAGTAATAAATTAGGTTTTGGTATAAAATGGACTGTTTTACTACTTTTTAATAAATATCTTATTCTGCTGATTTCCTTATCATTGAGTTTATTTGACAATGAAATATGAATCGACCAGGATATTCCTTTGACAATAAACATATTCACCCACTAACAAAATATTCGTTTAGTAAATAAAAATTCTGGCGCGGTGGTCCGCATGTCGGCGAATTTCCTTTGGATGCGTGTTTCCGTGCTTTTTACATTATATAAGTTACAACTAGTAAATAAATAATTCCGGCGCGGTGGTCCGCTGTCGGCGAATTTCATTTAGTATGCCTGTTTCCGTGCTAAAGAACCCATTTCTTGCTTATGCAAGAACCATGCCCATTGCGTGGTTCCGGTTTCATGCTTTAGAAACCTAAGCAGTTACTCAATTGTCAAGCACTGCTCGTAACTATTTTGTCTGTATTTTCCAAAGGAAATGCGCATAATCATCCAGTTGTTGTACAAAACTATGCCTCTAAAATTAGAAGTACGCACTATTATTTGCACTAGTTTAAAGATTAGTTACATATCTTTAAGCTTAGTCAGTTATCTTTAAGGTTAGTTAAAGGTTTTAGCGCATTTCCTTTGGAAAATACAGACAAAATGAGTTACGAGCAGTGCTTGACAATTGAGTAACTGCTTAGGTTCTAAAGCATGAACCGGAACCACGCAATGGGCATGGTTCTTGCATAAGCAAGAAATGGGTTCTTTAGCACGGAACACGCATTCTAATGAAATTCGCCCGACAGCGGACCACCGCGGAATTATTTATTTACTAGTTGTAAACTTATATAATGTAAAAAAGCACGGAAACACGCATCCAAAGGAAATTCGCCCGACATGCGGACCACCGTGCCAGAATTATTTTTAGTTGTAAACTTATATTAGGTAAAAAAAACGAAAAAGTTATTGTCCCTACTAGGATTTGAACCCAGTACTCTGGGTTTGAGAGCTCGCATCCAAAGGAAATTCGCCCGACATGCGGACCACCGCGCCAGAATTATTTTAGTTGTAAACTTATATTTAGTAAAAAAAAACAATAAAAAATTATCGACCCTTCCAGGATGTGAACCCAGGTACCCTGAGTTTGAGTGGTCGTATTGACTCCGGACCACTGCCATTCAACTCAGAGGCCCAAAAAACATTGAAAACGACACCCTACTCGAATTTAATTTTCAACAACCGTAATGTTGGTTTTCTATATTTTTTGTTTTTTCGACTTTTTGGTAACTTAAAGTGGTCGTATCGTCTTCAGACCGGTTTCATTCGATTCAGCGCCCAAAATTACATAGAAAACGACACCCTCCTCGAATTTTAATTTTTTATCGACCTAAATTTTGGTTTTTGGTAATTTACAATGGTTTTTTCGATTTTTAGGTCACTTAGAGTGGTCGTATCGACTTCGGACCGGTTGCATTCGATTCAGCGTTTCAAAAACATAAATATTGACCTTTTTCGCGGCAAAAAATATTAACCTGAATTTGCTGATTTTTTGAAAATTTCGCTGACTCAGCAAACCGGGTTAATGACGTCACAAAACCTGGTTTTCAATAGGGTTCGTGTCCTTCCAAGGTTGATTTTTTTACAAGTTTGGTTAAAAAATATTAATCCGTACGAAAGATAGAGTGTTTACAAGAAAGTGTCTAGAATAGATATATAATATATATATATATATATATATATATATATATATATATATATATTATAATATATATAAAGTCTCGCGAAAAGTCCTTCCAAAGTTGATTTTTGTACCAAGTTTGGTTAAAAAATATTAATCCGTACGAAAGATAGAGTGTTTACAAGAAAGTGTCTAGAAATACATTATATATATATATATATATATATATATATATTATATTATATATTTATATATTATATAATATATATATATATATAATAAAATCTCGCGAAAATTTTTTTTCGTCATTAGGGACCTCTGAAACGGATTTGTGTGTGGTCCGAGGTTCGAATTCCGCCATGACGCCTATCCATTAGCGAATTTTTTCCCAAAGGAAATTCGCTAACAAAAGCACTTAAAGAGTTAGGTTTCTCAATATCAAAAACAATTAACTGGTACTCGAAACTAAATTATTATTATTAAGGTATATTAAGATGGCAGTGTCTTCTTCATTCTATTAAATGAATTAAAGTAGTAGGCTATAGTCCTAATAGTATTTATTATAACCAAACGAATGAAACTGTCGGGTAACCTACCCTGTTGCAAATTCCACTTCGCAACCACGAAGTAATGTTAAAAATTACTTCATAGGTTTGTTATAGTTGTAAAGTAACATTGACCAATATAAACCAGTCCTTATTGGTGCTTTAATCAAATCTACCCTCAATTTCCCTCGCATTTTATTGTTGACATTGTATGAAAATGTCGCTATAAACCGAAAAGCAAAAAAACTTGGCTTTAATAATGTGAACCTTAAAATTATTGAACCTTAAACATTTTACAACCTACAAAGAATATCCTTATAAAATAAAAAAGATAGAATAAAATGAGGCGCATCTATATATTAATATAATATCTTTGAATGAAGTAATCAATCTATTTTGACTCGTTGTGCCGCATTAGAAATGCTGGCGTATTAGCTATGCACTTTTCCAAATAATTTCTCTCATTACTGCCTTTTCTTCTAATGTCTCTGTTATAACCAACCAATCTTTTATTATTGCCTCTGATTATACTGATTCGTTTCTACTTTTATTTTTAACTTTTACTTGCCATTTACAGTTTTTACGAAAGTGCCCTGTTTTCTTAATCATAATACATATTAGCACTAGTGGTTCCCAGCTGGTAATTCACGGATCACTGGTGTCCTGTAAGGAGGTTTCAAGTGGTCCACGGAACATTTTTAGATGTTTCGAACATTGAAGTATGTAACATCAGTATTAAGCACATCTCAGTTTGGCCGCTGGGAGTGCAAACTTAGTTTAAAGAGCTATAACAATATAATTTACGTGACTCTTCTGAGTCCTTAAATTATTAAGTTAGAGGCTATTGTCCTCTTTGCCGCTCCGCGGCCTCGGCGCTTAGCGTCCCCCGCCCCTCCCTGTGACTGCAAAGCGGCATCATGGATGTTGTGTATTATCAGTTCGTCTTATTAATGGTTATAAGTTATAAGGTTATAGTTATAAGGTTATAAGTGGCACACTACCACGATATAAGCGAATTTTCCAATGTATTAGTGATAAAACTTTATTTGTTTACATTATGTCAATTAATAGCATTGTTTTGTTTGACATTTATGCTTAGAATAATACTATATATAGAAGAAGCACAGGACCGTAAACACAATGTAATGCCACTGATAACAAGAAAGCCGGTTGACTGGAGGACTTAAGTAGGGGTACCACCAAAATCAAAACATTATTTTAAATTATTTTAAATATGTGTCATAAATATCTATTAATGAAGAGAGATCGTAAAGAACAAATAGAATAACTTAAAACACCTGCTGAGTATTTAATAAAACCGGTCTTAGATGGCGAAAGGGCGGCGGAGTACAAGAATCTACATTTAGTTGACGAGGACTACTTTTAATATAATTTTAATAAATACGTTAAACTACAATTTAAAATGCTTTAAATATTGTAATGCACCAATATTTATATTAGTATTTTATGAATAATCAATCATTGATTAATAATAGAATAATAATTCAGCTACCGTAAGTATTGCCAACTTTTTTTTAGAAAATTGTATTGTTAGGGTGGCAGCATTACTTAAGTCACCAGTGAACCGCCTTTTGTGTTATCAGTAGTGCTTTCTAGTATTATTCTAAGCATTTATATGTCAATCAATAAAACCAGAACTAATTGCGACTAAGAGCCCGAAGGGCTCTGGTTATAATAACATTTCTAATTGTAGGTCTTTGCAATTTGTTTTTAATTTCATTAATTTTCCTCTTACATTTATAACATTGATTTTTCGCTCTACCACTTTACTAAATTGACAATACAAATCAATTTAATAAGTATCATTTAATTGAAAATAAAGAAAAAATCAAATATTTTTTTTAAAAAACTTAAATGATAGGGAATCAAATATAATTAATGACAAGAAAAACACATTTTTATAGAAACAAAAAAATACCAGTTAGACATTTTTAGGAAATAACGATTTCTAATTACTCTTACCATTTGCCTGGAATGGGCTAATTTTAGCGATATGGTTTGCTAAACACCAAATGGTAACCAACAACTAGTGTGGAAAATTTTAAGGATAAAATTTTCAACATTTTTTAATATATTTTTATTTTGTAAAGTAGAACCTAAAAAAGTTTTAATTAAAAAATATTTATTGTTAGTGTTAGAATATTAAATTAAACTTCTCAAAAGCATAGTGGTAATATTATCTCTAGCAGTAAGACTGTTTCTCTAGGTTGACTAAAAAATGTGAATGATACTAATTAGAAATAGAAATAGTAATATTAAAGAGCGATAGTAGTAGTTTTTAAAAGGGCGACGTTTTGAAGCTCTGTTTAGAGCATCAATCCTATTTAGAGCATGGATCATTTTTTGAAGCATTATAGGATGTATAACAATGTGTGTTGTAGGACTCAGCACTATATTAACTAAAAAATATAGTATATTTGGGTTTTATTACGTCAATTATTACTTTGTATATGTGTTGTATATTAAAAGTATTGTCATAAAAGTAATTTCTCTTTAGTAGAACTTTTAATTGTATAGAACTCCATTTTGTGGTATTGTCAATATTTTTGTGATTTTGTCAATATTTAATCTAGTCAACCAGTTATGTATGCTATTATCAGTGTTATTATTGTTTCCTAAAGAACTTTAGGCTGATAGTTTATTTCCTATTTTATTAAAATTTTCATAAAAAATAATTTTAAACGATCCGGTTTAAACTTAACTACAAGTTCACTCTGTGATACTCCAGGTTTAAGTATTTCATATCTCCTCTTAAGTCATCTATATTAAGATTTATCTTCTAGTACGCACATAAAAAATCTATATATATATATATATATATATATATATATATATATATATATATTATATATATAATTATATATATATTTATTTATTTTTTATTTATATTTATATTTGTGTGTGTGTACATGATTTTGTACCTAGACGTTTCTGTGGTAAACAGTAACTTTTACACGCTTTTTCGTAACGAAATTAAACTTTGTACGAAAATCGACCATATTAATGTCCTAAACCCAATTGCTTATGAAATATTTGTGACTTCAATAACCCACAATAATCACTCTCCAAAAATTCCAAAAACTTACAAAGTTCACCCGCCATATTTTTTTAGTGGATTGGATCCGATCCACTCTGATGAGATCCGATCAAAGTATCAGATAAGTCGTAAAATATATGCTTGAGTTTAGTGTCTGCATGGTTCTATCTTATTATTATGATAACTTTTGCTTTGTTGCAGGCATTCATGTTCGAGAGCTCACTGAGTCTTACGGTAACCAAGTGGGGGGAACACGAATGCCAAACATTAGACCAAGATTACTACAAGTGTTGGCAACCGCTGGAAAAACATTTTGGACAGCTTCATCTCCAAACACATCTACATAAATAAAACAACACAAACACTTTACATTCATCAAAACTTGCACCTGTTTTAACCTGTCCAGTTTACTTTTAAAGTAGAGGAGTAAACATAAAATAAGACTAAGGTTAATTTATAAAACTCACGAGATCACTTTTGGTTGCATTTGATTGTTCTAAGACAGGAAGTTTAAACTTAACAAAAACAATTATCCTTTTTTTGTTGAGTTCTCATTTTTCAATTTATGAGTATTCAATAAAAGAGTTTCAATTTTAAATTCATTGAACATATTTTACTGGGGACAAGTGGTAAGTATTTTTAAGCGGAGGGCTTTATCGTCTTAACATTTGAATCCATTTTAATTTGGCCGCACAATATTTCGCTTTCTCCATTTAAAAATGGGCGTCCAGAAATACATGCCAGGCTAATTTGGTTAAAAATAATAAAGTATATTCCGTTTTATAAATAATATTATTTTTTGAATGTGATTCAGCTCAAGTGGAGGTATTCATACTAGAAAATTCTGGCGCGGTGGTCCGCATGTCGGGCGAATTTTCTTTGGGATGCGTGTTTCCGTGCTTAACAACAATTTTGGTCGGGACGATAATTTTTTGTCATTTTTTACGTTATATAAGTTTATAACTACAAAATAATTCTGGCGCGGTGGTCCGCATGTCAGGCGAATTTCATTTGGAATGTTTGTCTCCGTGCTTAACAACCCATTTCTTGCATAAGGTTCCGGTTAAAGCTTTAGAACCTAAGCAGTTACTCAATTGTCAAGCACTGCTCGTAACTCATTTTGTCTGTATTTGTCAAAGGAAATGCGCATAATTATCCAGTTGGTTATACAAAATGATGCCTCTAAAATTAGCAGTACGCACTATTATTAGCACTAGTTCAAAGGTTAGTTACTGTTTATCTTTAAAGATTTCAGCGCATTTGAAAATACTTTGAAAATACAGACTAATTGAGTTGCGAGCACTAGCAAACTAAGAGAAGAGTCACTTCATACAAATAGTAGTTATAGGTTTTTTCCGTTTAATAACATTTAATAATTTATAATATTTTTTTAATTTGATTGAGCGCAAGTGCCGTTATTCATACTAGGAAACGAAGAAAAGAGTCTCCCCATAAAAATAATAGTTATAGGTATATTTCGTTTAATAACATTTAATAAATAATAATATTTTTTAATGTGATTGAGTGCAAGTGGAGTTTTTCATAGTAGGAAACGAAGAAAAGAGTCTCTCCATACAAATAATAGTTTATTGCCAATAAACTATTAGTTTTTTTGAAGACACTCTTTTCTTCGTTTCCTAATAATATCATTATTTAAGTTTTCAGTAGTATTAAGAAATAAAAAAATATTTTCATATGGTCTACAATTGCTTTTTCTATTTTTCCTGAATTATCCATGTCAGGTGTTGTTAGACTTTCTGCGATTTTTTACTAAGATATCTGTCTGTAAATGCGTGTTTGTTTCTGTATGTTTATACATTAAATTAATTTTTCTATAACCTTGTTACATTCAGAAAGTATTCAGAAAGAAATTTTTCTATAACCTTGTTACATTCAGAAAGAAATTTTTCTATAACCTTGTTACATTCAGGAAGAAAATTTTCTATGTTTTATACATTAATTGTGCCATTCAGAAAGAAATTTTTCTATAACCTTGTTACATTCAGAAAGAAATTTTTCTATAACCTTGTTACATTCAGAAAGAAATTTTCTATAACCTTGTTATTCAGAAAGTTACATCAGAAAGAATTTTTCTATAACCTTGTTACATTCAGAGAGAATTTTTTCTATAATCTTGTTACATTCATTAAGGACTACACAATTTTTAAAAATTAATATAAACTATGAAAAATTAAATGTTCGAATAGAACTGAAATTGGACACGAAACTATGAAACGTTGTTTCATCTCATCATCAGTATCAGCATTAGTTCATCTTTTATTGAATGACATATATAAGTATTTTAACAAACCCGTTAAAATTTGGATAATTAAATTTAATTTGGAGAGTATCCCAATTTATAATGAAAAAACGGGTACACCCATTGTACCCAAGTTCCAAGGTACCCCAACTTGGAACTTTTCCTCAGAATAAACAAGTCGTTAAATTCATACTACAACACCTAATCGGACATGCTTCGTTCGTTCTCAGATGAAAAATACATTCGTTTTATTCTTAGCAGTCACCCATCCAGGCACTGACCACGCTCGATGCTGCGTTCTCTCTTTTATTTGTGTTATCGTCTAACTTTCTAACGGCCGATACTTATACTTCGATCATATGTTTTCATTCCAGTGTTGCCTTTTTCTACAATAGTGGTATTATGTCTTTTATGATCTTCACGAGTTGGTCAACTCGTGAATTGGCTATATGTATATATATATATATTATATATATATATATATATATATATATATATATATAATATTTTCCTATTTAAATGTTTCAAGGTAACAAAAATCAGCAAAATTAATACATTTTAAAAAAAAATATATCATTTTATAACTTTCTTTGTAATATATAATTATTAATAAGATATTCGTTTAGAAAGGATAATAGTTACGGCATTATTATTGGTAAATTAACTCTCAGGACGCTTACTTTGTGGTAAGACTAAGGAATTTATAACAGAAGTTTTATCTGCTATAAATTATTTCATCAATATAATAATTTTATCTATTATGAATTTTAATAAATTTTTTTTAAATATTAATAAAAATGATCAAGCAAAAAATCAAGTTTTTAAAATAAAAGGCCTTGTGCGGCGCTTGATGCGAAGTTTGTTCCAGATTTTCAAAATTGAACCACTTTAAATTTTTCGGCCTCCTAAATCAATTTTTTTATATTTTTCAAAACTTGAATTTTAAATGGAAGTTTATTAAAGAAGATGGACTTTAAGAGAGAGAGAGAAAAAAATTTCTTTAATAAAGAAATGAGGGCTGACCTATAGGGGGGGAGTCCATGACCTGGCCCAGTCATAATGTAGGACGTCTAGTCTTTCCAATTTTACAGTATGATATTTACTTATATATGTATATATAAATATTTATCAAAAAGTTCTACAAATATACCAAAATAACTACGATTTCCTAAATTATCATTAAATACCAATTTAAATAATGTACAATGTATGTTTTCAACTTATGTATAAAGAAAGCTATTGGTTGACATATATACAAAATAGTTTGTTTATAGTCTGTTGCCACTTGTAAGCAGCGAAAGGGGGAATAGTCAGTGGCGCACCCCACTACTTTCACCTATGTTCCATCAGTGGCTATACACCTTACAGTATAGTAGGCTTATCTACCGGAATAACTTGTGTTTTTTCAAGGTACTTCCGATTTTACGCGACAACAGGTGCGATCGTTCTTTTTCGGGTCCGACGTTGTCATTGGTGATTTATTTAAGTTGTTTGCGGATTTGAAAAGGACTAAAAATATTTTATATTATTTAAATGTAAGTATTTTATATATTAGTATTTTATATATTTTAAAATACCGGGGGTTGAATATTTTAGATATATTACCATTAAAGCGTTGCAAATATGGGGATAACATGGTCCTAGACTTTTAAGGATAGGCTCTATCCCCTGAAAAATTGACTCTAATTCAAATTACAATCATAATTTTGGTATTTATTACTCAAATATGGTAATTTTGTACTACTGGTAACTTTTGAGCATACCATAATATTGCTTTTTATGAAAACTGCATTAAATCTTTATAAATAAACTACAGTATTACCTCAGTATTCCGGTAATTTTTCATCATGCTATTGTTTGACATATATAAAAAAAAATGCCCGTTGTAGGGCCTTTCGACCCTTCAGGGTATTCACCCTGCGGGAACCACCTCAGGTGGGTTGCATCTACTACACTCTAAGAATTAATTAAAATTTGCGAAATCTTTTTAATACAAATACTATTTATAAAATCTTACAGCATAGCCCGGGCTACGAACCCCGGACCATCGGTGTCGAAATCGAGTGCTTATACGATCACGGCCACGGAGGCAGTTTTGACTTATACAATGTTTGTTAAAAAATTGTCTTTCTTGTAGTTTTTAAAAAATGTATAATGTACGTCAAACAATAGTTTAATACATAAAAGCACCAGAATGTGCTAAATTTATTATTTAAGTTAAGATTTAATGCAGTTTTCAATAAAGACAATACTAAGGTATGCTATAATTTAATTTTTTAACTTTACCAAAAGTGGTAACCAAATTGCCGATTTTTGATTATAGTTACGAGA
This sequence comes from Microvelia longipes, assembly GCA_018340805.1. NCBI lineage: Eukaryota > Metazoa > Arthropoda > Insecta > Hemiptera > Veliidae > Microvelia > Microvelia longipes. The sequence continues at coordinate 19,727,628 of JACMZG010001914.1, forward strand.
ATACTAATGGTAAACTTAAACTCAAAAGAGTCAATTTTCTTGGGGTAGAGACTATTTTTTAAAGTCTAGGATCATTTTTTCTTTATTTATAAGGATATTATATTGATACGTATAAAAATATCCCACCCGGTATGAATTGGAAAAATATATTTTTTTTTGTTTATGATGACACAATATTCTAGACTGCGTTTTGAGTTCGACTGATTTTCTTTTTCTTCATTCATACCGTAGGAGCATAGGAAATACCGTTTTGTTTTAGCGAAAAATCCGAAAACTGGATGTCATCTAAATTATCCATTTCAGGTGTTTTAAGGCCTCCTAAATAGTTTTCACAAAGTTTTCTGTCTGTATGTGTGTGCTTGTTGTGTTATCATCGTATCTCACAATACATTCACATGCTAGAGAGTTGAAATTTGGTACAAAAATCAATCTTTAGGTCTAGTTGTGCTATACGGAAAATAGTTTGATGACGTCATTAACCCGCAATAATGACTCAGCAAATACAAAGAAAACACGGAAAAATGTTGCAATCAATATGAGATTTGGCACGCATGTAGTATGATAAGAAATAAACATATGTGCCATGTTTCATCTCATTATCACTACTTTTTCAATTTTCATCGAATGAGTTGAATACGTTTTTTTTTAAATGGCTAAAAATCTATTAATAATCTAATTGACTTAAAATTTGGTACAAGTGTATTTCATTGCGTAATAAATAATATACTATAAATTATTATAATATATAATATAATATAATATATATATATATATATATATATATATATATCTGTGGTGTTTGTTAGATCAAAAAAGTTAAGCATCGAGCGACCGTTGGGAATGAAACGAATTTAATTACTGTCTGAGGGCGAGTCAAGCTAGTCCGAAGACGTGTTGATCTAAAAATTTGACGATTTGTATTTCTAAGGACGAGCGAAGCGAGTTCGAAGTACTCGGATGGACGCAGCGAATCCAATATGGTGTGAAAAAAATCCGAGGTACTTAGTACTATTGTTCTGATTAGAAATTGTTTAAAGCCATTTTAAGTTTCAAAAATGTTTTAATCAATAATAATCAATGAAATTTACATAAACAATTACCACGTAACCTCCCCAACACGTCCTCATGCTAAATTTGATTTAAGAAAGCCTTTAAGAGTTATCGTTCTTCATGTGTACAACCTCATAACCGATATTTTCATGATGAAAATTCGCTATAATTGTCTTAAAATTTAAAATGTACATTAGTAACGTGCAGCTAATATGATATGTGCAAAATAATTAGACTGAAAACTTTGGCAAAAGGAATTATAATACCAATGTATCATATTTCTTTAGACCTGCAAGTCTTGGTCTGTATCAGACAGTATCCTGTATCGGGAAGACTTACAAGTTTATTAGGTCAAACCTCCTTTCTGTTATAAGTTGGACTTTGTGTTGACGATATGTAGTATCAAATACCATATAGCAGTGAATGCATCGAATCTATATGAAGAGACAAGTCATCTAAAACCTATCGATAACCTTCTCAGCTGATAATATCTGAAGTATACACGGTCTTTGTTGGATCATAAAAGTTAAGCAGTATCAAGCAAGGTCAGTTCCTAGATGGGGTGACTGCTCGATATAAAACGAATGTACTTACTGTCTGAAGAAGAGTGAAGCGAGTCTAAAGACTATTTGCAGTATAGATTTTCCGATTTGTATATTCTAAGCACAAGCGAAGCGAGTCCGACGTAGTGAGGAAGAGCGCAGCAAATCCGATGTGATGAGAAAAAGTACCAGGGAATCCCTTTCCCGATTTTCACTATTGTTACTTTTGACACTTAGGATTCTCTTTACCCATTTTAACCGAATTATCAAAGAAAAAACGAGGTTATGAGCTTGGGGTCATGGAGAGAGGGAGTGGGGGAAGCTCGATTTTGGAAAGAAGGAGGCTTCCCTGATCTAGAATATATATATATATATATATATATATATATATATATATATATATATATATATATATATATATATATATATATATATACGAATGTATGTATGAAAAAATGAGATTTTTTTTCCTAGACGTTTCTATAGGACACGATAACTTTCGAACGCTTTCTCGGATCGAATTGAAACTTTGTTCAAAAATCAAACTTGTTAATGTCCCGAACCCTATTGTTTATGCAATATTTGTTGTGACGTCATTAACCCACAAAAATGACCCTACAAACGTTTAAAAAAATCATAAATCTTAATTGTTTACGCCCATACTACTATGCAAGTTTTACAAAAATACGAACTTTCATTTTATTATCAGTATTATCAGAAACTTGAGCTTTAATAGAACTAAAATAGATCGTGAACGAGGTACCTCAGAACTTTTCTGAGATATTTCCGAAGCTCGTCCTCAGAATAAACAAGTTGTTAAATGTATACTGCAACACGTCTTCGGGCTAGTAAATTCTGAATAAATGTCCTAGCGGTCACCCATCTAGACACTGACCATGCTCGATGCTGCTTAACTTTTATGATCCAACTAAAATCATAGATACAAAAGTATTTCAATACAAGTATTTGTATTGTAACGAAACTTGGTGTGCTTGCTTATTACGAAAAGGTATACGCTAGTATTCAGTTTCAACTCAATTCGATATTTTCCGATATTTTACAATTTTTAAAATTTAACTAATGTTGATAATAAGATGAAACTTGGCACATACGTTATTATTATACATGGCTACATGCGTACCAAATCTGAAATTGATCACAACATTTTTCCGCGTTTTATTATGTTTAGCGTTTCATTGAGAGTACATGACGTAATATAAAAATATCTTACCAAAAACCAATTACATGGTAAAAAAAACTCCCCGCCAAGTCTTTGGTCCAAAAAAGTAGGGAAATCAACTTTTCTTTCCTGCCAAGTCATGTCCGTATTTGATGAAGACGGTCATTAGCGATTCAAAGTGAAGTTGATAGGTTGGCAATACTAAAGGGCCTTATTCAATTATTTCAATTAGTTCCTTATTCTTATTATGTATGTGTGTTACCAAAAACTACTTATGTAATAACCCCCCCCCCCCAGTCTTTGGTTCAAAAAAGTGGGAAAATCAACTTTTCTGTCCGGCCCAAGCATAGGGTGGAGACTGTCATAGGCGTTTCAAAGTGAAGTTGCTAGGTTGGCAATAGTTAAGTGCCCTATTTACATTGAGAGGCAATCATCAGCTTCTTCTCCTTGGCGGCAAGCCAGCAGTGTGAACAAATTGTATAGCTTCTTTGGCTATATTCTGAGATACAAAACAATTCAGGTGTTCGTGGAAATTAATCATAACAGCTTTTAGCAGTTGTCATAATTGCAGCGGGTTTACTTACCTGCAAGATCCAGTAGTGTACAAAAGAAATTAATGTATTAATAAAACGTTAAAGGTACGATATAATGAGGCACTATACCCTATTAATAAGACCAACTCTCTATTAATTAAAAACTTTATTTAGCAAAGCTGGCTTTCGGCAATAATGTCATCTACAGTGCCTAAACAAGTTATGATAAGACTTAGCAAATAAATTTGCTAAATCTTGATATTACTTTACCCAACGTATTCATACATCTAATATAAGCATAATAATAAATTCTTTTTTTGAGGTAGTACGTAATTGAGCAATTTATTGGACCGTTTTTATGATGAGAAGCCAATCATTATTGTTATAGGAGGTTATTTAGTACTTTTCACCTCCGAGGACAATAATGAATGTAAAAAAAATCCTAGGACGTAAAAGTAATTCATATATTGCCGCCATTACTGTAATGTAGCGTGTTCAAAAAAACAATCTGTATAAAACCTTCATGAGGTTTCTTTAAAAACGTTCATTTTGTTTCTGTTTTTGTTCGTAGACTAATTTTTTTTTCGTTTTTAAAAGGTGTTCTAATTGACAATTTTTGTGTGTTTATTTGTAAAGCTTTTACATTTTTGAGTAAAAGTGTGAAGCTATGGATGAATTCAATGACGACGATAAATATGGAGTTAATTGGACGTTTTTTTTTTTTTGAATTAAGTATATAGCGCAGTTTATTTAATGAGTGCTACCTCAAAAAAATAGTGTATGCCATCCGGCTGAGAATGTCTTTATGTCTTGGGAATTTTTCCCTACTCGCTTCGCTCGTCGGTAAATCTAATTGCCGTGACATAAAGAAACACTTCTCAGCCTTATGGCATAAATAACTATTTTTTGGAATTTATTTTTATTTTATTATTATTTTATTTAATATTATATTATTTATTGTTTTATCATTATTATTGTTTTTAATTATTATTATTATTATATATATAATTATTAATATATAATTATATAATATTATTATTATTTATTGTATAAAATAATATTTTAATAATAAAATATAATCTTTAATTTTTTTAACATTGTGTTTGATCACAAAAAAACCAGGGAGTGAATTAATTTATATGTTTTTGTTTCAGATAAGATGTTATTGATAATTAGTTTATTACTTCTAGTCCAACCATACATAACTCCTACCGTAAGTAATACTTTTGTTTAAAAAGATGTACAGAATTAACTTTAATTTTTAAATAATTTGTATATTCAATGATTAATTAAAGGGCTTTAGATCAAAGCGATCTCAAGTTCAAAACAAGAGACCATCTCTAGGCACCTCCGCGGCCTTGGCGCTTCGCTGCCACATGGTTGTTGTTTTTTTTAGTTTGTCATATTTCTAGTTTATAAGCGAATTTGCATAAGCCAAATAACTGTTATCGATATAATTTTTATAATAATAATAATAATAATTTTTTATGGATACATTTCAATTGATAAAAACAACACTAATGCTAATAATAATAATAAGAACAAAATCACAAAATGTTGGAAATTTTTCACCGGTCTATTGTTCGTCATACTTAAGTTACCAACCTTTTGAGACAAAGAAATGCGCCAACCATATAACATGCTGAAATGATGGACTTAGAATTTTAAAAACGGTATTCGCTCTGAATAACTAGACATGTTATGTTATATGAAACCATGTTCAAATTCACCAACATATTTTCGGTAATTATTAATATCGTAAGTGACCAAAAATGGCATACATGGATGACCTCTTTTTAGACAATATGAGAAGAGGACGCACTGTAATATAAGATGGGGTCACACTGCATGTATCATATCTACAGACCACACAGTCAAAATTTGCTAAATGCATTGCAAACTTTAAGAACAAATAATACAAACCAATACGCAGAGGACTTCTTTTGACTTTTATTGGCCATTAAATTATTAAAATGCAATAGTCAACATCTCGCGATTTGCAAAGTTTTGTTTCAATTTGAAAACGCCTTCGAGGGTTATCATTGGCCATACGAAAAGGGAGAAACTCTTACATACATACATACATATATATATATATATATATATTAATATATATATATATATATATATATATATATATATATATATATATATATATATTATATTTTTTTTTTTTGACAGATTTTTTTGGCATCCTGATAACAAAGCCTCACTCTAAGCCTCAACTTCCGTCATCCGAACAACCTCATAAGCATCATTTTCATAATGAAAATTCGCTAAAATGGCGACCAATATCAAAATGAAATTTTCTGAATCGATTGACCTACTATAGATGTACAGTTCTGTCTAATGGCAACTCAAATTTTTTTTTATTTTTGAAGTCTCAGCATAATGGGTTATCGTAGTCATAAAATATCATCCGGGCAGCAGATCCAAACCTGAACAAGAAGTTCTTAAAGAGTATCCTCTATATTAACAGGATCCATAATAATTTTTGATCGAGCCTAAACCCTTTTCACTTCCCTCACTACTTTGTATCTTAGCTAACCACGAAGCTTCTGGCAGAGAATCAATATTGCTACAGAAACCTTTTAAATTAGATCTTTTAACTAGATTTTTTTTTTTAAATTGCTCCGGGCTTCCACTCTCATTGCTGAAATACTCTCATTGCTGGAATACTCTCATTGTCGTGGTCTTTGTTTCTTTTATCCTTACGATAGGCTCTTCTTGCTGTCTTCGAAGGACAGTTCCACCAAGAAACTTCTTTTGACGATTTACTTTTTGCTGAACATGCTTCCTGAAAAGCGTCTCCAAACATTTTTTCCAGAAACCTACCTTTATCTTTAGATTTTATTTGACATCTAATATTACTATTTAACACGTCATTAAGAGGTTGAAGCTGCTCACGGTAAACAATGCAAATGGTTCTTCTTGGTATTTACGTGGAGGTGTTATAATTTGATCGGTTTGAATGCTAACATTTATTTGTAGAGACAAATAATTTGGTAGTCAGATATTAAGTTTTCTGAGGAAGACTACCAATTAGAAATTATATCAAAAATTTTCTTGAAGCAAGAATTATATCGATTACCTCTGAACGATTCTATTTAGGTTTGTCCAGCATATAAACTGGAGTACACTACTCTATTCTTCTTTACTCAAAAAATTATTCATTTTGGAGCAATCTAGAGTAAAGTAAAGTAAACTCAGGATTAGATGCGTGCGCGAACAGAAAAAGGGTAAAAAGTGTGAATAACCTTCATTGGGCCTAACCTTCTTTGCTAGACAAAATAAATAATAATAATTTACAATATATTTACATTTTTTGTTCAATTAATTGTATGAGTGGTTTTAATAGAAAATGTGATTATTCTCCATCTAAATTGTTTTAGGCAGACCCGTTCAAATTTCAGTGAAGAATCGAGTTTTTGTGCAACTTGCTTTTTGGACAAATTATGATCGGTGAACCAAATATAAACGTTTTTTTTATATTTTTTTTCTTATTTGTTGGGCCTCAAAAAGGGGCTTGAATAGCAAAGAAGTGCGAAAATAGCCAAATCAAGCGAATCAGAGCGAAAAAATAGCATTTTGATTGCACTTTTTTTAGTTTTTGCCAAATTTCTCAGCAACTAGGTAACGGAGCGTATATTATCTTTATTCTGCTTAAAGGTAAGACCGCCCTGATCAATTTGATACCAATAATATTAAATAGTCCTTTTAGATAAGGCACTTATGGCCTTAGTCGACAATAAGCGAAAAAGCCCGTTTTTACCGTGTTTTTTCACATTTTACTGTATTGCTCCCTAACTAGGTAACGGAGCGAACATTGACTATGCTCCGCTTAAACACTAGACTCCACTGAACAATTAAATACCAATTACATTAAACAGTCCTTTTAGATAAGGCACATTATAGGCCTCAGAAAAAACCCGAATATTTACGAAAAATACGTTTTTTGCTTTCTCCATTGCATTCTATAGCTCCCAAACTAGGTAACGAAGCGAAAATTAACTATACTTAGCTTAAACGCTAGACTTCACTGAAAAATTCGGTACAAATAACATTTAATAGTCCTTTTAGATAAAGCACTTACTCTACTCCTTAGAAAATCCCGAAAATTTTGCGAAATAAAGCTTACAAGAAATGCGAAATAAATAATTGCAAGCCGCTTAAAGCTGGACTCCGTGCAATACACTACTGTATTTCATACGTAGTCTACCTAAAACTGCAGGCGCACGCAAATTCTGTAAACTATTATAATTGAATCCGATGAATTTCTAAGCTGAATTTTTTTAAATTTTTATAACGTAGTGTACACAGTAATTAATTACTGTGTTGATGTTTAGTATAACTAAAATAAGTTGGTATTTTAGTCTCTGCTAGACTCTATAAGCCGTATAACTGTTCCGTATAAAGCTTAAATTAAAAGATTATTTTTATCAATTCTTTATTCAATAATTACTGCCAAGTAGGTTGATAAAACTAGAAGATACCAATTTCATTAAAATACTTATTTCATGTCTAAGTCCTTTGAAAAAAGGCGCCTTTGACCCTCAGAAAATCCTGGATAATCGCAAAAATTCAGAAACATCGGATTATGGGTTGTTTATATAAATAAGTAAAGTATATATATATATATATATATATATATATATATATATATATATATATATATAATATATATATAATATTATATAGAATATTAATTATGCTTCATTTACACACAGGACAGTGTAGAGAATTTTGATATCATACAATTATTTAGTCCTTTTAGAAAAGGGACTGATAGCGATCAGAAAATCATTCATAATTAAAATAAATAGAGACTTTTATGATCTCGGGCTCTCTATATATAAATTACTTAACAGCTCCTAAACTAGGTAACAGAGAGCAAAGTAAGTATGCATCAGTTACACATACGTACAAAAATGTTACAAAAAAAATGTACAAAAAATGTGTACAAACAAACTTTATACCAATTAAATTTTATAGTCCTTTTTGATAAGGGACTGATAGTGATTAGAAAATCCTAAGTAATTACAGTGAATAAGAAATTTATTGTTTTTTGGTCTTTTTATATATATTACTGCTACTAAACAAGGTAACGGAGAGAACAATAAATATTCTGCATTTACACACGTAACATTATAGACAAATTTGATATCACTTAAATTTTTTAGTCCTTTCAGATAAGGGACTTATAGCCCTTAGAAAACAATATAATAATAATTAAAATAAATAGAGACGTTTATGAATTTTGCGCTATTTATTTACATATTACTTAACTGCTCCTATCTAGGTAATGTTTGAGAACAATAACTATGCTTCATGTACACATAGGACTGTATAGATAAATTTAATACCGATTAACTTTTTTTGTCTTTTTAGATAAGGTACTGTTAGCGATCAGGTAATCATAAGTAATTACTTTACTAATTATTGCCTTAAGTACTTAAGGTCATAAAAATAACTAAAGTTAAGTAGTTTTGGTATGTTAATTTATATATTCCATAACAGCTCCAAAACTTAGAAGCGATCAGAATATCCTAAGTAATTACAATAAATTAAAAAGTTTATGATATTTGGTTACTTTATACATACATACATACATATATATATATATATATATATATATATATATATATATATATATATATATATATATATATATATATATATATATATATATGTATGTATGTATATAAATATATATAGGACTCAACTGCTCCTTAACCAGGTAACGGAGAGAACATTAATTATGCTGCATGTACTCATAGGGCTGTAAAGAAACATTTAATACCAATTAAATTTTTAGTCCCTTTAGATAAGGGACTGATGATGATAAGAAAATCCTAAGTAATTATAATAATTAAGAAATTTATTGATTTTTGGGCTGTTTATATATAATAATTAACTGCTTTTAAACGAGGTAACGGAAGGAACAATAACTATGCATCTTTTACACATAGGACTATATAAAAAAATTGTTACCTATTAGTCCTTTTAGATATGGGACTTTTAGCCTTAGAAAATCATTAATAATTAAAATAAATAGTGACTTTTATGACTTTTTGGCTCTTAATATATATATTACTTAACTTCTTCTTAACGAGGTAACGGAGAGAACATTACCTATGCTGCATGTACACATAGGACTGTATAGAAAAAGTTGATACCAATTAAACTTTTTAGTTCTTCTAAAAAAGGGAATGATAGCAATCAGAAAATTTATAAAATTACAATAAATTAAAAATTTTATGATTTTTGGGATGTTTATATATATTACCAAAAACCAGTTATGTGGCAATAGAAATTCCCCGCCAAGTCTTTGGTCCAAAAAAGGAGGGAAATCAAATTTCTGTCCCGCCCTGTCATGTCCGTATTGGGTGGAGACGGTCATAGGTGTTTCAAAGTGAAGTTACTAGGTTGGCAAAAGTTGAGGGCCCTATTTACATTGAGAGACAATCATCAGCTTCTTATTCTTGGTGGCAAGCCAGCAGTGTGAACAAGTTTTATATTTTCTTTTGCTATATTTTGAGATATCAAACAATTCAGGTGTTCGTGGAGATTAGTCATAACAGATTTTAGCACTTGTCATAATTGCAGTAGTTTTATTTACCTGCATAGATTCAGGAGCATACAAAAGAAATTAATGAATAAATGAAACGATAAGGGTACGACAAAATCAGGCACTATACCCTATATACCCTTGTAAACACTATCTGTAAAGGTGATTCACTTTTCTGGCCCGCCGCCACGGAGAAGAAGCTGATGATTGCCTCGCAATGTAAATAGATCCCTTCACTATTGTGCCTATGACCGTCCCGCCATGACTTGGCGGGACAGAAAATTTGATGTCCCTCCTTTTTTGGACCGAAGATTTGGCAAAGAGTTTTTTTTTACCACATAAGTGGTTTTTGGTAAGATTTCATGACTTTTTGTAAAAACAGAAGTAAAAATGATGCGTGTAGTAGATAAAACTGTAAAGAGTGTCAAGGTATTGTATATACCACTCTCACTCTTTGTTTTCTGCAGCGCGTACAATATAGGAACTAAAATCGATGGAATAATTTTCGCCGAGTCATTCGCGGACACCATATATTTTTTTACCATCCCGTATCTACCAGGATACCCCCTGCTAGGAAGAATTAAATATTTCCCTACTCTGATTCGCGATGCAGTGAGAAAAATGGCCTCCTAGTTAAATAATAAAAATGTGTCTTCTGCTTAAAAAACCAGTCAAGATCAAAATACTATTAATATTTTGGTAACTATTACACAAATATGTCAATTTTGTTACTACTTTTAGGAATTAAAAGTTACGTTATACTAATAACGGCCAAGAGCCAGGCCTAAAAAATGTGACTCATGTTGTACTACTTCAAACCAAATTTTTCTGAAAATATACCTTAAATTATAAAGGAAAATTATAGTCTGCCTATCCAGATATTAGTATATATTATTCAGCGCTCGCTCAAAATATTAGAAAATTACACAAATTCCAGTTTTCTTGCAATAAGTCCTACAGGTTCCCTGTAGTATACAAAACATGAAGAGAACATTTTTTAAAGCTGATAAAAGTTCCTATAAAACGATTGTTTTTCGTCAAAATCGGATATGTACAACTAAACCTATGATATTTGTTAAATTCCCAAGAAAATGAACCAAAAAGCAATAATTTTTCAAAGAAATTAACCATTTTTGTAGTGTTTTTGAAAGGGTCATAACTTTAGTTGCAGTCATCCGATTTCGATTATTAAACCCTCGTTTTATAGAACATTCTATCGTCTTTAAAACATGTTATCTTCTTATTTTGCAAACGATCTACAGGAAACCACTTATTTCAAGAAAACTGAAATTTGAGTGATTTTATACAATTTTGATTAGGTGCTATCATACGAGGGGCTCCACTCTGGATAGGCAGACTATGTTTTTTCATCATGATTTGAGGTATATTTTCAGAAAAATTTGGTTTAAAGTAGTGCAAAATAAAATGAGTTACATTTTTTCAGGTTTAGCACGTGGACTATATAGGATACCGTAATATTGCCTGTTCTGGAAATTGCAATAAATCGATGCTGCTTAACATAAGTGAACTAACAAAAAACGTAGTTAGAAGAGCCGTATTGTTATAAAACTCTTGTGGTAAATTTTAACTTAAATGGATTTCGATTTATAACTATTTTTTATTAAATTGAAAAACGTTCACGTGTCTTTCAATAAATATTAAACCAATACTGATAATGAAATAAAATATTAGCTTATTTGTTGGTGCTATAATAAGACTACATGCGTACCAAATTATTAAGCGATTCATTTATTATTTTAATCGTTAAGGCACAATGACAATACCCACACACATTAAAAAAATTTGATAAAAACCACTCAGGGGGTCTTAAAAACTTCTGATATGAATAATTCAATTTATTACCACAAATATAATAATTTTCCTGTAAACTGCGCTATATATGAGAAAAAGTAAAAAGCAATCAAGCTCAGAATGTGTTTAAATAGCCCGATTTATTTGCAAACAATGAGCATGAGCATGAACCCGTGATTGAAACCCCATGTCTTTATTTTATTTTTTTTAAATAACCTTTATTTTATTTTTATTTTTTTACATACACAATATAACATCTATCAATTCACAATTGTTTAAGAATTTGTTAAACATAAGAATTTTATACAATTCTTATCTTTATTTTTATTTTATTCGGTCTATAAAATTGAATATATTTTTTACGAAATTAACACTGTATCGCAAAGAAAGTTTGGAGTATATTTTCCGATCAGAACTTGTAGGATTTTTGTTCAACTCAAATATTAGCTTCGGATACCATGACAATCCTTCTGCACATAGGGTTTGCTATGCAGGACCCCAACATTATTATTTCAATAGTTCGATTTATTTGCAAACAGTTTTCCTCCATGCCTTCTTTTTTAAATAATATTTTCTAGATTTCATTTAAGCCAAGATTAAATTTAAGCCAACTAAGTAGCTCATAGTAAAAATAGCATTTATTTTTAAATTGCTTGTCTTTCAGTTTGGAGAGGAACCAGTAGTCGCTGGGGCAGTCGAACCAGCTGCTGGAGAGGCAAAGGAAAATAACAAAGAAGGAGGAGATCAGGTTGCCGCTGAAACTGGTGGATATCATGGGCCTCCACCTCCTCTGCCTGGTCTAGGTAGTATAGGGGGGCCGCCCATAGGTGGCATTCCGCATAACCATGCACCACAATCTAGTCTACAACTTGGATCACCTCTTCCTCTCCCTTGGCCTCCTGCGAAAGCACCCGACTTACCAGCCATCGTCTCATTGGACGTCAAGTGTGAGAAAAACGCTATGAAGGTATATTTAAGTTTCGATAAACCATTTTATGGTATAGTTTTCAGTAAAGGTCATTTCGGCAATGCTAACTGTGTCCATCTCCCACCTGGTTTAGGCCGCGCCCAAGCACATTTTGAAATTGGTGTTCACACTTGCGGAACAGCCGGTAACGCCGAAAACGGATTTTACGGTTACGGTTCCGAATCTGGCAGTGGAACTTATTTTGAAAACGTCGTAGTTGTACAGTACGATCCTCAAGTGCAAGAGGTTTGGGATCAAGCTCGAAAATTGCGCTGTACCTGGCACGATCAATACGAGAAATCTGTTACTTTCCGTCCCTTTCCGGTGGATACACTTGATGTTGTACGTGCTGATTTTGCAGGAGACAATGTCGGTTGCTGGATGCAGATACAAGTAGGCCGAGGTCCTTGGGCATCTGAAGTATCAGGGTTAGTTAAAATCGGTCAAACAATGACGATGGTATTAGCTATCAAAGACGATGATACTAAATTTGATATGTTGGTCAGAAATTGCGTAGCTCATGATGGAAAACGAGCACCAATACAACTTGTAGACCATAATGGATGTGTTGTCCGTCATAAACTAATGTCTAGATTTACAAAAATCAAAAATTTCGGTTCATCAGCTAGTGTGCTATCCTACGCTCATTTTCAAGCCTTTAAATTTCCCGATTCGATGGAAGTTCATTTTCAATGTACGATACAGATCTGTAGGTATCAATGCCCGGATCAGTGTTCAGAAGGTATTGAACATTTTAGAGAAGACAGAAGGTACAAAAGAGAAATCGGTTCCGAAGTTGGAGTCAATCGAATTATTAAAGTCGTTTCTGCTGGCGATCTTACTTTCTTGCTTGATAATTCGTCAGCACCAACCATCGTATTCCCGGGACAAGAAGAACTTCGTCATGACGATAATGTGATCTGCATGACAACACCTGGTTTCACGATAACTCTATTCCTACTTCTGGGCGTTCTAACGACGTCCTGTATTGTATCCGCTTTCCTTTGTTGTCGTTTGAAATCGAAAGTCAAGCACTAAGGACGACCTCACGATGACACCTTTCTCTGCAGTTCCTTCTTCCACCTTCTTTCTTTTTTACCTCTTTTTGTACCTTCCTTTTTGTGACATTCCATATTCGTTTCACTTTTTTTCCTTTGTTGCACTTTTATGTTATCTTGTTTACTATTTTATAAATGAAAGTGAACTTTTCGTTATTCGTATTTTTACTTTTGTTTAAACTTAATACAATTAAACCAAATAAACATACAAGATTAAGAAATTAAAGAAAGTTAATTTAAATTAAACATAATTAAAAAAGTTTTGTCTAAACAAACTTTTCTTGTATGTATAATTTGTATTTGTTAATGATTTTGTTTTTATAAAAACAAGCTTATGTTGAAACAATTTACTAAAACAAAGTGAAATCTCGAATACCATCACAAGAATTAGACAAAAGAAGGATTAATTCAGAACAGAAAATAATAATTATAAAGATTAAATAAATAAATCTTTTAACAATAAAGGTAATTAAACAAGTAAGATTAATTTCTACATATATCAATTAATTATCATCACTTTTTTGTTAAATTATGTCTTAAACGATTAAATATATATACCTATGATAAAAACTTGCTAATAATTAGCAAGCTTATTAAAAACAAGTAGAAAAAGAATTAATTAAATTTAAATGCTTGAATTTTTTTAAGATAAACTTTTCGTTTTTTTCAAGTAAATATTGTAAATGTTAATAAATTAATATAATCAATTAATAAAATTATAAATTATTATATATATATATATATATATATATATATATATATATATATATAACTATAAAAAATATTTGTATCCTATAAATATAAATATTGCTATAAAAAAAATATTATAAAGATAATTTATGAAGAGTAAAAACAATATCAAACAAAAATATAAAATATAACAACTAAAAGTAAAATAATAATTAAGTATGAATGACCATGGAATAAATACATTAATGAATTATGATTAATTTAATTTATTTTATTTAAAAACGATTGTGACATTTTTTATTTTAATACTAATAAAGATAGTATTCCAGACTATTTGGCATACAGCTTCGCAGCCAATAATAATTTTGATATCAATATAAAACAATATTTTTCACTCAAGTGACATTTTCTCAAGTAAAGGAACGCATTATAAATATAATAAATAATAACAATGAACAAAAACAAAAAATCAAACTGTGTATAAATAGAGATAAATAAAAAAATTAAAAAAATTACGTTAAAAAAACTTACGTGAACGTTAATAAAATTAAGTCATCAACAAATAAAGTAAACATAAAACTTATGACACATGGGTACTTGTACTTACTATGAATAATGAAATTTAAATTTCTATTAAAAATAACAAGAAAAATGCAAAAAAGATAAAAAAAAATAAACAAATAAAAGATTGTTCAACAAAGTATTTGTCTAGACAAATAAAAAAAGAATTAATAAAATTATGAATGACTAAACTTGAAAATATAGTAGGTGTTCCTAAATAAAAATTGTAAAAATGGAAGTATTAATACATAACTATAGAAGTATAATTATCTAAGTATGGTATAAATTAAAGTATTAATTCGTAATAATAATACAAGTATTAACAATCTAAAAGTGACAGTAAAATAGTTCAAGTAAAAGAAATAAAAATCAACAGACAAATAATAACAGTTGTAAAAATAAGGAAAAATCTGTAAGTAAAGTAAAAGAAAAAATAGCAAAAAATGTTAGGCAAGCATTTATAAGTAAAAGTAATTTCTTTTATCTTTCCTATTTGTTGTGCTTATTTATCTTTATTACTTTTATTTGTGAGTAATAATACTTAAAGTAATAATTAAGAAGGACCTCCCTCGTGATAAAAAGTAAAAAAGTAACAGTAAAAAAAATTAAAATTATGTATTTATAAATAAAAAGCGAAGATATTTGTAGGTCAGAGGGTGTAGGCTAGTATTTGGACCAATCCGTTATAATGTTAAGGCCGCACCCCTTGCCTTCTCCTGGCGGGATCTCGTTTGATGATCCCTCACTCTTATTATTCAACTTCCTCATTTAAGATACTTTAGCTTTAGTTCCTTTAGACCTACTTTATCATATAGTAGTATAAATTATACAAAAAATTAAGAGTATTTTTAACATGGTTTCTTCGTGAAAAAAATGCAACAAAAAATTGGGTTTATCACTTTCTTCACAATGCATTAGCATATTTTTTTTACATATTCGTCAAAACTGACTGAAAAGTAGATACTCATTCTGCGGAATAGTTATACTGTAATAATTACTGATTAATTCTACCAATTACGACAAGTCGTACACGAACATAGACGGAACGCAAGCACAGACTTATTTTAACTCCGCGTTAATACTCTCCACTCCAAATTATTGTCGAGTCTTCTTTATGTTTCTTTTCCAGTGACATCTCTTTCCTGACCATAAATTACCAAAAAATTCGAGTTTAAATTTTAAATTGACCTAGAGTTTGTACTTCCATTGCTTGATATATAATGTTATTTATTTTTTAACAGCGTCTAATTTTATTTTGGAAACTTAGTTATTACCTTGTTAGCATCACTAGCGCTCAAAAGAACTTTTTTACTGTTGATCTAAGATATTACTTGTACTAAAAAAAGCCTAAAAATTAATAAGAAGAGAAAGAAGTCTCTTATTAAGATTATCATGATGATGGATTATTATCCAGGTCTCACTACTTAAGTAAGAACCCTTTGGCCTCTTATCCACCCTGTAGCCTCAGTACTGAGGGCAGCTCCACAGCCAAATGGATGTCCAGTAGCAGTCTGCCGTATTAGAAGTTTTGCAAGCCGCATACTGCCATGACATGAGCTAGTTAAAAAATTAGTTGTTTTGTTTACGTTTTAAACTAGTATGTGCATTAATTTTCAGCTTGGTCTGATTCCCCATTTTTAGTGATTTTTTTTATTATTGTAAAGTAATTATTGTGGATATGACGTCATGACGTCATAAACAATAGGTTCAGACGTTCATTAGTATATATATATATATTATATATATATATATATATATAATATATATATATATATATATATATATATATATATATTATATATATATAATATATATATATATAATATATTTCATTTCATCATTCATATAAAATCATAATCAGTGAGTCCACCTTTTCAGAATAATCACCTGTCCTTCCATGATCTAATTTTATTATATAATTTTTTATTTGGAAATTCGCTAAAAAGGTTTACAGCTTCTCATTTTTTTAATTACATAACTAATGCCACGCCGCTATAATGCCATAAAATAAAGGAAATAATAACAACTAAAATGAAAAAAAAATTACGTATTTCATTTTGACATTGACAATGGAAAGAAGGAAACGAGAAATGTTAGCTTTTACATTTTTCCATCGAAAGTTATTGATACGACATCAAAATAAGATGTTACTTTTAATATACATCACTTGTTAATAATAAATGTATTATTATTATTTTTTGAAAAATTATTAGAGAAAACAATTTACCACAAACCTAAGAAATGTGACATCACATAATTAGTTTACATATTAGCAGAACTAATTTTATCAATAAGCCTCTCGTTTTTCAAAGCCTATATCAATTAATCGAATTACTGTTTGGCTAGAAAAAACAAAATTATATTTACTAAACTGCCTAATGTATTGCGATAGTTACTAAAAAAAACTGTAAAATATCAATTGTCCTTTGTATGGACAATACAAGGACTAATTGTATTGTACTACGTTTGCGAGTGCTGACCAATCAGATCGATTTGACCAAAGGGCCGTTTTCAGCATGTTGTTCCGGTTAGTAGGCGGAGTTACTCGGTGGGCGTGTCTGAAAAATCAAGGAGGCTTTGCTGATCATAGTGACCGAAAAAAGGTGGCTTACTTGACTAAGGTATACTAATATTTTTGTCAGTTTAACCAATTTTTGTTTGTTTTTGGCCTATTTTTTTTGTTAGAGAATCTGATCAGCAATCTAATATTAACGTATAAATCTTTTTTTATGCATTCATCTTAATTAAATTTAGAAATTATGTTTGATCAAAACACAATGTCAACTTTGAACGATAATTGTTCTTAATCGCCGTTAGCTGAAAAAATATATTCATACAGCAGTTGGGGAGAATGAAATATTAAAGCTAAAAAATAAAATAAACCATATGATTAATTTTCTTTGAAAATACACTGAAGATATTTCTGATCAATGACGTCATAGCATGACCGGCATTCAAGCCACTTTAAAAGCCCTAGATTAAACCTTATCGATATTAATTAATCAAAGGAAGTTAAATATAAAGTAGTCGACCGATAGCCCCCGGTCTCGCCTATCTCCGTGGGTTCGGAATCCCATACAACCTGTAGTCAGGTTATAATCAGGTCAAGAAGAATCCTTCCTTAACCTTGACACTTGTTCATCTCCCGCCCTACATTCCCATACCTATTAATTAGCTAAAGAAGGAATAATTATACTTAATAAATTGTAGTTTTTAAATAAAAAATTAAAACTGTATCGTCAATTAATCATATTTTTGAAAAATCGTTCGGCTAATTTATTCTTTTTCAAAACTTCCTTCTTCTTATTTCTCAATTTTTATTAAAGTGAAAGGGAAGTAGTATTAAGGAAAGTAACCAGTTGAAGCGTTAATTCATTCTTTCGGCAAATAGGACATCGATGCATACTTTATACCTAGTTCTAGACATATTTTAAATTATTTATTTAATTTAAATTATTTTAAAACAATTATGAGTTTAGCATTATCGCCTATTGAAAAATACTGAGCTTTTTATGACATAAGGCGATGGCATAATAGGGAGTTACACACACATATATGTATGTATATATATAATATATATATATATATATATATATAATATATATATATATATATATATATATATATATAATATGAAAGGGTCGAGTACAAGAGTTCCTGACAGAGTTTATTTAAAGTACTAAGTTCAGTATCATTTTGAGTTCGATCCTCGGATACAACATTAGATGAGGATCAAATATGTTTTAATGTGATTATATATTCTTGGAGGAAACATAATATTAAATGCAACATAATATTGAATATTAAATACTATAATTGTCAAATTATTACCACATTTTTAAATGAAAGTAATTAACGCGTAAGCCGGTTCTAAACCATAACTTAAGCTTTAGTGACATTTATTTGTATCTAAGACATACTTTAATTTAAGTATTGTTTTAGAATACCATCCTAACAGTAAGTAAAGTGATTTAAAATTCTAATAACCAAACCTGGACGTAAAAAAAGACTGTTGAGCCCCAAAGGTGTAACTTGCTGGCTTGACTTATTTTGGCACCCTGATAAATGATCAAATGGCCTGCCATTTCATATCGGGTAATTTTGGCCACTGTGCTCCTCAAAAGTCCAGAAAATGGACCCAAAATCAGTTTTTGCCCTATGGAGGTGTTTCTATCATGTTTATTAAAAACAGTGAAAGCTTCATATTTTAAGTTTAATAAATTTGTGACAAATTAATTTTTTAACCTTCAGTATTGGTTTAGTAGAACCAGAGTTATAGCTGTTCTAATGTTAATACAAATACAAAAAAATACACATTTCGCTAATCATACGTATTTTTTAAAGTTTGAGTTTTCATCCATTATTCAGCATTATATGTCAAACATTAAATCATTATACATGAGAGCTGTGCTCCTTTTTTTCTCTAGAGGAGCTCTATATTACCTGTGATTTGATATTGATAAAATGTGCTTGATTTTTAAAAATGCCTGTATCCTAATCATGATAAGATAGAAATAGAAAAAGCAGTTTTAGGATGTAATTTAGGATTGTTTTGTATTTTCGGTAATATTTAAACAGTTATGCCTCTGGATCTATTGAACCAATTAAAATAAAAACCCTTTATTGTTATTGATGAGAACATTAGAAACACCCCAGTAGAGAAAAATTGATTTTGTGGCCATTTTCTGGACTTAGGAGGGGCCAAAAACACCCGATCTTAAATGGCAGGTCATCTGATCCTTTATAAGGGTGCTAAAATAAATCAATCTAGCAGGATAAATCTCATCGGAACAGTCTCGTTTGAGTCTGGATCTTGGACTATAAAGAAATGATACAATATTATAAACTAAAAGTTGAAAACGAAATTTTATTGTATACTTTGAATAATAAAAAATGTTGATCAAAGTAAAAGTAACTTTTTGTTTAATAACTTTTAATTCTTCTCTTTGTTTATACGGGTTTCTTTTATTTTGAATTTTTTTATACCTTTTTTATTGATTTTTAATTTATAGCTTTTAAATCTTTGAAAGTTACTCGGGTTGAAAAAAGTTGATACAAAATAATAAAAAAAGAACAAAAATAAAAGATAGAAATGAAATTAAGAAAACGATAAAAAGGAATCAATACATAAATAAAATAAATTAAATGAGGTAAAGAAATGACAAACAGAAAATAAAAGGTAGAACAAAATCACAGATGTTAGTCTATGAAGATTTATGACAACTTTCTCTTAACTCGAGGTAATAAACAAGAAAAATATAAAGAAGAAGAACAAGAAAAAGTTTTTGAGTAATTGGCCTATAGCCTTACAATTAATCGCAAACAGAATGTCTGAAGTATATGAAAATGACTGTGTCCATCGGGATGTAATTGCATCAGTCTTAACAGAATGGTTTGCATATAAAGGTGGCTGTATAATTTATCTCAAAACGTATCACAGACTAAACGTCTTAAAAAGCATATAAGTTGTAATCTAACTTGCATATAAGGTAATAATATATATGCAATAATATATATATGCATATATATTATATTGTGCATATATATGCAATAATATATACATATATATTATATTGTCGGCATATATATGCAATAATATATATATGCATATATATTATATTGTCGGCATATATATGCAATAATATAAAGGAAGTAAAAAAAAATTGGCTGAAGCTAAGATTTCCCGAAAATTAAGGAAAATAATAAATTTGATATCAGAAGATGTGTAGGTTAAAAACGACATTTTCTGATTTTTAAACTGAAGAACAGTTAACAGAACATAAAAATATTTTATATTGATTTTATTTTGAACTGAGTGTATAGCACAAGTAAATTTTAATTTATAAAAATAATAAAGGACGTTCTATCGAGAAAAAATAAGTAAAAATTAGCTTAAATACACGAAGATTTTTGTCTGTTTCTTGAAGATAGTTTTTACATAAATTAAAAATTTAAGTTAAATTATCTGATTTTATTAATTGAAAAAATAGTATGTTTTAATATGTTAAAATAAAATTCATTCTTATTTATTTTCTTGTATAACTTTTAATTAATATTAATAATTAAATCATTTTCTTCTATTTATTTTTTCAATAATTGATTTTTGAAAACGTCTTTTAGCGTATTTTATGTTTATTTTAAAGTCTTAAGTGTATTGTGAAGAAAATTTATCAAAAACCTCTACCGTAAAGAAAAAAAATATTAAAAATGAATAAATATTTTAATACTTTAAATATAATTATAAAAAAATCAAGTAATCGGATGAAAATTTCTTATAAATGAAATTATTTAATTAGTCAGTTACATTAAGTTATTATAAAAAATATATATTATAAAATTTGTATGAAAAAAAAGAATTTGAACGTCTTTGAAAAAGAAGTAGAAAGTAAAAAGAAAATAATTTGATAAAGATACCATAATAAAATAATTTGATAAAGATACCATAATAAAATAATTTGATAAAGATACCATAATAAAATAATTTGATAAAATATAATAAATGTACGTGATGCTTTCTTAAAAATCATCTAAAAACAAAAATGCCTATTTAAATTAAAAAATGCTTCCCACTCTTTTTTGGGAGATAAGACAGCAAATAAAACTATTTTTTTAATCGTTAAAAATAAGTAGGATCCAATGAAAGTATTCTTAGAAACACATGTTAGAAGAAAGTCTACCTTAGGTAGGCAGTGCTATGAGAAAAACTAATAAAGTATTAGTAACTTTGGTGAGATCTGTATCAAGGACTCAGGGCCTTCTGGTTGCAAACATAACATCTGTTAATAGAAAACAAATTTTAAAATTTGGAAAATATTAAATGAATTTTCTATTAATGAAAACTTTTTCACCCACCTCAATATCGAATTCTAATGATGTTTATTACAGTTTAATAAGACTTCTGAAGTCGCAAAAACCATTTTGAACCAACACTGATTTTACATAAGACTCACTTTTGCTTTAAAAATGTTTAAGATTCAACAATAACCCCTAAAAAAATCATACAAACTATGCTTAAAAGTAAAGTTTGATTTGAAGGTCTTTTGGGACTTAAAAAAAGTGATTAAACAAAGAAAGTATTTGAGACGAAGTTGTGGACCGTGACCTCTAAAAGCTTGGCGAGGTGCTCGCCGGTAGACAAACCTGCACTCTCACCACTTTCAAATACCGTCCGCATACCAAGCACTTGACTTCGTTTTCTTTAGTCAATTTGTTTAACAACTTGCTTCCTTTGTTTAACATTTTAACACTTATTGAATAATTTATATAAACTTTAGCCTTAAAATAAAGAACTAAATGTTCATAAAATAGGTGTAAGAAAGATCTTAACTAAATAAAGTTGATTTTAATTGTTAAAATATAAGAGAAATAAATTTTACCTTACTCCTTGAAATATAGGTATAAATGTAATCTATGACGACTAAAACTAAACATATAAACAAGTAATTTTAACTGTGTGATATTACAAAATTGGCAATCCTGTAATACTCCGGTAAAGAATGGTTAGAATATCATACGATAGACAGTTTTACAGCTCATATTTATGTTTCATTTGCTCCCGATATTTAGTTGGTTAATTCCCAAGACCAATAAAAAAACTAGTTAGCTTTACTAACATTAAACTATCGTAACATTATAGTCACCTATCTACACTCTTTCTAAATGCGACTTTAAACTCTGTCGTACTGAATTTAATTTTCATGTTCATTTATTTGTTATTCCTACTAAATCCCGACCAAGGACTGAAAAATGTTAATAGTGCGCCGATATCTCTTAGTACAGTCTATTTTTAATGAAACAGCTTTAATGAAATGTTTGTTTATTATTATTATTTAATTTTGAATTTACATTACATATCATTAAACATCATGAATAAATATTATTATAAATTGACAACTGACTATACTGAGTTCCGTATTAATCTAATAAATTTACATTATAACTGAATATACTGAGTTTTGCATCACTCAAATAGATAGAAATTAACAGCTGGCTATTACTCGAACTATATGGAATAAAGATTAAACACGATGTAAGTGTTTGTAATTCTCACCGAATTTTTAACTTCTAGATCAAGCTAAGTTGTTGCATAGATAAATAAGAGATTGCGCTTAAAGTTAATCCCCCAATATTTTAGCGAATTTTCCAAAGGAAAAATTACCTAATAAGATCGGGGTTAAGTTTTTCTTTATTCCCGCATTGTAATACAACAATAGTCCAATTTTTTTTTTTGTTAGAATAATTAACCTGAGTGCGATAAATTGATTTTTCTTAAAAAAACCTTTCCTAGTGACTAAAACAATATTGGGTCTAATACATATAAAAATATTTTTTGTTGTATTACTCTTATTTTTCGTACCTGTACAGTACCTTACAAGTACCAAAAGTTCTCTTTGATTACATTACTCATCACATCCGTTCGTCAATAAAATAGACCGAAATAACTTCATCACAAAGTTAAGGTAGTGAAACCATTTTTTTTATTAAAACTGCAAATCATTACAGTATTTACAAGATATATATTAACACGTATCATTCAGGCCCTACAAGTTTACAGCTAATAGAAAGCGTATACTTTTCATATACGCTAGCGGCTTGTGTATGACTAATCCATCAAAAAATTGTGCGCACCATAAAGCGAATGATTTGTTTAATCTTCGCGTAACTTACTTTAACAGAATACCGTACAGTCTCCGTAAATTAATATAAAAAGGTACATTACAGTTTATATTCATTACTTGCGAAGTTTTTTTTTAGATACGGATATTGTACACTTTTACAAAAACTTCGTCCTCAATGTTCGTTCAATATGTCTACCTGTCTAATAACGCATTTTTTTTTAAATGGAGAAAGTATTAAAAAAATTGTTACTTTTTACCTCGAGTATTTACCCTTAATAACTTTCAAAGTAATAAGTATTAAAAGAAATATAAATAGGCAATCTATGTGGCGGGAAAAATTTTACGAAGTCTGGACAAGTCATACTTTTAGATGGTATGGCTTTCTTTTTGAATGGTCTGACAACGTGCAGCTCTTCTAGAAGTAAACCAGATATAGTCAGCCATATAGATTTATTACTAGAAGCATGGAGATATTATTAATAGAGGGGCCTTATTGGTAATTTTCATAAGCATCGAAAAAGTAACCTAAACTCCATCGACTATTATGTAATCAAATTAAAAGAACAAATTTATAGTAACTACTGTAGCAGAACGTTTAAAATACAAATCAAAACACAATCAAGGTGCGGGAAGCTAAAATTAATTGATTTATTATAACCTTAACTCAATCTTGGAGGAGGTTACACGAAGCCCCTGAGAGCCCCAAAATTATGTTTCAGGCTTTTCAATGTATCGAGATAAGCTATGCCCTCTCTAGGAATATATCTCTATGACTAGATGGACCCTTTTGGTTAAATTTTGAAACATCAAAAATATAACCTGACCTCCATCGACTATCAATATTATCAAACAAACTAAACAACAAAATTTTTTCTTTTTATATACATACATACATACTACATACATATATATATATATATATATATATATATATAATATATATATATATATATATATATATATATATTATATATATATATATACTTTCGTTTTACGATGATTACATTATAAATGTCACAATTACAAAACAATCTCATAGCTTTTAGATAAGATACTTTTAATTTAGTTTAATTTTATCTTTAAACAACTTAATAAAAAATATAAACAACTCCATTGAAATTTATTAATGTGTTTTTTAAAAAAATAACACATTTTAAAATAAATAAAATTATTTAAATAAGAGAAAGTTAAAAGAAAATAAAATAAACAATACACTTAAGACTTTAAAATAAACATAAAATATTATAGACAAATAAATATACACACAAAATAAATAATTTTAACGTAAAATTTAAAAAAAAAACTCATTAAAAAAATAGTAATACAGTTATGGCTAATTAAGACGACGCTATCAACTCAAAAATAGGAAAATCAATAACTTGAGATTTTATTGGTTTTTATTTTCTTTGTATATTTTTATTAATTAATTTAAAACTTTTGTATTTATTATTTTTATTTTACTTTATTTTATCACTTCTTCTCGATTTTATTTCTTTAATTTCTTTTGTAATTATTATATTTTTTAAAAATATAAAAAAAAATTGTCTTCAGTATTTGTTTTAGAGAAGTGAAGGTATTTATGATAATACAGAGAATTATTTTCGCATAGAGGTAGGAAGCAAATCGAAAGGTTATTTGTTTAACATATTTTCTTTAACCAGTTTAGTAGGTAATAAAAAGTGTTCGTATTGTTTACTTTTGGTTTTTCTTTTCCTCCAGTTAGTTTCCCATATAAAGTACCGCTATATTACTCTCACAAGGCTTTGAGTGATGAATCTATTTTTATTAATATATTCATGAAATAATTATACAAGTTTGAACATTGCTATAGAATTTACAATAAGTAGAGAAGGTATTTTAAATTCATAAATGGTGTTTTAGTCGAAAAAGTAGTATGAAATTGAATTAATTAAAAATAAAAGTGAAATAAGTGACTTTAAAAATGTTAAATAAATATTTACCTATTAAATTTAACTTCTTCAATCAATCAATTTGATGAATTAAAACCCGTTACAGCTGGAATATGATGGGAATTTTCTGTCCAGCAACCTGTTTCTATAACACTTTTAATATTCAAATAATAATTATAAATAAGATTTTTCTAAAAACATTTAGCTTATTAAAATAATAAAAAAAAGTTTGAAGAAAATTCAACATACTTCACAATGATGATATAGTCTACAATTTTATCTATAGATTGTATTATTTTTCTTATAGATTATAACGTTTTCTATGTATATAGATACACAGATTATAATCATCATTATAATCATTGGATTATGTACTATATCTTTTTATGTTTATGACGTCAAACTAAATTTATAAACAGGATTTTTTTTAAATTTGTTACACATAGTAAATATATAAAAAATATTTTTTAAATTAAAACCAAAAAGAATTAATTTTAATAACATCGTTGAGTTTTTATTTATTGGAACACCTTGCCAATCGTTTACCTACCAATACTATTAACTCAAACTTTTTAAACAGAGAATACCGTTTTAAAAGTTAAACCGAAGAAAGAATAAATAAAATATTTAAATTAGTCACTGAGGTAAATGTTAAACAGATTCCAATGGGTTAACAGCCAACTAGGTGTCCTAGAAAAACAAAGGAGGATGTAAATGAACTGCGCAAACTCTTACACTTTGACTGCGGCGGTGCTAACCGGGACCAAATCCGTTTGGTCCCTGTCATAGTATTGTCTATTTTATTAAAATGAAATTTAAAATACTCACGCAAAATAATACAAAAAAATATTTGATCTAAATCCCTTTGAAAATAGTCTTAAATTTGCTTATTGGATCATTACACTTATCGCGAGCATAAGCTGAGTTGAAACGCAGAGGAACTTTTAGATCTATTAAACAGTTCAAAAGAAAGAACGTTCTTCTCGAAACACATTCTTTTTAAATCCTGATTTTTCAATTTTCTTTTACTTTAAGTTTAAACCAAGATTTTGAGACTTAATATTTAGTAACAAAACATAACTACCAAAACAACGCTACTTTTGGCAGTCAGCGATTTCTAAAAAATAAGTTTTATCAGTGCTTTTAAAAATCGTTTAACTTTGGTTGTACCCTTTAATTTTTTAGGCGTGCAGCGCCGCCATATCGGATTCGATAAAATGGCAGTATTGCCAACACATTTTTTAAGACAAAAAAGTTTCTAGTTCGAGTTGAGATTCGTTATTCTTTTGTGTAACATAAAAGTAAATAAATGAAAATCAAAAGTTTATTTTAAAAAGTGATACTATATAATATCTTAAAACTTGATTAAATAATTAGTAATGCATATAAAGCGCTGGGCTCAGCGATTTTATGCAATCTATGCTCTCAAAACTACCAGCCAGGCAGATAATAAAAGGTTATATTTAAATGATCCATGCTACTAAAGTGATATATAAACCAAGTAGAGAAATAAATGTGATTTCTGTCAGACATGGCATGCAGATCACATTTTGTCTACTAGGGAGTATGCTCAAATTTTCCTATGGCGCAGCCAAAGCCCTTGTTAATGTAAACAAACTGTTTACGGTACTCAAAAGTTTTGTTTCTGTTGCATTTCTTTATACATTTTAGTATAAAATGTGAATAATTTATGTAAGAAATATGTTTTGTCACATCCAAAAGAGGTTTCATTGAGAATCTTTAAATACTACGTTTCTTTAAATTACTAAAACGAGCAGCTAATTAAGCTTTTTTGGTGCCAACTACCTGTACATTTTTGCGAGTGATAAGCGTTTTTCCCTTCAAATATAATTTGTTGTTGTTAAGTTTTTGAATATAATAAAGTAATTATAATTTTAAGTTATATTTAAGGCGCTAAGCTGTCGTCTGTTTATTTTTCAAAATCTTTAAAAAAACATTTGATATACCTTAAATATAATTTTTATTTTTCTTAAACTAAATTATTATAACAATTATTTCACAGAATTTAATGCAAGTTACTATTAAATTAGCACGTAAAATATTAGTTCGAAAACACGATAAAAAGTAAAACTCACCCAATGTTATCAGTGTTGCCAGTAAAATTAAATACCAAAACGTAAATCCTAAAAGGATTATGCGTAGTTATTCCAATTTTAGCTATTTTTTATTTTTGAGCCGGGAGCTATTTTATGTCTGAAGTTTTTTACACGGGAGTTTCCCTACTTGGTTTATATACTACTTTATATACTACTTTATATACTACCAACAATAAGGAATTTTCTCCAAAAAATAATAAGCGTACTTTTAACAAGTATTAGTCTATTTGGCTTTTAAGAATATTATTTACGGAGTTATATTGGCTGACTATATCTTTTGTATAACCGTATTTAGAGGAAAAGTTTGTTCAGTACAAAATGGTTCGCGTTTTTCGGGCCTAAATCACATCCTTAAATAAGTGCTAAATCACTTATTTATAAGTAGTAAATACTTTTGACTCTTCGGTGACTCTAGTGGCATATGCCATTTTGGCTTATTGCTAACAAAAATTGATAAAAATGTGGTCCACTAGGTAAAATATATAATCTTATTTTACTTGAAGTCGAGGTGTTTTGAGTTTCTTTAAAATACTGTCTGACGAATACTTTAAAAACTATGCAAATGTAATGATCATTAGTATCAAAGCAATTTAACCGTGTTTTCCTCTCCTCTTATAGATTATGTCTTACATTTGATCATAAATGTTCATGGAACGAGGTTAATTTCTTTACTGATTTACATAGTCAATTAGTAATAGTTTGAATAATAATTCAACTTTAATTTTAATTGATGTCAAAAACCTAATAGTGCATTAAATGTTTTATCGATAGAACAACACTTAATTAAATTTAACTTACTTTAAAGTTAAAAATAAAAGGATTAATCTCTGAAACTTTTTCAAACATAAAAATGAAAGAGTCTTTTAAAATTTCAAAAATGTTGTGTGTGTTAACTCGAAGTAGAAACTTTTTTGTCTTCAAAAGTTTGTATATATTTCGAAAATTTTTCTCCTGTATTATATATTTTTTTAAAATAACTGAAATAATGTGAAACTTTAGAATACATATTTTCTCTTTTGATGCAGAAAAGTTTATACAATTTTCTCATAACATTATTAACTGGTTTGTACCATAAATTAAAAAGTATGCAGTGTTCGTAAAACACACTCAATGCACCGAAGAAGTGGAGATAAAAAAATAATATGAATAATGATGAAATAAATAATATGAATAATATATTATGATTATGATGAAAAAAAAATTGATCAAAATAAAAATAAGTTAAAAATGAAAAGTTAAAAAAATCAAATTAAAAAAGGTAAAAACTTTTAATAAAATATTTCAATAATAAAATCACCAATCAAATTTCATATAAGGTATTTAAGATTTTTTTTATTAAAAGTATACAGGTAGCACCAGTTTGTAGTACCTGCTAACCAAGTATCCCAGATTTTAACACTTTGGGTATCTTCTAATAGTGATTTGAAAATTTTGACAGAAAAAATAATATAAAAGTTAACAACCTCTGAACTACTTTTGCAAAAATTATAATCCCGATGAATCTGGTTCAAATAAAACAAAATAGTCTGTACAAGAAATCAAAGCCAGTCAACTCCCTTTTTAATTTGTATTTTAATTATATTGGCCTTAAAACTCCCTCTTAATTTTAATACTTGTTTTTTTTTCTAAAAGTAAATTTGCATTTTTTGCAGAATTGATGAATTTAAGCAAAATAAGGAAGAAAAATGTCACTGTTTTAATGCGTAGTAAAAAATTTGACACAGATATAATCAAAATTATATGTTTACGATTTTTCACCAAACAAATATTAATAAAACTTTTAAAAGACACAAAAAATCATATGAATTGGTTTTTGTAACAAATTATGAAACTTTTATTAAAAGCTGGTTTTATATAATTACATTTTGTCAAAACTATCAATTAACAGAAATATACTAAACCAAAATATTAGTGCCAAATCTGTAATGTGCCAATATTTTACCAATTTTATAATTATTTTTAATACAAATTATAAACTTTAATAAACAAATAAAATGAAACTAACAGTATATAAAATAATCAAAGGAAAATTGAACCCACTGAATATTTTGTGCCAATTTCAGATAATTAGTTAATATTTAAAAATGTTTATTACTTAAATAATTACATAATATTTATTAATATATCACAATGAGAACTCATTGTGAAATGAAATCTATAAAATATTGTTTTACTTTATTCTATTACAAAACGTTATTATGTACTTAAAACTTATAATATATTGTTATTTTAAAAAGGTAAGGTTTTATAAAATAATATTCGTAGGATAAATATATTACATAAATACCAATAATAATATATATTTTTTGATGGTATAAAAGAAATTTAAAAAGTTGTTTTAATTCAAATTATCGAGATTATTAGAAAATAAGATAAGAGATTGTAAAAAATATGATAATAAAAAACTTAAGTATTAATAAGAATAAATTGTCAAATGAATAAATTCATACATTAACAATCTAAAACATGAATTTTACTCCATGATTGTAATTTCAAAAACATGAACCATGATATTTAATTTAATTTTATAATGTTATTAATATTTATTATAATTATTTTAAGTTGCCATACCGAGTGTGGTTAATATGTTACACAATGGATTGCATTTTAATTATTTATAATTTTTATACTTAAACTAAATTGCTGTAATGTTTATAATGATAAATTTGATAAGCTAAGTGTAAAAAGTATTTTTGCTACTTGATATAAATAAAAAAATATACTTAGAAATTAAATAAAACAAATATTAGGCATACAAAATTGTAAAATATTTTGCTAGTGGTAAAAGATGTTTGGACAAAATGAAAAAACAAAGTTCATTTATAATATCTAAGAAATGACAGCTAGGTATCATAATACGTAAAAAAATGCAGCTAGGTGCATAACAAATTGGCTTGAATACTAACCAATAAACTTTTTAAACAAAGTTTGTATCAGATTTATGAATCAACAAATTAAGTTCAATATCTCCTTGAAAACAGCTACCAATTAATTAATCATAATTATATTATTTATTTAATAAGGTAGCATACAGGTTACTTTTGTCCAGCTGTCTATTATTTCTTCTCCAATGCATGTTCAGCAATATGTACATAGAGGTATTTTTACCTCCAATAGTTTTACAGTTTTACTATTAACGTTAATTTCACCTTACTTTTTTTACATTACCTAGTATATAATTCAGTTATGAACTATAATAAGTCTATAAACATAGAAGTATTAATAAGTTTAATATATATATTTTTTAGTGTTAATAATTTATGGGCTCAAAAGGTAATTTTAAGGGTATGAAAAAATTAGTTTTACCCCCAAATATTTGGAAAAGCAGCTAATGCCAAACAAAGCCATGTTTATGTAAATATTTTATTTATTAAATAATGTTTTTTTTCTTGTTGTAAATATAATGTAATCATTTTTTAAATTTAAATGAATATTAGTTTAAAACAAACTTCTGTATTCTTATTAAAATCAGTATATTAAGAGAATAAGTACAAATAAAACAGGATCAATTAAAATATTAAAAATAACTTATGTACAACTAACTAATAACTTAAGTTGAAACATAATACTTAAAAATATTATGTATCAACATACATTAAAAATTTGAGAGAACAATTTATAATCTAAAAATTATATTGTAAACGAATTAATAGAGCAAACGTTTTGTTGAGGGATGATTAAAAGTCCTGCCTATTAAGTTTTATAAAAACTTAATAACTTTTAAGTTTGCCTATTAAGAACATAAAATCGAGCTCTTTTGTGTAAAAGTGATTCAGTTCATTTGGATGATTAGGGACCCACCAAATTAAAGTGTTGCATAGAAAAGATAAATTAACTCAAAAAAAAATAAAGTCTATACAAAACACTCACACATTTATAAAATATATATAATATATATATACTATAAATATATATATATATATATATATTATATATATATATTATATATATTATATATATATATATATATATATATATATATATATTGTGAGTGTGTCAAAGAATATTATAATCGATATCCTCAAGAATTAAATTTATATGAACTTACAGATCTAAAATATGCATCTCTAAAATATTTGTTATAAACAACACATAAAAATATTTATTAAATAGATAATGTTCACTAATAAAATTAAACTAACCTTAAACTATATTGTTTTGACTTTAATTTAATTAATATAATCGTTTTTATTTACTAACATTCTATTATCAGGTATTTTGTATGTATCTAGTCAGTTTATATAAATATGCTTTAATTTATGTATTTTAAATTATTTATACTGTAGAATTTTAGGGATATTTGACGAGTTAAATTTTGTGATTGTTGAAAAAAATCTATTATACTTCTGCAAGGATCAATAATATGTAATTATATTCATTGCTGTTTATTTAAAAAATTTCCACAATACTTCACAAGATCATGGATTAAACAGACATGTTGTTTTGAAGAATTACTTGGTATTAGTTCTATTATCAGGAATACTTATAACAAAACAAAGAGACCTCTATGCTATTAGAGTAAATATACAGTCAGATTATACGTAAATGAGCATAAAAATACTAATTTTCAGGTCAGTTTACTCCAAATCCTCATATTTCAGCCAATAGAGTATTTGCATTTCTCCAAAAAAAATTGTTTTGATCATAAAATAATTAAATGTGTTTAAAAAATATATGAAGCTGTAAAAAAATATTTAATTTAATTTTCAATAGTCGAAATAAGCATTTAAACAAGAGGAGAGGGGAAATGGGTGAGAGAGTGGGGTGAAAACGGAACATTTTAAAGGTTAGGTTTAAGGTACAGATGGGAGTTTTAGTTAGAAGTATCAACTGTTGCTTACAGTTCAATAGAATGTAAAGAAGACTGAAACAGAACAATTCCGTGTTCCAGGTAATACAATGCCTAAGGAAAGTGATTTATCACGTTCCACGTCAGTATCATCTTGTTAACAGTATAGAATAAACTCTTATGCGTGTTGCTCTAGTGAATATTGTACTACATTCTTACGTCTGACGTCACACAAGCAGTCAAGGCCGTTTTCCCGCCAAAAGAACATGTTTAAATATATTTGTTTGTTTGTTTGCTATATCATCAAAAGTATAAGTTTTTTCATTCTAATATTTTACAGGGTGTTCTTTTATATGACGTACATAAAGATAATGCAATAAAAAATTGTGCAAGTACTCTATTATATTTTTAAACTGGAGCAATGAGAAATTGGCTCAGAATGACAAGAACACAATCTTAAAATGTTAAACAATTTGACAGAGGCCAATTTTACATTTACAATGCAAGGGGTCTCTTTTTACATATCAATTACAACAAAAGATTATTATTCTCATTTTAAAGGAATCACAAAATTCTACTCGCTTAACTCTTCTATCACTTGTCATTATGTTGATCAGATGGGTTAATTTTATTTTACTTTACTATATTAAGTATTTATATGGAACTTATAAATTAATTTAAGTTATGCTTGTAATTATTTTTTATTATATTGTACAAATGTGCAGTTGAATGTAAGATCTTGCTTCAGTTCTGTGAATGTAAAGCAATGTCAGAAAAGTCTGTAAAAATATACTATATTGTTCTTTAATTTTATCTATGTTAATAATCTAAGTTAAAGTTTATGCTGCAAAACAAGTCCCATCTAGTTTATAGTACTCTGGTATAGTTTAATGTAAAGTATTTTTTATTTATTTAAATAAAATAACAAGCTTTTACAATAACCAAAAATATATATTTTTATTCTACTTATTTTTATTTAATTTTAATGTCAATATACAAAATTAAATATTTCCATCATAAGGTCTCATTTTTGAAACTTTCAAATCACTTGTCAGAGCTAGAAACTATCTCTAGTAGTGAACTATTTCTTGTTTTTGCAGCAATTAAAACTTTTATTAACTATTTTAACTCGGTCTAAATTATCTTGGTGCCACTAAATTGGACAAAATATTTTTTTATTAACTAAAAATATAATATTGATAAAAAATTTGATATTTTATACTTAAGATTATTTATGTAAGAGGCTCAATTTATTTATTATTTTTTCCTATGTTCTTTTTTTAATTATTTTATTTATAAAAATAAATTAATAAAAAAATAGCGATTATTTTTTTTTATGGGCATGTCCTCTATGTGAATTTCTATCCAATGCTAGATAGATAGTTCAAACAATAGTATAATTAAAATTGACAGAGTTAAGTCTGATGTCAGAGGGAGGTTACTTTCTTATGCCATGTTATGGTTTTAAAATAGGAAAAATTACTTAAAAATAAGGTTTGAAAATGTCATGAATCAAAAAATTTGACATCACCTGGATTTTATGAAAATGAGTCAACATATAAGTGCTAAATGGAATATTTTAATCACTGATTTTAATATGAAATTTAGCAAGATTTAAACAAAATAGGTTTAGCTTTGGCCCAAAGGGTAAATAAGTAAAAATATTGTTATTAGTGGAGATGTTTTGACCCTACTGGTCATAATCATTCATCTGTAATAAATCATAAAATTACATCCAATTAATTGATGGAAAACAAATTACTATGATATACATCTAATAAAATAAATTAAAAAGAAGTAAATCTTTAGAATCAAAATAATAAATCCTTTACAACACAAGGTACACTACTCTATACTTATATATAAACCAAGAAGAGAAACTCCTATACTAACCCATGCAAAAAAAATCAAACCTGTGTGATCAGCTGGTCAAAAAAACCTCGCTAAAATTGAAATAACTGTGCCTTCTATAAAGAATTTAGCAGTATTTGTGTTAAATTTAATTGGCAACACTGATAACATAAGGTAAGTTTTACTTTTTATAGAGTTTTAGTACTTTATTATGTACATACAAATTAAAATATTTTGTATTAATGTTAAAATATCCTGTGAAACAATTGTTACAATAATTTAGTAAAAGAAAAAAACTAGTAAAGGTAAATCACATGTTTTTTAAGATTTTTAAAAATATGCAGACGAAAGATTATTCCCTTAATTACAAATTACTATAATTATATTAAAAACGTATGGTTTAAAGTTGTTAAATTACCAATAACTTAATATCTGAAAGGAAAAAACACACATCACTCCAAAAAATATAATAAATTATTGCCACTGATTTGAATAAAAATAAAAAGTCAATGCAGTGATCTTAGACTTAAAAAGCATTTAACACTCTAGACTAAAATATATTAATAGAAAAACTATAGTATTAGAGGTTAACTTACAGACTGACTACATAATTAACCTCCGCAACAAGGCCTATACAAAATCTCAAATATGCCTCATAGAAAATACCTTTTTACTATTCTCATCTTAAACAAGCACCTAGCAACCACTCTTGTTGAGCAACAACTAGTCCTTATAAGTAAATTTGAATCATTTGAAATGAATGAATATTTATTTCTTTCTCATATTAGAATAACCAATTGATTGATAAAATAAGTATTCGAATGAAAAAAAAGTGTTCTAGTTTAGTAAAGTCTTGAGAAACTTTTTTTATGTTGGGATCCTCTAAAACCCGATTTGGATACACTCCTATTCAATATTTTTTTATCTAGGAAAATTTGATAAAAAGAACAAATGATACGTTCTAAATCTATTTAGAATTCTATTTCTTCATTATTAAAATTAGAGGATGTATGGTGGTTTTCACTTAGGCCTGTCTACAACTTCTGATTTTAACCAAACTATAAATTGAAAAAAAAAGTTTTTAGATGATTGCATTAAATCTGTATGTTCATATAAAGTATAATATAATTCATAACATAAGTTAATATAATATATATACAATACATATACAGCAAATAGTATGTTTAATTCTAATTATATATTAATTCTTCCTAAAAACTCTTTTCTGATATTTATAAAATTTTATTATAAATGTCCAATGTCATTTTATAAATATTTTTTTTCATCGGGTGAATGATGGATATTTGTGTCATTTATTATTTGTTTGTTTGTATGTGTGTTGAAAAAATGGATAAAAAATTAACAAGACATAAAAATCCAATCAAATTATGGGATTTATTTATGATTTTGCATAAAACAGTTTAATCTTAAACAGTAATGTACACAGAATCAAGTGGGGAACCAAATGTGATTTCTGTCAGGGACATGGCATGCAGTTGGACCCTTTGTCACCAGGGAGTTGGCTCAAATTTTCCTATAGGCGCTGACCTCTTGTTTTAGCCTGTACCTACTTTTGTAGAAAATTTAGTGTCAATGTATCATTAATTTCAAGTTAATTATATTGTTGTCTGTACTCATCACTATCTTTTGAAGTTTATTAGTATAAAATAATTCTGGGGCAGGGGTTAAATATCCTTTGAAATGCTTGATTTGCTTGTAAACAAATTCTCTTGCATTGGTCTTATGAGTCAGTCGTCAGATCGTAACCAATTGACTTTATAATAATTTTTCACAGGACATGTCTACCAAAAAATATTTCTGAATAAACCATTATTTTGATAAAACCTGTTATATTTTAGATTCAAGTCCTTTGCTTGAATGCAGAGGAAGACAATTGATAGTTATGTTGCAAGACCTAAAGACATACTGCTAAATACCTGCTAGCATAGAAAGATATATACTAAAGGAGGCATTAGCCATCTCAATACATTGAAAGACCTGGAAACATCTTTTTTAGGGCTCCCAGAGGCTCTGTTGTAACCTCATTGAAACTTCTCTATGACCGAGTTTAGGTTGATATATATTAATTGATTCGGCTTTCCACACATTGTTTTCTGTTTGGATTTGTATTTATAAATTTTATACTATATAGAGCTACTGTAAATTTTGTTATGTTTATATTTGATTTTTTTGATAACATCAAGTGTGGTCAGGTTACTTATTCAATGTTTTCAAATTCAATCATAGGGACCCCTCTAGTGATTATACCTCTATGCCTCGCAAGTGCCATCTTGTTACATTGTTTAATGGGATTTGTCATTTATTTAAAATTTAATTCCATTCCATTCATTTCATAATAACCGACATTTTCATCCATGCTATCTGTCTGTGAGAGGGTCATGCAGAACTCCACTAAAAGGTCTAGTTGAGCTGCCTGGATGAGCTGAGACATCAAAGGATTTAAAAAATTAAATGTGTTTAAAAAAAATATTTAATTTAATTTTAAATAGTCGAATAAGCATTTAAAGAAGAGGAGAGGGGAAATGGTGAGGAGTGGGGTGAAACCGGAACGTTTTAAAGGTTAGTTGTTAAGGGACAAGATGCGGGAGTTTAGATTAGGTATCAACACGTTGCTTTACAGTTCAACTAGAGCTGTAAGAAGACTGAACAAACAATTCCGTGTTCCAGGTAATACAAATGCCTAAGGATGTGATTATATCACGTTTTCCACTGTCAGTACATCTTGTTGACAGCATAGAATTAAACTCTTATTGAGTGTTTCTCAAGTGAATATTGTACTACATTTTCTTACATCTGACGTCACACAGCAGTCAAGGGGGGACCGTTTTCACAAGCCACCTAAAGTCTAGTGAGCTGCCTGGATTGGAGCTGATGGACATCAAATAGTATTTTAAAAACCATAAAAATCAAAAAATCCAGTAAAGAAACAATAAGTATATAGTTTAGTCAATTTTTATTGGAATAATTATATAATTGTTTATTGGTTGCAATACTTAAATATAAGAAAAGGTTTGTTTAATCTGATAAAAATCAGTACGTTTTACCAAGATTATGTGTATACCACAAGGTATACTACATAATCTATTGGTTTTACTAAAAAAAATCAAATCAATAAAAATTATAATCCATAAAGGATTTTAAGATTCTTTTATTTATTCATTAAAGGATCGAACATTAAAAAAAAAATAGGCTGCCAAGATATGACTTATCACATTTTTTAGGCTACTGAGAAGGATAGAAACATAGTTTATGTTTATGTTGATGAATGCCCTTATTCAACTGCCAATATTTTACAAACTTCTTATATATCCTTAAGTTTATAACACCAACGAATTTGGTCAATTATAATGCAAAGTTCAACTAGTGAGACCCAATGTGATAACCACCTAAGAATTTGATAATTAAGGACATTCTGAGGACGAGATTCTTTAATAATTATGGACATTCTGAGGACACGCCCAAAGTGAGTCCGAATGAGAGGAAAAATTACAGAGAACCCTAGAGCCGATTATGTAATAACTTTTTTTGACTTATATATAATAAGATGTAAAGAGTTAATATGACAAGCACTTTTTATTATAAATAGACTTTTATGAAATAAAGTGATATTTTGAGGATTTCACCCTAAAGGGTTGAAAGGTTATCCTTTTATCTTAATCTATTATTGTGCATAAAGGGCATAACATTAATAATGGTAGCTAACTACTCCTAACTTAGGGTGGTAATAATTGGTTCACACTTCAATTAAAATAATTGTTTGCCAAGAAAGAAATTCAGTGACTTTTTCCTATGGCAAAGTTGAGTGTTAAAATCTAAAAACTATTATGTAACATTAAAGTTATTGGCTTCATTTTGGACTTCATTTAGTACGTTCACATAGGTATCCTAAAATCCGCCGATTGTATTAAGGCACATATCTAAATACGGTTTACAAACACTTATTTTAAGAACCATTTTGCAGAGGGATCCAGCCTAATACCCCAGCAACATAGGGAGATTGGAATCAAGATCGATTCTCAATACGCTGAGTGTTACCTTCAGAGGCAAGTATATAAGGATACAACCTTCTCGATTTGAACTATATTTCACCTTTGAATGTCATCATTTTTTTATCAAATTTTGAAAATATATTTTTTTTAGTCTAACTTTATACATGCAAAGACATTCACAATTGAAATTTATCTATTTCTGGCTTTTAACCTTCCTTATAACTAAAGAATCTTCCCAATAAATACGCAATTGTTTTCTCGGGATCAGTTATGACATCATCTACTCAATTACTAAAACCAATATTTTGCGAAAGAACAGGATCGTATTAAAATACGTTGGAATTACATCACCATAGATAACAACAATTATATCAACTAAAAAATAAATACAGTAAAGGAATAGTTAAAAAAGGACAATTTTGAAGCATTCAATTTATTAATTAAAAATCAATTTAAAGCTGATAAGAAATACAACATTTTAAGTTAACCACTAGATCTATGAAGCACATAGTATTTCTTCATTTAGTTTAAAATTCGATTACAACACTAAGCAACTGACATTTTTGTTATCATAAATAAAAATTCTGAAAAAATACAATTTTTAAAAAGCTTTAAAAAATAATAAATCTGTTTTTTAAAGCCATTTCATGAAAAAATTTATTTTTCTTTTTAATTAATTTATGAAAAATAAATTATGATTAAAATCGTTTTTTGTATAAATCAATTTAAATAATTTCAATAATAAACTCTACGATGACTTAATTATTATGCATGAGCCTTTTACAATATTCACATAAAATTTAACATTAAAAAAAAGTTAGAGAGAAAGTAACATTTAAACCAGTATGAACAAAATTAATTTGAATTATAAAAAATATTAGTAACAATTTTTTTAACAAAAAATAAGAGTAAGAACAATGGGGGGGACTGTAAACCAGTCAATAGGTTGAGTAGAGTTGAAGCAATATGGAAAAGAAATAATTCTGACTTTATTATTATTTTAGGTTAGCATATTAGTATAATAACTGAACAAAATAATAGGGTCAGACTTTTCATTAAATTATTAAGGCTCAGTATGATTACATAAATAGTACAAACAATTTAACTAGTTGAAGTCATATAAAAAAAATCAATATCAAACACTCATGATAAAAAATCTTACAACTAATATTAGTATTGTTTAATAAAAATTTCATCATAGATATACTTTAAAAAAATCTTAATTTTATTTTATAACAAAAATAAGTTACCAAAATTCGGCACGGATTGAGTCAATTTAAATATTTAATGAACACATATAAATAAATTAATAAGGATATATGAGATTATCAAAAACATTTTTAAAATTATATTTTCACTTAATTAGAGGACGGATAATTGACATTAAAAATTAATATATAAAAACCTTGAATCTCGTTAAAAAGACAAAAAAAATAATTTTACAAACGACAGTTCAACCTAATAAGGTTGAACTCCAACTTTGAGGTCAATCTAAAAGATATTTTATTGAGCATTTGCAATTTTTTTATTTACAGAGCTACCTACAAGTTACTTTACAATTTTTGGTAGATTGTACTTAATAATAAATACTCAAGTTAAGTTCACATTAATACTAATGTACTCAGTTGAATTGAATTGTGCTGACGTTCAGCAAATTAAACCAATTTTCTCAGTTTGTTAAGGAGACGTTCAAGTGCTTTTTATTAGATAACTCCATATATATAAATATTACTAGATCTCTCTTTCTTAGTAAATAGTATATAATAAAATAGGTATATATTTATATAAAGGCTAGACAATAAATAAAAATTAACTTTGAGATGCAAAAACATTTGGATGCGAATAATATAAAGGATTTAAAAATTAATGAGTAAAGATGACTTACAAAGTGGTCATATTTAAACCATTTTTAGAACTAAGCAAGAAGGTTAAAAATGATAATCACTTGCATTATTTACAATAACTTTGCTGAGTGATGTTCACATAAAAATTTAATATTAGTCATAGAGATATTATTACTAGAGGGGCCCTATAGGTTATATTTTGAAACATGAAAAAAGAAAACCTGACCACCTTCGCTAAAAATATAATCAAATAATCAGTACAAAATATACAATAACTTACATTAGTAAAATCAATGTAGGGAAGCCCGAAACAATTGATTTTTATTTGTACCTTAACTCACCTCCTTGAGATGTTCAATGAGGTTTACACAGAGCCCTTAAAATGAGTGTTTCAGCATGTAATGTATTGAGATGGGCATGCCCCCTCTAGTATACATCTCTTGATATTAGTCATGATAAAAGATCACCTTTTGTCTAAATTTGTAAATTATGGGATATACCAACAATAGAAATACTTTTACAATTTTTAAACAAACAAATGCTTTTAGTTCTGTTGGTTTTAAAACCAGCATTAGCACTTATAGCATATATTCTATTTGCTTAAACAAAGATGCGTCAATCAGATTTGGGCACAAATGGAATATACAGCACTACATATTGCCTCCAAAAAGAAAAGTGTAGAAATTTGACAAACAAATCAGGTTATTTAGTATGTAATCTTTTTTTAGAGATTATTTTTAAATAAAAAGCCAAGTTATAGTATTAGTACTGAATTTTTTAACAAACTATATTTATACTTGAAAAAATGCAGAGGAAGAAGTATGCAATTA
The DNA here is from genome assembly GCA_018340805.1 of Microvelia longipes. NCBI lineage: Eukaryota > Metazoa > Arthropoda > Insecta > Hemiptera > Veliidae > Microvelia > Microvelia longipes. Next base: position 19,768,558 of record JACMZG010001914.1, read on the forward strand.
CATTATTAACTAATGGCTATTAAGTGATGCTTTTATGGGGGGGAGGTATTAAACTCTCTGATTGGGCAATACTCACTTCACCATTTTACTATATTCTATTCAAAGTTTAAAAGTTAAGTCAAGTTTACGTTCAAATTTAGTATAAATAAGAATGAAATTTAATCAAGAATTAGTTTTTTATTTAAGTTTGGACTACAGCGTTATAAATCAATGGTTTTATAAGGAAAAATCAATCTCTAAACTTAGCTTTAACAAATGACGGAAGAGGCATAATGTAAAGTAACAAATCAGCAATAGCAAATATAGCAGGGGAATGCTTTAAAACTAAGAGTAAATTCAAATCAATGTGTTAGGGTGTTTGGTCTGTGGAGGCAAAATGAACAGTGTTGTCAGTTATAACGGCATTCCCCCGGTGATTGTTTTTTTTAGTTGTTAACCCAGTGGGTTTTTTCAGGAGGGGGGGGGGGGGGGGGGGGGGGGCTTTCGGGGCCCATTAGACAACGGACAAGCAAGCACTAGCATAGTGGAACTTGTGAACCATAAGAAGTGAACAGCAAACATTCTGGTAAACCAGTATATGATCTATAACAAAAAACATTTGTTTTTAAAATAAGAATTTACAGACAGACAACCTTTAGAGGTCACTTGGCCACAGCACAGCAGGGAATTGTTCCTGAGGGGACCAATCAAGCCAATATAGTTGTAAATTTGTATTATATGTTCCTTTACATGCTTTGACCTTAGTATAGGGAATTTTAAAAAGATCACTCCCCAGACCTTTGGGCTGGCTCTCAGTGCCCCCACCCCCCCCCCAATTTGGTTTCTAAAATTGCTTTAGTAGTCCTTTTCTTTAAAAACTCATTTCAAAAATTCAATTGATCTATTTTAAAATAATATTGATTCCAATTTTGTTACAATAATAATTGCACATTTTTATTTTGAGTCTTAATTTGGAAAATATGTGCCAAATATGGTTTAAAATATTTATTTTTATTTTGAATTTATATATAATATATATATATATATATATAATATATATATTATATATTATATATTATATTTTTTAAGTCCGTTGAAGGAATAGATTATGATTCACGAGACACAATAGACACTGCCAGGTAGGGGAACTGAACACGGGGTTGACCCCGTCTTTAAAACACAGTGTCTTGACAAAGTAAAATTTTGGAATGTTTAAATTAAAAAATCAAGTTATTCAGAAAACCAGTGTTAACTCACCTCATCACTCCTGAAGATAGAGTAACCAAATAACAGTCACGTATAAACTGACGTAATGTTGTAAAACTGCTTCTATAATCTCATGTGAGAGCTAAAGGTCTGATACTCAGAGGAGCAAATAGCAACAAGCAGCATGAACCAAAATGTAAGGAATCGCCATCCACAGGATCTGCAATTTGAATACATAGTGCTTTATTAAATTAATGGAGTAAAAACTAATTAAAAATTAAAAAAATGATTTAATTATTGACATAAAAGACATAATTTACAAAAAGCATACATGTTGGCATGTATTAAAGCAATTTGAAAACAGACACTTATTTGCTTTGTTTTAACAGTTTCAAAACCAATTTTAAATTTCTTTCAAAGAGATCAGAATGAATCAATATTTTGTAGCATCTTGATGATGATTTTTTCTTCATTTTTTCCCACATTGATTTGGTGGCTCTCAAGATCAAACCAAAATTAATTATAATTGAAAAGATTTTTTTCAGTTCTAAAATTAATTAAATCAAAACTTACTGATACAATATCCTAGAGCCAGCAGAAACTGTGATCAGTGTGAAGGGAAGACTAAAGAGGAAATAGCAGAGAAGAAATAGAGGTCCACTGTACAGCCCTTCCTGGGCCTCTTGATAATAGCGAGTACGAAATGAACCAACTAGAAACATTACATTTACATTTTAAATCTGTCAGCAACAAGTCTCTTAAACAAAACTGAAACCACTGTCTCCTGACAGCGGTTACAAATGTCTCCACCAAATCGGTTACGGTTTGTCTCCAGTGTGGCTGCTCACTGGCACTAATGATGATCTGTTAAGATTGAAAGCTGGCTATATCAAATATATATCATTGGTGGAGAGACTCTGTTTTATTTAATTTTAAATCTTGTTTATAAAATTTTTGGCCATGAAGTTAAAAGCTGGATTCATTACTATACAGAATAGAGACTCCTTAATATGTTAATTAAGCTTAAATATAGTAAATCAAAATATAATAGCTCAAGATACAATTGCTATCTTTAAAAGATGTAATAAGAGTAAAGATAAGCGGTGGTAAGTCGAGTACAATATTTCTTTTCAAGCTGTCATACTTCTGGTAACCTAGTGATGATATTGTGGACATTAATTTTAATAACTGATAAGAGCCAAGCTTTTAAACAAAAAATGTTCCATTAATAATACGAATTACAATTTTTACCAGTCTTACAGTTTCATTAAACATTTTGAAACGATACTTATCTTAAAAACTTCTTGTCACTCTTGCAGTATAAATTTCAAATGAATTTTATAAGTATTTAAACTAGATCAGTTTAAGAGGAGTTTCATTAAATTTTTGTTCTTAAAAAGGTAATATGGACTTATTCTAGTTAATTATAATCCATCCATCCATCAAATAATATCTCTGTTTGCTAAAACTTTTCACTTTAATACTGAAAGATATCAGAGTAGCCAACCTGAATATAACAGGAGTTTAACAGTAAAAACACTTACAAGTGTAAGCAGTAGTAATAGCAGGCATGATATAAGCACCCATTAGACTATAGAGTAGTAAACCATATCTATTAGTCTCCATGTGACTCCAGTTCTATAACAAAATTTATTAATAAACCCAAATTGTATTTACATTATATTAATCATTAACAACATAAACCAAAATAATTCTTGTTTAAAAAAACACATAACCCTTTACATAAAAAAGTTAATTTCCTTAGCATATATTTATTTTTATGAAACATTGAATAATATTTAAGAATCTAAAACAATGTTGAAAATAAGTAGCTGTAAGAATATAGACACCCCCCTATTCAATAATTTTTAAATAATAAATAAAACACTATAATGTTTATAAAAAAAAACTTATTTGGACACAATATAATTTTTATTATAACTTATTTTTATAATAGTTTCAGTAGTACTACAATGCACGGGAAGTGTCCCATCATCAATGAATAAATAAACTAATTTATTTATTCACAAGCTTTTTTCTAAACGCTTGTATTTGTGCAATGAGATTTGTGATTTTTTATATTTTTTAGATTAATTTGTTGTATTTCGTTAATTTATTATGTTTAGTTGTTTTATTTTATTTGTCTTGATGATGGTGTGAAAACCGAAATATATATTAAAATTTTTTTTAATTATTATTTGTGGAACTGAAGTCTAGTTATTTATCTTTTATTATCATAGAGTTCTACACAAAGAGTCATAGAACATTAGAAATCCTATTAAATAAACTAATCTTAAATATGAGTTTTTTTTAGGTGGAACTTGTCTAAAAAATAAAAAATCATCAAATCATTTTAGACCAGTTCCATTTAATAACTCATAATTTTCAATACTGCCGTCTCTAACCTTTTAATATACTTAAATTTGTTTAAGTTTTTTTAAATCTTAAATTTATTTTTGCCATAAGGATATGTGTGTAAAGTAAGGTTTAAAGGGTGGAAGACATCTTAGATCAAAGAAAGAAAGAAAAAGGAGGTGTCTTCACTTGCACCACATGTACACCAATGATTAACAAGAAGTAGTTAAAGTGTAACACATAGCTATTATGACTTTTATTACACTTGAATTTAATATTATTAATTCAATGTTACAATTCAATTATTTGATTTCTGTTAATGTTCTGGTTTTGAAAAAACCAAAACAGAAAAAAGGGGGTGGAACCTTAATTTATGACGTCTTAAAGTAACACAACACTAATTTCAATCAATACAATTAAGTCAAAGCAAACTAATGATTTTAAACTCCTTGGCAATCAGATTGACAAACTAAGCAACAAGAAATCAGCAAAAAACAACCAAATATATTAAAATACTCACATTAGAATAGAGAAAAATGAGGAATATAATGAAACAGTAAGAAGGGAATAAGGCCAACCTCAGTAACATATGATAGATTCCAAACGGTGTTATGTTAACAGTAGCAGCAAACATTCTCCTAGAACAAGCAAATTGTAGCAAATTAAGGTGTGCTTGAAAAAATGGTGTTAACATAATTTATTATTTAACAAATATGGGTTAACGGCAACATAATTTATTTATTTTCTGAATGGCACAAAACTTTTTTACCTAAGTTCAACTACTAAGCATTAACACTCTTGTAGCTACATGAACCTCTATGTTCAGTAGTTTATCCTAGAGAGGAGATATAGTTCAGCCTACCTTACTTTCATAATTAATTTCAAGTTTGTTATGAAATAGTTATTATCATGTTATGTTATTACATAAGTAATCACTGCAGAAATTAAATATTAACTATATCAAGCTTTTCTTTAAAGATTTAAATATAATTTTTGTAGTTGGTAAGTTTATCATAATTTTGTCTTAAAATTAATCAATTTATTTTAACAAAATGTATATTTTTAAAAAAAATCAGTTTAGGAGACGGAAGAAACTAGATTACATTAGATTAAATAAACTATGTTTTCCTATTTACACGTATCATATTCATGTTAAAAGAAGCAACTTGTGCAAAGACAATTCTATACATAACGTTCAAATGGAATTATTTTACTTCTATCAGTAAATAATTTATTTACAAGTCAAGAGAATACTATAATCAAACATAGTTAATTTAATTTAATGAAATCTAGTCTCTTCTGTACCCTAAAATGATTCTCATCTAGTATTATGGAGACACACACACAAGTATTAAAAGTATATTTTTGCCCCCAATAAATAATGCCTATAGGGGAATACTTTTTATATGATAAATAAATATAAGTTAATGAAGATAGCAGTTCTAGAATCTATGATTATTTTAACTAATAAATAAGCATGGTAATGACAGACATACATATGTACAGTCAGAGACAATATTAAAAACCACTAAAGTACGACAAACAGCTAAAATCAGTTGAAAGCACGGGAAAATAGTGTTGAGGAACCAAATAAGGTTAGCCTGATTTGAAATTGAGGGTGTGGCTTAATATCCAGGACTAACCTCATTCGCTCCCTCGCATTATGTTTCCACACTGTCAACTGATTTTAGCCGTGTGACGTATTATAAGGACATCAAAAAACCCCCTTATATATAAGTTTCAAATTTTAGGGACAATACAGAACTTTTTTGGTAAGGAATATTTAAATTTAAAGAGGGTTGATCCCAAAAACAGAATTAAAACAGAATTTCAAAGTAAAAAGATGAATAGGACTAAGCCTTGGTAAGCCATATTTACCAACCTTGGAAGAGAAAAATAGACTTATTTAATAAAATTTAGGGGAGATAACATACTAAGTTCCCCCACTTAAGTTCACCTACAAGCCACAGCTTCTTGAGATGGCACATAAGTTCATCAGGAACATTAATGTAGTTTTTTAATCAGTAAAGTAATTCTTACTTTTAATTGTTTTTGTCTTTTAAGTATTACTTACTTATAGAGAGTAAAAAAAGTAGAGAGAGGGTTGGGAGGCCTTGGATGATGCTGTATACTAGTCCTAATAACAGGAGCAGTGTTCAAACCACTACTACCAATATAAGCTTGACCACCCTCGCACTTAAACTTCTCAACTAGTTCAACTATCTGAGAATTACTTTCAAGAAATCTTTCCCGAGATCTTCTGTCAACAGTGCTGAGACATACTGAAACAAGCAGGTACATTAATAAGGTATAAGCGCATGTGTTGTGTATGATAATAATAAGTACAACAAATAAACTCTCCACAATGTTTATTAATACAATTTAATCAAAAGCGCCTTTCAACCAAAGGTGTCATCATCAGCGCCTAAAAGGAGAGATCATCTCATGTTGTATGTTCTTATTTTTTTATTTAGCCATTTATTGTTTGCACTAATTATCAAAGAAGTACATACTAAACATTACTAAGAAAAAAATAGGAGTAAGAGTATTTGTTATTCATAATTCACTAATGTTAGTAAATTTCAAAATAAAAATGAGGTAATGAGATTCGACATTGTTTGAAATAGACAACAGTACTGACCCCCTTAAAGTTGGCAACACTTAAAAATAATAAGACTGGATTTAGATAAATTGTTCGTTCTTATAAAGATTTCAAAACAATTTAACTTTTAAATCTCATTTTCATCAGGTAAAGTCAGTTTATATAAAAAGCCTAATTATAAAGACAGGGTGTAAATAATATTTCTTGGTGAGTATAGAGATTTTAAACTCCTTAGAGGCTTCACTATGACAGTTCATCAATAGTCATGTTCAGCTTTCTTTGCCACTTAGATTCTTATAGATAAGATCTTATTGATTCACTTGACACTATAGATTCTTATAGATTGAATAAGGCCCAGTTTAGCCACTAATTTGGAACATTTTCAATTGACAGAAATTATTATTTTTGGCTCAATCATTCTAGAAGTGCCTGAAATTGGATGTGCAAAATACTATCAAAACTATACAAAAATACAGATGAAACTTTCATTGTATAAAATATACAGCCAAATTTAAAAAAAAAATATACATAAGTAGTTATATACATACAATAATACATGAGAGGGTTTTCCATTCTAGGACAAGGGAATCCAATGGAAGTGAAATAGTCCAACATGAGGCGAGTTGGTCCAGCATAGAGTATATCACCCAGACATAAGAAAGCAGCTCTGTCTAGGAATGGAAAGACATCAGAACGAGGCTTTTCCATAGTCACTACAACGCACCTACCTCTACGCCTAGAATCAATAATAGAATTTATAAGATCAGTTTCTGGGGAAGTATCTACGCAAGCCTATTAATATGGAAATAGATTTGCTAAAAATGATGTTTTCCGTTTGATTTAATTTAATTAGTGTTATTTAGGAATAACATCATCCGGGTTCCCTTCTCTTGGTGTCAGAAAAGGGGAAAGAGTCTAAATTGTCAGGCATTAAAAGCCCACCTTAACAGCAAGACACTTTGCCGATATAATGATTTTGGTTTCTATAGAATCATAGTACGTGAAATATTAAAATTGTACAATTTGGAAATAAGTGGGACAGTCTTGGATCATAATTGATGAAGAGAATGGAGAAAATATAATTGGTTTTGACAAGTTAATTCAATATGATATTGAACTTTTCTAAACCAATTTAAGTTTGTGACAGGAAGTTCAAAGAAATCCTCTAATTTACTCACATTATTTTCAAAAAAATAACCAAAATTAGGAGTGTCTTCAGTCTTAATTTATTAGAAGTGCCTTCAGTATATAGTATTAAGCTCTATTGGAACCAATTTACAAATAAATTGCTTCAGCCATTCAGCTTTCTGTCCTGTTTACTGTTCACAAAAAAACAGTACACACTGTGACAAATTTAATTTCATGAATAATGGGGTGTAATATTTTTTCAAATATTCATTTCTTACCTTACGAGATAAGAAGCAATACCTCGACCCAATGGGAAATGGATAGAAAAAAATCAAACTTATTTTGGTAAAAAATGGTCTATTACCTGGCATAAGATGAAAGCATAGAAATAATTAGGTAGGTAGAGAGAGGATCCAGACCTACAGTAGGCTCATCTAGCAGCAGCACAACTATAATTAAGACAAAGTAGAAATGGTTAATAAAAATATATTCTAATAAAAAAAAAATCTAGTATTCTAGAACAAGGTTCTCCAAACTAGGGTATGCGACACCTTAACAGGGGGTGTGCCAAAATTATGTTAATATACATTAACATATTAAAAATATTATGATTAAGAATAAAATATACAAAATTATTGAAAAAAAAATATGTAAAGGAATGAAAGAAACTGGACACACATAAATAATGTTCAAACTAATAAGTATAACAGATAAGCCTTAAATCAAAGCCACCAAATTACAGGATGTAAAATAAAATTTTAAAACAAAGATGGAAACATAATTAGCTACAAGCCAAGTAAAAACTAACACAGGTTAAAATAAAATTGAAAGTTACCAGGTTCCTTGATGAGCTGAACACCAATAGCAAGTCTTCTAAACTCACTAACATCTAAATTAGAAACAGTTTGTTGACCGACCTGATTCAGAGCTAAATCTACAAGCATCTGACGCACTTTAGAATTAGAAGTAAATTTAGAAGTCTGAAATTTAATCAAAATTACAAAATTTTAATTTAACAGAAGCACAAGAGAAGAATATAGTATTATTAAAACACCCAAGTCTTCAAATATAATATTTATTGACAGAGCAAAGTTTTAACCTTTTGGTCATCATTAGTGCCAGCGAACAATGTATGAAGATGAACTCCATTAACGCTCACCTTCTTTAAAACTAATTGGAAATAGAGTCCGATTTGTCATAGCTAACAAGTGACTAATTACTGCCTTCATTTTGCCAGCACTGATGATGACCGAAAAGTTGAGAGCTGGCTCTATCAATAAATATTACAAGTAAAGTTACTTGAGATTTTTATTAATGGCAATTTAAATCTTCAGGAAGGTAATTAAGCTCTTTAATGGTGGTATTATAGGACATTACTTAATTTTGAGAAAGATTGATAAATATAGATGGCCAATTAAAACTTAGTATCTGCTGTGAGTGAATTTTTATGAGAAATTTGTGCTTATGAGGTTGTTTGGATGGCGGAAATGGAGAGGAAGAGTAATGAAATCCATTCCGCTCATTTTTGGTTGAAACCTAATAACCATTGATAAGAGTAAGTAATAGTAATAAAGTTAGTAGCAGGGTAACAATACAAGGTTTCTCTAAAAGTATACAAAACAATACTCTATCTAAAAGTCAATAACCCAAATACTATCTCAAAATAAATTATAAAGCGCTTAAAACAAATATTAAAATCAATACTGATTCAATATTTTCCTTAAAATTGAAGGAAATATATTTGCCTATTAAACATATCCTTCCTCACTAAAAAACTTTGGACTGCCTAATAGTATGTCCAAGGCAGCCATACTTCATAGGACCCCATTCCAAAAGCAAAAGGTTTAGGGTTTAATTGGCAAATTTTATGAAATTTTTTCTTTTGTCACAAGACAATCAATAATTACTTCTATTTCATATATTTTATAGATACAAGCCATTTTAAAAATTGTGTTTTCTATTTTTCCTAAATTAGTTTTCCTCACTTTTTACAAAAACTGACTTAGCTTATGTAAATAATTCTAAGAAGATACATTTTTTTTTCTTTTATCAAAATGAGCAGTATTTTAATTATTATTTTTATTAAAATTAATGTTTTATTGTTTTATTTTATTATTTAAATAGAATAATTTAATTTCTACTCTACAATGGTGATAAATTGCCACCCTTGTAAAAAAACCACACCCCCCCCCCCTACATAACCCCAACCTCATAAGCTTGTTTTTTTGCCTTTGGAAATTTGCTTAAAGACTGAAAGATGTTAGTAAAGAAAAGGCTGTAAATAAATTAAGTCTCCTTATTACTTACATTTTCAGCTGAAGCAAGATTAGCGGCATAATGCAATGTTTGTTGGCAAGTAAGTGATGGTATTAAATCAGTCCTATGAGTAACATAAGCGCAGCACTTCTGAAATATGCTCAGAGTTAGAGGAGCACCATTAAATAATATGTGACCTCTAGTAGGGCCATGAGCTCGTCTTGAAATCACATCCAACAAAGCTCTTTTACCACTTCCTATACAAACAAATAAAAAACAGTATAAATATCCTACTTAAATTAATGCAAATAATAGATCAAAATCATGCAGAACTTATTTAGGCTACTCTTCTATGATGTTTTTTTTTAATTTCCCTGCACTAAAGTTTTATATAAACCAAGTAAGGAAACTCCTATACTAACCTGGGTAAAAAATCAGACATGTGTGATCAGCTGATAGCTGGTTAAAAAATAAAAATGGCTAATAATGGAATAACTGTGCATGTGCCTTTCAGGATTTACAGTACAAGCGTTTTTTTTAACATTAGGTGAGTTTTACTTTTTATCGTGTTTTCATACTTTAATATGTACATGATAGTTTAATTATTTTGTATTAAATTCAGTGAAATAATTGTTACAATAATTTAGTTAAAGAAAGAGAGAAACTATAGTAAAGGTAAACCATAAAAAACTAATAGGAAAACTAATTTAGGAAAAATAGAAAAAACAATTTCCACATGTTTTTATTAAGATTTTGAAGAACACACCAACGACAATGTATTGCCTTAAATATTATATAAAATTATGATTGCTTTTATTATATTCAAAAATGTTATGATAAAGTTGTTAAATTACTAATCACAATTAATATTTGAAGGGGAAAAAACAAATATCACTCTCAAAAATATACAAATATTTAAGTATGAAATATATAAGTTAAGAAGTGCAACTAGAAAAAATGTTTAATTAACTGCTCGTTTTAAGTAATTTAAACCAACTTAGTATTTAAATATTTACACTTAAACCTCTATTGGATGTGAAAAAACATATTTCTTATACGAGTTCTTAAAATTTTATACTAAAATGTACAAATAAAAACAAAACTTTTGAGTACCCTGAATAGTTTGTTTACATTTACAAGGGTAAAACAATATGGCTGCACCCATAGGAAAATTTGAGCCAACTCCCTGGAGGACAAAATGCGAACTACATGCTAGGTCAGACAGAAATCGCATTTGTTTCCCTACTTGGTTAATATGTTACTTAACCCAGTACCCTGCAACATCTTTAGTGATACACCAATTATCAAGGAAGTACATAAGGCCCACAGTGCAATAACTTATTGGGATATAATTGATCTGATTAATAATAACCAAATCAATAAATTTTTTGTCTAACTATAGCTGAGTAAACATTTAAAGAATCCAATCAGTCACAGCTTAGCTCATCAAATAAGTGAAATGTATATTGCAACCCTTGTGTATAAAAATTTAAAATGAAAACCCCTTTCAGACATGAAGGCACCCACCTGTAGTAAAACCCAAAGTAAAATTATTCTTCTGAACTTAGATATAATTTATTAAAGTTGGTGCACACAAATACTATTCATAAAAAGCAAATGTGCAGTTAAGGACATGATCCTGAAAACTCTGGTGTAATAGGCATATATATATACTTTCCCTACTCCATCAGAAACCTCCACCATCATGGTCTACACTTATATTATAATTAAGTAAATTATTTTACCCTTAGATCCTAACACAGCAAGGACTTCCCCAGCTTTCACTTCTAAAGAAATATCTTTCAAAATCAAACCAGTTTCTGTTGTACCAAATAATCTCTGGATCCATGAGCTTGGCTCAACCTGCACACACAATTAATTAAGAATGTACTTTTAAGCAGCACTTCAATTAATTTTAAAAATCCAGGTACTAACACCTTAAATTATGAGAAGTAATAACAAAAAGGAAAGCAGATTAGTTTATTCAAAAAATGAACTAAAATTTAACCTTGAGGCAGTACAGCCTCACTTCAATTAACAGTATAAAGGTAGGAGCAGTGAAAAACTGCACATCCCCATAACATTAAACATGGAGTTTAATTCTATTCTCATCTATTTTTAATTACTTTTAGTAACTAATTAATTATATAAAGTAAATATTATTATTTATCATATTTAACTAAAAATGATAAATATTATTATTTATCATATTTAACTAAATATGATACAGGAAAAACCCCAAGCGCCTACATTTAGGGTTTCATATTTTTTTTTTTACCTGATGCTTTTTCCTTCAAAGGATAGGGTAATATGTATTATTAATATTAAAAGATAGAAATTGGCTAAAATATCAGAAATAGTAATTTTTTTTAAATTTCTCTTTATTTAAAAAAATACATAATATAATTTTGTTAATTACATAATATAAACTACTAATATATAATATTATAATGTAATATACAATTGTTTTATAAATTAAATTTCACCACTTCAATTTCAAAGGAACACCAAAATAATAGTTTTGGTTTTTCTTAGATGACAGTCAGGCAAAAATCTTAATACAAGAAACCCATATACATATCATAACGTTGATCACCCTTTCATTATCAATTTCTTACCAGTGATGATGGCGCTGCTATGGTCTTGGAATCACAAATAAAATATCAAGGAGTAGACCGAATTCCCTGATAGTTCTCCCTCCGTCCCCCTTTGATTTCCTCCGCATGGTTCATACAGCGTATTTACTCAATACTATCTGCAGATTTTGTATGCTGTGAGTACACAGTAAGAGTTATAGTAGGACAAAACAATTCTTCAAGTTTAATTCAAACTTAAATTACCATAGCCAGAAATATTTTCTTTATCATTTAAAACTAGGGGTTTAAGAAGAAGTTATTACATAAATAATTAGGACCCTTTGAAATATATTATTTAAAGTCTTAAATTACTTATTTATTAAATTATCCGAATATTCAAAATGGATCAAAATGTTGATCAAATGTTGACTCAACTTACCTGACCAGAATGAAATATATTTCTTAATTCTAAAATAGTATCACTTGAAACCATATTAATTATATTTTTTTAACTTTTCATCGCAACAAAATTAAGAATAGAAACTTAAAGAATAAAATAAACTAAAGAGAAACTCATAAAAAGCAACGGGAACTGTTGTTATCACATTCTTTTGTTCTGTTTTTGCTGCGACAACTTCCGCTAGGGTCGAGGTTTCGTAGCGGACCTGTTGCGTTAACAAATGCCTTTTATATATTGCATACATACAAATGCATCTTCAGATCTACAATAGATATTTAGTTACATTATTATATTATAATAAAATATTGTTGCCTTACATATAAACACATCCGTTATCACCCCTTTAAATTATTACACTTTTAAAAGTTTTTACAAATTATTGGCGCGCATTACTAATTTAAATTCAATTTTCAAATAATGGAGTACACAGAATACGTCTTTATCAGTATAACGTAAAGAGATATCATGTTTATGCATTTTTCTTTTATGTTTCCACACATCTTATATAATAATAAAAAATATGCAAACCGTCAAAAAGATGTGTAGGTCATCTATAATGTGCGAGTCTGTGGATTATAAATATACCTAAGTAGCTAAAGATCTTTAATGTAGCCAAAGAGACTAATACTATTATTAGTATATACTATTAGTAGTATTCTAGTAGTATATAGTATAGTAGTATACTATCTAAGTGGTAAGAGTATCTTTGAATGAAGCACACCATGTTCAATAAACGTCCCCTGCATGTCAGCGTTATATAATTTTTCAAAAAATTATGCTGAGTCATTATTGCGGGTTAATGACATTGGAAAAATTATTTTCCGAATAGCACAACTACACCTATAAGTTTATAGGTGTAATTGTGCCAGAGAGTTGAAACTTATTACAAAAATCAGTTGATTTTTGTAATAAGTTTCAACTCTTTAGCATAAATACACTGGGAGCTACGATTATAACAGGCACACACACATACACTCATCATGCACACACACATGCAGACAGACAATTTGTGAAAACCACTTAGGATGCCTTAAAAACACCTGAAACGGATAATACATGTGACATCCCGGTTTTAGATTTTTCGCAAACAAATACTTTTCCTATATACCTCTGGTAGAGATATTATTACTAGAGGGGCCCTATTGGTTGAATTTTGAAACACTGACAAAATAACCTGACCACCTTCTATAAAATTACAATAACTTATATAGTAGCACGTTAAAAATACAAATTAAAACACAAACAAGGTATAGGAAGCCGAAAACAGGGATCCAGGGATCATTGGCCATAAATGAATCGAATTTTATGTATTTCCCTAGCCTTGGGACGGATAAGATAGGATAGTTAAGGGCTTTATAGCTCTATAGTCTCTGGTGATGGTTAAAGTTTACTAAAAAGCCTTTTAGTCTTTAAAGTCTTATGACTTAAGGAAAAAGACTTAAAGCCTTTTTAGTTAACTTCAGTTACGGGTTTCATCTTATTTTATAATCTGTCCGCCATATTCTCTTCGTGATATAGTTTTATCTTTTGATTAAAACGTCCATGATAGTCATTCTCTACGTGACGTCACTAGTAAACAAAAAAAGAAACAACAATATTTGATTTAATTTTACAACTTTTCATTAATTTATTTAATTATTATATAAAGCCGGTATTGAGATATTATTTTAAAATTGTGAAGTCTCTAACTGAACTTGTGACATTAAGAGGTAAATTGATTGTTTATTTTCTTGTAGATTATGGTTTTCAAGTTTATGATCCAAATTCCTTCTTTTGCTGGGGAATTCTTTCGTACATAGTTGTATTTTCTATATCATATTCCCAGCAGATTTGCTCGTAGAAAATATTCTTTTGGAGGTAGAAAGGAGTTCGAGGTCTTCACGTTTTTTTAATAAATGGAAAACAAAGTCCTGTAGTCACGAAGACGTTTCCTTTTCATTCGTATCAGAAAGTTCTTCATTATTTTCTGTGTTGCGATGTATTAAGTTCTGAATCATAAAATGATAAAGTTTATCTTAATGTTTTAATGCAGGGGTTTTGAAAGTGTTGTATGCGTACCTCTGATGGTGGTACGCACAAAGTCTTTTAGGAGGTACACAGAATCTAATAACTGTTGGCCCCTTTACTTTTATTTGGAGGAGTCTGGAGCGAAGTTTTGATATAAAAAAGGCTTTGTGAAACATTAAAAGTGTGTCCCTGTGGCTTCCCTTTCTTGTAGACGCCACGGATACCGTGTTGTCTACTCGCTTGTTACAGGCAGCTTTTAGGTGGACTATCTGTGGCTGCCACATGAGCTGGCACTTAAAGATGAGTCCCAAAAAGCAAGTATAACAGGCTGAAGTGGTTCTTGTATCATTGTTAGATTGAGGGGTCCGGGTTGGGTAAAATGCCATGCATTTTGATTTCTCTGGAAGAATTGGAGCCCTCTGTTAGTAGCCTTAGTAACAATGGCTTCAATTACATCTGGGAGTGTTCTCTGAGTCATAAAGATTATAATGTTGTTTGCAAATTATAATATTTCCACCTCTGGGAAGATTACATTTACTATATAGAGTTAATCAGGATAAATAAAGACTAGAAGACTGATATAACTCCCTTGTGAGACTATTCATTCTTGCACAAAGTATAGTAACTATAGGGGAGTTAGTTCACTTGTTTTTCTGTTCACTATAGTTGACAGACAAAAAAGGAAAATAAGAAATAAAAAAATCAATTTCATATATATATATATATATATATAATATATAATTTATATATATATATATATATATATATAATATATATATATATAATATATATATATATATATATATATATATATAATATATTATATATTATATATATATATATATATATATATATATATATATATATATATATATATATATATATATATATATATATATATATATTATATATATATATATATATATATATATTTGGCACGCATATAGTCATATAAGACTATCATATGTGCCAAGTTTCATCTCATTATCAGCATTAGTTTAATTTTTATTGAATGACTTGTATACATTTTTTTTTAAAAACTGCTAAAAATTGAAAAATTATCCAATTTAGTTGAAATTTGCTACAAAAGTATACTATTACATAAAAAATAAGTACACCAATTTTTGTTTCACGAAAATTGTACATACATGACAATATGAAACGTACATCCATGATTCTTGTTGGATCATAAAAATGAAGCTGCATTGTGCGTGTTCAGTGCCTGGATGTGTGACCGCTCGTATTGAAATGGATGTATTTATTATCTGAGGACGAGCAAAGCAAGTCCGACGATGTGTTGCAGAATAAATTTAACAACTTGTATACTCTGAGGTTAGGGAATCCAGATGGATGCCTCGGCAAATGCCGAATTGCATGGCATAAAAAGGCTTACTTACTTACTATACTCTGAGGATGAGTGAAACAAGTCCATAGTTGGGAGGATGAGGGTACCGAATCCGATGTGATGAGGAAAAGTTCCGAGGTACCCTCTAATAGATTTTTTATCTTCTGACAGTCCACTAAATATCAATGACTCAGTATTTTTACAGTGTGTAAACATGTATTTGACTTGTTTACAAAATTAAATAATGTTTTTTTAGATATTGAAAACAAAATTATGGAAGAAGAGGATTCAAAGGGTTCAGACTCTGATTCTTCTCAAGACAACCACTTTGTTTCTCCTCTTGACTTCATGAAAATAGGTTTGTATTCAAATCCAGTAAATTATCAATTGTAATATTTGCATTACCATGTTTCTATGTCAAAATTTAATAATATTATAAAGTGTAATTATAACAAAACTTTCCAAACTGAAGCTGCTTCATGTGATTTCTATAACACATGAAGCATTTTACTATAACGTAGGTTATAGTAAAATGTTGGGTTATTTTTAATGATATTGATAAAAGTGTCTTAAATAGTGTTAAAAGTGTGTATTAAAATCAAATACAATAAACATTAATACAATAGAAAATGAAAATCAATGCATAAAATAAAAATACATCAATGGATTGAAATAGATAAAAAGTCACTGATAAGTATACAGTCGTATGAAGCATATTGACCATATACTTGATTAAGCTGAGTGTTTTGCTTGAGCATTAGGATTCATACCTTTGCTTGTAAGTATTCCCATGGTTTGATATGGGTGGTCTTGGAGTGTTCAATTACTTAAATCTTTTGTGTAATAAGAATGCAACGCACTACAAGACTATTCAATTTTATGAGAACAAAATATTAATATTTAACTAATTTAGTTTGGTATCTAAATAATTTAAAACAAAGAAAATTAGTTTATTTACATTTTTTATATGCTTTAGTTTTGAGAAGAGTTGAATTTTGGGTTTTTTCAGTATAATTTTGCATTTATTGCTTACTCTTTCTCATGTGTTTTGAATCTTTTTTTATTTACCAATTTTGTTGTAGAAATGAAAGAAGGTGATGATGATTCTCCTGAATCAGACTCCGATAGTGAAGAACCTTTTAATGCTCAGTTCACATCTCCTCTTGATTTTATGAAAATAGGTTGGTATTCCTGATTAATAGTAATAGATTGGGCCTGTAAGTATAGGGAAAATACCCAGTGTCTAGTATGGAATTTCTCATAATGTCTTGAGTGTTTAAAAAAATTTAAATGGTTATCTAGTTGGATTTTCTCTCAAAGTCAAATCAGTATTTCTGTCTCTGTATGTACCACGAGTACGCACTTACGTGGGCTTGCTCATAAATTTCAATTAAAAATATTTTTATTAAAGATGAAAAATAAATAAGAAATAAATTTCTACAATCTCTAAGAGCATGTATGAATATTTTTAATAACTAAAACTCTCCTTAACAAAAGAGCTCTGTTTTACTTAAAACTATATGTACAGTAAGAATAAGAATCAAATTTCTAAAATAAACCGTTAAATTTCTCAATTTCCTATTTGAATGAAATACATTTTTTTTGTAAATTAAGGCAACAGTTTATTGCATAAAAAAGTCAAATGGCTGAGTAAATTCATTATTTACAATTAGAATGCACACCTTTTTTATTCTATTCTTAATTCTATCCAAAATTGGACTAGGTTATTATTATTCAAGATTCTTATTAGCTGACCTAGGGTGCAGGAAATCTAATTACGTGAGCACCCTCAAATATCTAGAAGTATACTATAATCCTGATTACTCTCATAGGACACAATAATTAAATTAGTTGTACATTTTGATGTTTCAGAATGGAAAGAAGGGACTGACGAAGAATTAAATCTAAATATAAATAAGAAACCTGCTAATAAGCCACAGGGTGTTCCTATAAATAATGAAATTAGTTTACTTACACAAAAACTAAAGCCTTTTTCATGTACAGCTTGTTCTTATGCGGCTAGTACTAAGAACTTAATTAAACTTCACATATCTGCCGTTCACTTAGGAGAAAAACCATATAAATGTTCAAAATGTGATTTTAGGACAGCACAAAAAAGTCATTTAAAAACTCATATCGATACTGTTCATAAGAATGGTAAAATGTACTATTGTCCTCACTGTGAACATTCATCTTATAGGCAAGCTAATATGAAACTACATATAAACACAGTTCACAAAGCTATTAAACCTTATAATTGTACTTACTGTAGTTTTATTGCTGCGACAAAGTCAAATTTAAATTCTCATATTAATACAGTTCATAAAGGGATTAAACCTCACGTTTGTCCGTTTTGTGTTTACGCCACGGCTAGAAAATCTAATTTAACAAACCATATAAATACTGTGCATTATGGTGAAAAACCTTTTAGTTGTTCTCAATGTGAATATCGAACTAGTAGTAAAAGCAATTTAAATGTTCATGTTGCTTCAATGCATAATAAAATCAAAAAATAATTTAGGTGAATTTTATCTATAATTATTTTTAGGTTTTACAAAGATTATTTTTGTGATATTACTGGCTTATTTGAAATAATGTTACTAAGATCTGGCTTCACTTGCGTTTCATGTGTTCATAACCAAAGTTTATTAAATGGTTTTTTACTGATATGTAATATGAAAGTGAATATCTGTTGTTATAGTTGGGTGAGTTACAAAACTGTTTCTTCATAATTGTAATAATTATGAGTTAAAATTAGAAAGTTTATTTATTTGATTTATATTGTATACGAGAAGCCTCAACCAAGTAATATTACTATATACATGTCTATTACTTTCAATTTAGTTATTGGACCTGATCGAGTTTAAAGGTTTTATAACTTGTAAAGAAGTGTATTTGTAAGTAGAAAAGTAATTTGATGGGATTGTATCAAATGCCATTCCTAATCAAGCCAATTTTATTTATGTATTTTTTTCTATTCTAAAAAATGTAGCTGTTGATTTAAAAAAAAAAATGTTGATATAATTTGTTCCAGAGGAAATAAGTTTATTGAAAGCCATGACTTTTACTTTTTGCCCTGCAGGTTTTAGTGTATATGCCTAATTGAACTATAATTACCGTACTAGAAGCATGGTATTGGCTTCATGATGTTATCAGTATAACTTCATTTCAGAATAACTTGAATGATTTATAAAAATTAAAAATTTATATTCTGTTACTTTCAAAACAGCACAGGCTAATTATGTGTATTCTCCAAAGATTGGTAATTTTATTTTAAATAATTTTATTCATTTCACTTGGCCATGTTTCTTAAAATTGACTATCTATAATGAAGCAATTAAAGCTCATTTATATTGTTATTTATAGTTATTTCATTGTCTTGGGTTTGTCTAATGTCAGACCTGATGTGTCAAATAGAGGGCTAACTCTATAATTTCTTGCTCAGGATTTCTTCCACCCTGGTAAAACCACTTTTTAGTTGCTTATATTATCATCATTTTGTGTTTAGATTTTTTTTAATTTTTACCCAAGAAGTAAACTTTCTCCAACACCCAAGACTCTGCCTTCAGAAGCCAAAAAACCCTATCTGACGGTTTTTAATTTTTTTCATGATAATCGAGTTTAAAGTTTGAGGGTTTATAGCTTCCATATTATTTGCTTGATTTTATTATTTTGCATCAATTGATCAAGCATTCAGTGCTTATTATTTGTTATTTTAAATAGATAATTATAATTACTATCTTTTACTTCCTGTCACCATCTGTAAGCACCTCTCTTAACATCTCTGGTTTTTTTCCAACCCTCCACATTTAACCTCCCTGTAACTATCCCTAACCACTCAAATAGTTATGATCATACACCACAACAACAAACATATCATGTTGGCTAACACAAACAGCTTTTATGAGAAGCAAAATAACCTTAAAGAAGCAATAATACCCCATCTAACATCAGTTGGTGTATTTTTGCTTCTGTTTTTTTCTTAGGGCCCTCTCGCTTAAGGAAATAAATGCCCCACCTTCAAATCTTTAATTTCTCTTATTTAAGATGAAGATAGGCCTTGGGAACCATCAAAAATTGCAAAAATGCCCCCTTAAATCCCTAGATATGCAAAAATCTAATTTTCAACTAAAATGTCTGATAGGTTTTTTTGGCTTCTTACAGCAGAAATGTAGTATCTAAGAACTTTGGAACTATTAAAAATTTAATAAAAAAAAATTGTTTTTAATAATTAATTTATATTTTTATAAACTGTAGGTACTATAGATTTTTCAGATTTAATTAAGAATCAATGCCATCAAATTTGTGAAACATATAATGATTGTTATTATTGTGGAAAACAAGCTCCTAAATAGGATATTAAGCTCTTCTGGCACTTTTCCAGATTATGTGACCTCTTGTGTTTATTTACCTTCGTCATTAATAGATTGTGTCAATTATGATTTATCAATACCTTACTTTTAAACAAGGGGACATCTAATCTTGAAAAGCACCGCTTTTCTATCTCAATTCTAAAAAACATGGGCCTCTCCACATCATGAATTTTTCCCAGCTGAGAACTGTGCTAGCTATAGGTATGGTTGTGGTCAAACACTTTACACTAGCTCTAGAAATGATTGTTGAAAATACATGTTTTTTTCAAAAAGATTTTGGAATTCTGTTGAAAATTTATGATGGTTGCTATTTCGAGACTCCAGGTTGGATTTTGCCCAAAAACTAATCAGTTCATCCTCTCATAGGACTTATTTTTAATTTTATATGCTTTACTTAAGCTGTTTAACCTGTACTTTTGCCCACAAAAAAGGTGCACATACAGACTACCACATACTCGTTCTAACATCATTAGATGTTGGAACAAGGTTTTCTTATGAAAAAATTATGAGTTCCATTTTGTCTTAATAGAGATAGAGGAGCAATAAACCCTAGAGACTGATTTTTCCTATGGCACATTTTTAACAATGGAAAGTAAAAACGAAATAGTAGTTCTCTATGCTGTTTTGGGATGACCTAATACAGCTCGAAAAGCTACTACGAGCTAATTTTCAAAAGATCAAGTAAAAATTTGTAAAAAGGGGGACCAGCGCTAGTAAGTGTCAAAGGTAGAAGAAGATGGAAGTCGACATTATTTATGTTACCCGTGCTCTTTATATTTATCTGTCTTTTTTTATGTTGTACCAGCTTCAAAATCTATATTTATGTCGAATAGAAACTTGACTAAAATGTTGAGGAGAGTGAATTCAATAGTCTTATTGATTCTATTCCACTATAGCTCTAATACACAAAGCTTATGAAAATTTTACCTAACCACGCCAAGGAGTATCACCACTGGGTGATTCCTCCTATCAAGACTGCCAAGTCACTTTAACCAGCATGAACACTATGTCAAATACATTTATTGTAGACAATAATCAGTAAAATTAAAACAAACAATTTAGGTATTTTTAACTTCTTTCTTTTTGATAGAAAAATGAGCTGTGGAGTTTCAAAATAGGGAAAAATATATGTCTCTCAACCATTAATTTGAGATGAAATATTAATAAATGCATATTATTGCATGTATTGATAGAGCAATACATGCGATATAATAGAATAAAAACTTTCTTTTTCCCTTTCTTTCATTTTGTTGGTATATGCTAATTTAGGACCCACCACTTTCAGTAGTTTGAATATGTGCAATATGTTTTAACGGACTAATTTTTAAACTTATGAAGTTTTTACCATCACAGTATTAATTTTTATTTTGTAAAATATAATTTTAAATTATAGAGTAGATATTTGGAACAGATATATGAATGACATGTGTATGAAAATTAAATAAATGAAATAAATAAATTGTATTATTTTTTCCAGTAACTGTAGTTAAAAAAATGTGAGAGGTTGTTTTTTTAATGCATTCTATAAATATCTTTTCTGAAATCACCTCTCTTTTTTACTTACCCCTTAATATGCTTCTATCATATCTAAACAATTTTTTAATATCTTACTATCTGGGTAAAGTATGAACTAACAACCAAATTAGACAATAAAGCCGATTCTAAGGAGATATAAAGCATTTTCTTTTTATGTAGAATGCTGAGTTTCAAAGAAGGTTTAATAGAAATCTTAGTTTTAAATCATGCATCATCTGTTACTGCTACCTATGAGCAATCCGATGACTTTTATTGTTGTCCTCTTAAAACCTTTAAGATTTTTTGTGCAAGTTTAAAATTAGGTTATTTTTAACATTCCTGAGAGGTTGATTGTTAGATTTATGTAAGAGGTAGTATTTTGGGTAGAATTCATTTCAGAAACTGGCCTCTAATTTTTATTTCAAACCATCTTAAAGATTAGAGTATTTGCGCTATTTTCTTTTATTGCTTTATCTAAAAGTATGTCATGTAGTGTTAACCCTTGTAAAATATTTTAGAAGATTTAGCAAAAACAACTAAATATAAATTCAAAATGACCTTATGGCATGAAAGAGACTCATAGTTTAGTGTACGACATATATAGGGATTAAACCAACATTACGTTCCTGGACCTTGTAGTACTCCTAGGCTTCTCTGTATAGCTCTTTTTAACATTCACCAATTCCTGGGCATTGTTTTCTCCTCATTTTTAATTATCTGTTTCTACAATTTAAAAATAAGGAAAACAATTTTGGTGCAGCTTAATATAATTTGTTAATTTTAACTTAAAAATGCAAATACTCTTTTCAATTAAATGTAGGGTTACATTTTTATTTGTAAGTATGATTTTAATTGTATGATATTTAAAAGATTTTGTAAATTAAATGTATTATTTTTAATAGTTTCATTTGCTTTTATTTTCTTATTGTACCATTGTCATTACACCAGAAATCAAAGTATATTCTTGTTGGGCCTGTAGCATCAACTTTTTTAAATGCTATACAATTATACTATATAAAATAAAAAATAAATGTTATTATTTTTGGGGAAAAGTATCATCCTGCTGATAACAACATTTATTACAACTTAAATAAATCATTTTGAAACCCATTGAAAAATTTATAAACTATTTGTCCTTTCTACCAGGATGTAGCTAATTTTTCTAAAACGATATACCAATTTGCCTTTGACAAAATATCGAGCAAGAAGTTTTCATACCCAAACTTTTTTATTTTTTTTATTAAAATATTATTCATTCTTTTCTAAGGGATATACTTTTTCATGTTTACATCATTCACATAATTTGTGCCAACTCTAAGTTAACCCAACATTAGCAAAACACAAAAATTAATGTCAGGAGTAATAAGTTATAGACAATAATAAAAGAGAAAGAAGAAGAAGTTCCTTGTTTGTTTGTTTACATGTTACAAACCTAACTGTATGATTGTTATTATATCATTGTTTATTCTAATTTTTTAAAGTAATTTACTATTTATGGATTTATTTAATTTACTACATGATCGGTAAGAGCAATCGCTATTATATAGTCCTTATGTAATTTGGTTTTATCATGTTTAAAAAAATGTGATGGCTTAAACGATTTAACCCCCTCCATTTTTTAACTGGTTATCTTTTTTTCTTACTTAGCAATTTTCTTAACCTAGGATTAAAAATTAGAGAAACACCGAAATTAAGAAGATATCTAAAGTGATAAAACAAGACCTTGCCTCTAATTATTTGACCAGGAAGGGATTTCTGTCAAATTAATAGTTCCTCTCATTATTCACTATACTCCTTGTGCTATATCTTTCTACATGAAAACAACTGTTTTAATAGAAGCAGCAGGCGTCCAACTTTGGAAAGAAAAAAATACATACTGGTACTTGGGTGACGTCACAGGATAACCATAGTACAAACTCCTAATGGGTGTGCTCTAAACACGCGTTGTGACATCCATGTAGTGGTGTGTTAATATAAGGGCACAGTGCTTCCTAACGGCCACGAAACGGTGGAAAAATATTCAATATTGCTTACTCATGAGGTAAACTAAGGCAGCACCAGGCTAATTCTTATCAGCTGAGGGATCCGAGGATTCTTATTCTTTGCCAATTTCATCAGGAAAATTTGCTTATGAGATAGCATAAAGGTTACAGTATAATCAAAACAGTTAAGGTTATTTTACTCAGTGCCTATTTCTTTATTAAACTTATAAGTGAAACCAATGTGTTACTTCACAATGTTTCCTGATCCTTTTTAAAATCTAACATAGTAAACAACATTAACATTAAAGCAGTAGGTAACAAATTAATCAATTTGTATCAATCGATCAAATGAATTTTTGTAAGTTTATTAAATGTTTTAGGAAAGGGACACAGCTGTCCTAAGTAATAACTTAACTGTCACAATTTATTTTTGAATTTG
>JACMZG010001914.1:19797780-19870064 GCA_018340805.1 Microvelia longipes
TTAAACTTTGGTCTAGATCTTTTAGTAGTTTTCGAGTTATAAGCAACCAAAATTTTCAACATATTTATATAACAATATATATATATATAATATATATATATATATATATATATATATATATATATAGATTATTGATGTGTTATTTCTCAATTTAATTTAGTCTATGGTGAGTATTAAAATTAAATACTTACAAGAATTTGTTTCAACGCATAAAGTCTCTCAAATATAGATGCTCACAAAAAGATATGATTAAAATTCTGATTTACATACTTTCAACAATCCATTTCCCTCTTATAAATAAAGTGAAGTACTTTTTGTTCCCAAGTCCTTTTTAGCGAATTTTCTTTGAAAAATTTCGCTAATGGGGTAGGTGCTAAAACACTGCTTTGTAATCTAGTAACTCATTTGATAAACTGCTGCCAGCTACAGGTTTTGTAGAAACCACCTACTTTTTGAAGGTTTGCGTATCTTTTTTTAGTCTAATAATTACATAAAAAAATTAATTTCGATCCGAGAAAGCGTTCGAAAGTTATTGTGTCCCACAGAAACGTCTAGGAACTCTCGTACGTACATACACGCACACATATAAATAAATATATATATATATATATTGCCAATAGAAAATTTGCTAAAAGGGGGTTGAACCCTGTGTTCAATCCTGTTCACATGAAAATTGCCGTAATGGTTGAACCCCCAGCCAAACACTGCGTGTGAACGAACCTACCTTGTGTTATCGTAATAAATTCTTGATCAACCAAAAATAAAGAACGTTGTCCTAACTATTTATTTTACATCAACTTAGAAAAAAGAAGAAGAATCCGTCAGTTCACGTGTGGATTTGTTTACATTTTAATTGTATTTTATAGTTTAAATATTTTAATTTAAGGATAGTATAAGTATGAAGCAATTATCTGATAGTGATACTAAAAAAGTTTTAGAAAAACTTTACAAATAGTAAGTTTCTCCTTGTTTAATTTACCCGCGATAGATATTACTTGATACTGCTTGTTAGCTTTGACTACATGTTATAAACTGAACTCTACCTGAATGTAATATGAATAGATGTTATAGGATCAACAAATGACTATACTTACGTATTTAGGGCTGTCAAAAACGTGTGCAAATATCAGGTCTCTAGTTACTGTCAATGATCTATAATGATATTGGTATAATGAGATTTATAGAGAGTGTCTGACATTGGCCAGACACTCTCTATCGCCAGCCCCTAGTCCGTCGCACTCTATAGTGCGACGGACTAGTTTTTAATCAACAAATACATCACCAGTCTGCGCCACTAGTACCTACAAGCCAATTTGTTGATTTTCAACCATTGCTATTGTATTGAGTTCAGATACAGACAACGCGTGAGGAAATAGTGTTTAGGAACTAATGAGGTTGGCCTGATATGAAATTGTGGACTAGTATAACATTCAGGACTAACCACATTAGCTCAATTGCATTATTTTTCCACACTGTCAACTGATTTTAACCACTTAGTATACTAATAGCAATACCCAACAAATCTGTCTATAGGTATTAATGATGCTAGTAATTTAAAGAAGTAATAGTAATTTAACACCAGTCTTCTAGACTTATTCGTAGATTATTTATGCCATTCAGCTTTTTTCTTTAGAAATATGGTAAACAAAAATTATGTAAGTGTTAAAAATTAAACTTTTGTCATAGGTGCTAAGTTAAAAAAAAAGGAAAGCCACTTGAACCCGTTGTTAAAGCTAGTGAATGTTTGCAGAGAGACAAGACTTGTGGCTCTGCAATGGAGATATACGGGGGATCTAAAAGTTATAAAATTTGCTTAGGGTAGAAGTCAGAACGCTGTCACCAACCCCTCATTTTTAAATCTCTTTAATAATAACCTATTTGAGAATAAAAATATACACAACAAACAAACTGTGCATGTTTGCTAAAATTAACACTGTAGGTCTTAAATTTAAATGTAAATTTACCTTCTGACGAATGGTTTCCTATTATAGGTTATAAACTAGCTGTAAGGAATAATATATTTTTTCTTTGTAACCTTTTTTATTTTATCTTCAACCACCTTGTATCTTAATTTAAAAAAAAATCAAGGTTGTTTGTTTAAATTTTTATTTGTTCTGCTGTTTAATAATAACTAATCCTTGATACAAAATAAATAATAATGAAACAACAACAATGTGGCCTGAAAGTGGCCATAGCCACTTCCAGGGCGCTTACAGGCCACTGTGTAGGTCCTAGGGGCAAGGCAATTAAAAATTTGTAATTTAATTAATTATTTATTTATTTGACTTGTAACTACAAATAATTGTAAAACTACAAATAATACCAATCAACAAGGATAAGTGGCCGAGAGTGTGTACCGGTGACTGACCGATGCAGTTCAATTACTTCTCAAATTACTTGATCCGTACTGCTCTAAATTGCAAAAAAGATGTAAAATTTGTCTTTCTATTTTCAAATTCAAAATAACCTTTATGTCAAATTAACAAATATAAAATATGCTAAAAATTAAAAGTTTCAAATGATTTTTCTTATTTATCAATTAAGAACAAAAAAAAGTTTCTTTGCCCAGATAATTACTTAGTGACAATGTTAGTTTCTGTGTTTTGTTAACAGCATTGTAGTAGGGTATTTTATGGTTACTGGAATATTGTTTCTGGGATCTACTACTATTACTGATTTAAGAGTTTAATGGACTGTTAATAATAATTTATTGAAGACTGCAGTCCTTATAAAACTTTCCTTTTAAAATCCCTTTTTATAAGGACTACAGTCTTTATAAATTTGTTTATAATTACTACTATTTACTATTGAAATTTATTTTGTTCAGAAAAAAATAAATTTAGTTTTATTACTTATAGTTATAATTATGAGATTGGTTAACTTAAAGGAAAGGAATGTGATTGGTCTTTTGTAGATTTAATTATATTAAATCTAAAATAAATGATATCATTGGTTAATGGTCATTATCATTGGTTATTGCTCTGTCCTTATTTACTCAATAAGTAACAATGCATAAATGTTTTCAGTGTAGGAGAAAATGTAAAATTACTGCTGGACAGACCTGATGGGAAATACTGTTTGAGGCAGTATAAAAGCAAAGTTTTCTACGTCAGTGAAAAAGTTTTGAAAGCAGCTGAACACATTGCCCCAAGTAACTTTGTAAGCTGTGGAACCTGTTTAGGCAAATTTACTAAAACTGGCAAATTCTTCTTATCCATTACTGCTCTTAGTTATTTAGCTCCTTTTGCTCAGGTAACATGAAAATCCATCCTCTATATTCACTAACTCTATGGACTTTGACAAATTAAGTTTAAAACTACTACACTAAGTTTTAAACATATTAGAAATGTTTTCTATGTTTTATGTGGTTCATATTTGTATTAATATGAAATTGATTAATTTGCACTAAGAAATATTAAAAAATAATAAAACATTTTAAATATAAAGTTATTTTAATGTCTTGTTGACATTTTGTTTAAAATGTAAGAAAAGGCATTAATACAAGCCTTGTTTGTTTTATTTTAGAATGATGAGATCTTGAAAGAAAAATTCTTTCCAATCAATCACTTTTGTGTATCCTGTCATTTTAATTTGAATCTTTAATTAAGGATTAAAATTTCCTTATTTTAAAGAAATTTCACAGTCTTCGTAACTTTTAATTATATATATATTATACAAAATACCAGTCCAAGTTGAGTATTTAGCTTGCAAATCTCCTTGCCATGTTTTAATTTTAAGTCCTATACAGGACCTTAGCTTTCTACATATACCAGGTTTGGTTCTTTCCTTTCTTTATTTACAAAAAGAACCTGGCGTTCTTTTCAATATTTGCGAACTGTGGAAAGTCACGTTACAGTCTACAAAACTAAGTTTGGCTCATACCCAGCAACAAGACTGAGTTGGGCTTTATTCTGACCAGTGGGCGGACTCTCTGAAAAATATACCACTTGAGAGTGCATACAATAATAAAGATGTTGATGCACAAGGAAGATGTAGAATTAAAGCCTCTTTGTTATTGACAGTGACCATAAAGGTCCACTAAGTGAGCTTAAGTAAAATTATTCACTTTTGTTAACAGTACAAAGTTTGGGTGAAACCAAATGCAGAGCAGCAGTTCCTGTACGGAAACAGTATATTAAAATCAGGACTAGGAAGGATAACTGAGAACACGCCAAAACACGAGGGTGTTGTTGTTTATTCAATGAGTGATCTACCTCTCGTAAGTTGTATTTGATTTTGACCAATAATTGATACCTTTTTGACATTTTTGCAGAGTCAATATGTGGGTTGACGAAGCCATAGACAATTCTTTAACAATAAACTTAGTTTCATTAAAATTAGAAAAAAAGTTATTGTGTTTCATAAAAACATCTAGGAATAAACAATCTGGTGTTTAATTCAGTATTTTGTCAGTTAGCCACTCTCCCTCTTCATCCCCCCCCCCCTCCCCCCCATGATGCAAACCTCATAAGTTCATTTTTCTTTGGAAATTTGCTAAAAGAAAGCAAAAGTAGACAGATTCAAAAGAAAACAGATGCAAGTATCTGTTAAGATAAGAATGTATCTAGTTGTATATTTTTACTTTTCCTCACTTATACAGTAGGTATATAGGAAAGTATTGTGTTTGCAAAAATCCAAAGTATGGTCCCAAAAATTGGGACCATTCAACTCAAAAAATTGAGTTGAATAATTAAGTTTTGTTTCAATATGACAAGTATATCCATGGTTTTTGTTGGATCATAAAAATTAAGCTGCATTGAGTGTGGTCAGTGCTGAATGGGTGACTGCTTAGAATGATAGCGAAGCGATCTCTTTACAGTGTTACATTATGAATGTTACAATCTCTACATTACATTCGCATAAATTAGATTATGTGATCTAATTGAAATTTGGCTCGCATGTAGCCATGTATAAGAGTAACATGTGCCAAGTTTTATCTTCTTATCAGCATTAGTTCAATTTTTATGGTATGACTTATACGTTTTTTAAAAAATTGTAAAAAATCGGGAGGCTGAGCTTATAGAATCTAATGTGGCAAAAAAAATGTCAAAGGTACCCAGTACCCAATTTAAATTTTACTGTGATAATATATTTTTACTCTGGTTTTAAATTTTTGCTATTTGCTTGTTACAGGGGTTTGGTTTAGCAACTAAAAGTACAGCAGAGTGTAAACATGCTGCTCCCACTGCTATGATATGTGTCAACCAAGCTGATATTGGCCTCTATATCAGGTCTGAGGATACTCTGGTTTAAAGTTATATTTTCATGATGATCAATTTTATTCCAAAAATTAAGCTATACAAGTTTAATATAATAATTTTCATTCAACTATTCGGAGCTAAGCAGCGTTTCTAATGCACAGAATCATTTTTCCTTTCATAACTTCTAAGTGCGTCAAAAAGGATTTGAGCATGAAATTGTTCTGTGTATCAGGATTCAATCAATGAGCCATTTTTCAATGTACAGACTTTACCAAACAACTCCCTTCACACTATCCTTACACTCATAATCTGATATTTTTAGATTTATAATATATGAAATAAGACTTTTCATCTAAATTGAGAATAAAGATACCACTATAACTTCATTTATTGTAAATAAGTATAGTAATTTTTAATGTTTTAACTAAATAAAACCTATTTAAAAAAATTAGTTTGACTACAGAATTTTTGATCAGCTTTTTGAGCTTTTAAAAATAGTCATTTAAAAATGACTATTTTTATTGTGCTAATAGCTATGGAGACTATTACGTGTAAGAATTTCATGCACAACACAAAAAGTTTATATGTTTTATTGATCTTGCCAGTAACAGGAAAAATCAGCTGTCAAAACAGAGGTATGGCCATAAAAAGGGTTCTTTTATGGCCATATATAAAAATATTTTTGTGACATTGTATCCTCGAACTAATTTGTCTAGTGTCATTTATTTTTAAATAATGACCTTTTTTATGAAATTATAGGTTAAAAGCTTTTTTAATATTTTGTAAATAAACAATATTTTCAGTGGATGGACTGTTTCATAATTTAATTATTTTCATAACATGAAAAATATGCTTATGAGGTTGTTTGAATGATGTATTTATTTAAAAGTTATATATATATATATATATATATATATATATATATATATTATATATATATATTATTTTAAAGGTTTAAGTAGGGGAAAAATAAAGACATTATTTTAGTAGATATTGTTTAAATAAATTTATTTTAAAAACTACCCATTAAGTTAATAAAAATGTCTGAGCAAAAAAATTAATATAAAAATAAAATCTATACACTTATATGTTGCATAAATTCACAATACATAATTAACAAAAAATAACAGTAAGTTCTCTTATCATAACCTTTTTGTCTGATCATATTACTTAAAAGTATGACACACGGTTAGAATCAGTTGGCAGCTTGGGAAAATAGTGTTCATACCTTGTAAACCAATGAGGTTTGGGAGATATGAAATTGTGGGCGTGTTTTAACTTCCAGGACTAACCTCATTGGCTCCCTCATATTTTTTTTCCACACTGTCAAATCCGTATGTCATACTAAAGTTACAGGTGTTGCCATTAATATAGTATTTAGATTTTGCAATTTTTTACTCTTAAATGATAAAATATGTTCAAAAAATAAATTATCTGTACAAAGAATATTATTCAATCTTATATGAAATATAAATTCAATTTTATGAATTTAATTTATTTCATATTCAATCATATGAAGTAATGGAAAAGGAGAATAAGTAAAAAAGTGGGGAGAAAATGGCATTATTGTGATTGAGTTTTTTCAAACGTATTTATGAGAGTTTTTAGGTGAAAAATGTCCATTTGGAAACTGTCAAACAAACTTGATTGTCGATTATTATACATCGTTGTGTTTTATACATGGTTTTAGTTTAATACTTATTTCTACTTCTTACTGTTTACATTATTTCATATAATTCTGTATTATTTCTATAATGCTCTTATTACTCTTGTCAGAGATAGTGTTATAGATTCAGTATATGTAAAACAGAGCATCAGAGGTTATTTTTCCTACCAAAAGGACATATTTTTAATATAATTTTGTTTTTGTTTTTGTTGGCATATTTTAACATAAAGTAATAAAAAATTGTCCAAATAACCTTTTTAATAACATACATTTCCTTTAATTATCAACAATTATTAAGGATTTTCTATTTTTTTACAGTAATTTCTTTGACAACAAAATTGTTTATAACCATTATATTTTTTGAAAATGTTCTATTTTATCTAACCTAACATCTTGTAAACCTTGAAGATGGTAACAAAGTTTAATTTTGTTGTATCATCTATTGGGACAGTATATTAACATTAAGAATGAAATATGATTAGTATTCGTCTTTAGAATTATTATTTCTAGTGTCTTTAAATAAATTAAAAATTTAAAATAAAAGATAGATTAAAAACAGTTTTTTAACTTTATTGATTATTGTCTACAATAAATGTATTTGACATAGTGCTCATTTTGGTTAAAGTGACTTGGCAGGCTTGATAGGAGGAATCACCCACTGGTGATACTCCTTGGCGTGGTAAGGAAAATTTTAATATTTTACTAATAATATAAAAATTTGGCTTGAACTAAATTAGTGGAATTTCGGATAGGTGAATTTTCTGCGAATGCGGAATTGCAGTGAATTTTTTTGCGTTTTTACATTAAAATTAATATTGATTATAATAGAAGGTCACATGGCCACTGTCATCAAAGGCGTCATGGAGGAAGAAAAATTTCATAAGCATTGAAATGACTTATGAAATTTGCCATTTCTCATGTTTCTAATATTTAAAGTATTAATTTTGTTTATGTTTACTTTACTCTGACAACAATATAGTGTAGTTATAACGACATGAACATAAAACATGACACTAATACATGCCAAATAAATAAAGGTTATAATAAAAGAACTTACTTTAAACAACTAAATTAAAAATAACATTGAGCCAAAATCCCTAACTAAAAACATACTAATCTAACTACAATAAAACTTTAGAGTGGGTTAAATTAACAAAGCAGAACATTTTTAAAATAATAATCATACAAAACAGTACATCAGGAAAAATGAGGGCAAACTTTCCATAGAAATTTGAAGACAATTTTTCTAGAGTATGTCTAAGTAAAGGGTAGAAGATGTAAATAAAAAGAATATATTGCCTGCAGAGATCAATCTTTGATGTCCCTGATGGCATCATGAAAATATATTTGCTGGGTGACTCAACAAATAACCTTAGTTACTTTGCTATAAATGTTGACCAGTTAATTCTATCATGCTGAATTTTTGAAGGGTGTCCTGCTGCACACATAAGTAATAGTGCTGCTTATATTTAGGTTTAAAATTCAAAAAATCAAAAAAGACAAGGTATTTTTTACTTTTTGTATTATAACTATAGACCAGTTTTAGATGTTCAGCTGAAATTCGTAGATGGTCTAAGTAAATAGGAGAGATTCAATAGGTTTCCTAATGTTCTATGACTGTATAGAACCCCATGATAATAAAAGATAAATAAAATACTTTAGTTGAAAAAAATAGGGGGGAACGTTATTAGTTCTCTTTGTATATAACTTGAGTTAATACTACAAATTTCATCTCAGTAGAACAAACTGGTCTGAATTTATAGAATTATGAAGAAAAATGCTGGTTTTGACCACCTGGTATACAATAAGGTTATAAGAACTTAATTTCTTATTTTGGTTCTTATTTCTGAGTTTATAATATCATCTCTTAAAATGTGCTATGAGTAAACAAACAAAAGTTAAATAAGTATTGGGTATGTTCTAAGCTTAAGTAATGCAATCTTTATGCTAGCCATTTTTTGCAAGAGGTACAAATATTTTATGACTTTTACTAATTAAATATTTATAGTTCATATAATTCTTGTAGTTATTCATTGTAACTTAAAACATGTAAAACATGAAACTTTGTGTTTTACTTTTACTCTTTGTGTTTTACTTACTTTACTTTAACTTTTACTTGGTAAAGGTAAATTAACACATTAGACTGAAAATAATGTGTTTGGTTTGCAATTTACTGTTCTTCCTATTGTTAGCTCTTATTTTGCAAACTTACCATTCAACCCAACAATAACAATGCAGAGGTATTTAATATTAAAAATTAAATAAAATGAGGTAACTAAAAATCCAATTACATTCGTAAATATTTAATTCAAACTTGCTAAGTACGAAGAAAACTTTAATAACATTAAAACTCTATCAACTAAAATGTTTTGTTCAATAATCACAGCCTGCAGCACAGTAGAGTGCTTTCTTTTATCAAAACATTTGACAATATCCCATATCCATGGTTTCACTATGTACAGTTAGTTTTCATATCTATGGTCTCACAATTTTAATAAAAGAAAGCACTGACGATAGAGTCCTTTACAACCAGGTCCAAGCCAGTTTATGTTCAGACTTCAATATTAGCTCTTCTCTAATTCATTCCAAAAGCTTCATTTAACTTTCTTAAGTCTCTGTAAGTATAAAATAAATAGAATTGTAAAATTGTATATCTTCAAACAGATTTATTTTGAAAGATAGTACGTGTCTTTTTCAACAACATGTGAAAGGTTTAATGTGTAGTACGGTTTTATTATTATTTTTGGATGCAACCTACCCCCACAACTAGGCAAAACTCATAAACAACCTAATAATAGAAAGAACAGACAGATTTTAAAGCAAATTTTGATATATTCAGAGGAGTATAACCAAGTTAATGAGGTTTGTTCAAGCTGGCCCTATAGATGATCATAGCATTCCTTTATAAGGAGAAAGTAGGGTGGAAATTTGTAGTTCTCTTGTTTTTGTGCGAAAAGGAAGATGTGCTACCTTTGAAAAACCAAAAATCGCCCTTTTATTTTTATTTAAATAAGAGATTCATGTTACTAATCAGGCAGTTAAATAATCATAATCTATGCTCGAAAACAAAGAAAATTGTCTTCTCTATTTACATCAATAATTAATAAAGTAAAATGTACCTGTTATTAATGTAAGTCATGAGATCAGGGCGCTCTATAAGAGAAATGACTAAGCGTAATGTTGTCCATATTGTATCTGACATAGAACTGTTGGATTCTCCTTCGATTCCTACTGCACTCACCTAATAATAAAAATAATAACTATATATTGATTTGTTTAAAAATATAAAAAAGCATAAGGTAAGAACAGCTAAATGATACAGAGTTCAGACAAAAAAGCTAAGTTCAAGAAGACATAAAGCTCTACATGATATATTTAGAGTAGTCTCTTTTTTTTAATTAAATCCCCGAGGAAATAATTTCCTAGGTACTTAGACCTCGTATGTGGGTCCATTGTACCTGCTCTCTTTTCTGAGAGTAGTCTCCATTATTGCTTTCTGAGAGTAGTCTCAGAAACAAAAACTTAATAATACTACGTTCCTATCCTAAGTTTTATGATTTTTAATAGCAAAACCAACTAATTATCAAAACTGATAATTAGCAGAAGGCAGATAAGTAAATGGATGGTTTTATTCTTGTGATTAATCAGGTTATTCATAGCTAACAAGGCTAAGAAATGATACCCTTAATACAGAAAACTAATACCACGTCTTATATTCTCACCTGTTGATTAAGTGCAGTAAGAAGGTGTTCGGCTGCTTCCCTGTAAGCTTTGAGGTGAACACAAGATATTCCTAAGTTATATCTAGCTCTAATAAATCCTGGAGATAGTTGTAAAGCATTCCTATACGCATCCACGGCTTCTTCTGACCTCCCTCCATTTGCTAGTGTGGCTCCAAGTCTATTCCATAGTCTGTAGTCCTGTACTCATACAATTATTTAATATTAATAGTATCTTGAGTCAATTTACAAAATTAATAAGTTTATTGCTCAGTTATAGTTGTAACTACTGATTTATTATGGAGTATGACTAAACATCTTTATATCTTCACTTGTATAAATAATATCAATAATACATCATAAATAGCATTAGGGTAACTACTTTAAAACAAGTTCTTTTATTTATACAATTTTTATATCTTTGTTTTTATTTTTGTAAAATGGAGCTTGTAACAGATAAATGAACATATCAACATATAGATCAATGACTATTCATAAAGTATCTTACTTCACTTTTTAAGAATGCAGATTAAAGATAAATTTATTATGCCCGAAGTATTTAATTATATGAAGAGAACTTATAATAGTAGTATCTGGTAGTATGAATATTTTTGGGTATCATGCCCTAAACTAGAAACAACGTGAAAAAGTATTGAAGAGAATCCTCATTAAAATGTATTACATTTTTCCTTAAGACATTTGAATAAAGCATATAACCTCAAATAATAGTCATGCAGGCCTTGTTTATAAACAACCTCATAAGCTCATTTTTTAGTAAAAATTCACTAAAAATAATGTAGATTAGGATGGATTCAAATTCAACCCAATAACTGTCTACACTTTAGGTCCGGTTTATATAAAATAATGTAGATTAAGATATTTTAAAATTCAACCCAAATAATTGTCTACGCTTATAGGCCCTGTTTAAAAAAATAATGTAGATTAGGATGGATTAAAATTCAACCCAATTAATTGGCTAAACTTAAAGCCCAGTTTATTAAAGTAGTTTAGATTTGGTTGGATCAAAGTTTAAACCAAACTATTGACTTTACTTCTAGATTTGTTTATTTACAAAAAAAATGCAAGTTTTCACAGTCAAGAATGCAAAAAAAACTAAACCTAAATCCCATAAAGTTGGCTGCATTGTGGGGACTCCAATTACAAACCTCTTGGATTAATAGATGGACTACCTATTAATCCAAGATGTATGTAATCAAATATGTCTCTCCACCAATAATCATTCTTAACCAAAATATTTTGTATTTGGTGTGAAAAGAATAATCTAGGGACTAGCTTTTATAGTTTACATATCTTTTATAATAATAGTGTTCATATATTATTACAAAAGCATAATATGGTCTTACATACATTAGGTCTAACAGATAGAGCTGCTGTACAACAATCAGCTGCTAAGTCTACTTCGCCAGATAAGTTAAATATAACACTGAGTCCAGTCTGAACATCAGCATCAATGGATTCTTGAGGGTTTCTCCGTGCTGCTTCTAACAGCAAGCCTTTCACCTAAACAAAATTTAAACAACCATAACTTATTTAAGGGCCATTTTTAAAATCCCATTAAAAGTCTCTTTACATTTAAACTTGTTTGAGAAAATATTTTAATTTTTTATTTACTCTTAGAAAAAGTAGTGAAAAGACAACAGGAGAGGGGGTGGAAAAAGAAATGGAAGTCTACTCACTGTATAGGGATCCTGTAATAGTAAGCTTGTCAGTTTTATAGTAGGCTTTGTTGGTAAGCTTGTCTTATGGAATATTCAGTAAGACACAATGGTTATTAGATATTTGTAATAACAATTTGTTAATTTTACAACCTATTGTGAAATTTTCATTGAAAAATGTCCTTTTATTTTTTTCTTTTGATAACTTTTTTTAAAATTCCTTTTTTCTTGTTAAATTCAATGAGACTTCAGTACATGCTTTAACTATTTACATTAATTAAATACATTTTTAAATTCAGCAGAGCACCGACTTTATTAACTTTGTAGTGTGCCATTTTTTCCTTTGTCACATTTTTATTAATGAAAAATAATTTCAGAAATGGTACGCTAAGCCATTTTGGGAGGTCCCAATACTGGTTGAAAAGCTGATATTTTCCAATTTTTTTTTAAAAAAATCAAGACATTATCAGTAAAAAGGTGGAAAGGAGTCCCTTGTGTTTACATTTTTCACCACTATTTTGGGGGATCAGCACTATATCGAGGGTAGAAGAAAAGGGACGTTAGGCAATCTTGGCCTATAGAGGGAGTAGACTCCCCTTGTCCTTCTATCCACCCCCTCAAAGTGACTTTGATAATAAATAATATAAAGTAAAAAAAGAATGCAGCTTCCTCTAGAATGCTAGAGGAACATTGAAACCAAAAAATGAAACATAAGAAGAATTGTGACCTGATCATAGAGCTGTTTAGACATTAAAGATGAAACATTTCTATCTGGTTCCTGTTCAGCTCTTCCTTCCAGTAGGTCTGAATATTTTGGATTCACTCTGATCCATTCCTATAGAAACAAATACAAAAATCAATGTTATCAGAGATTATATAATATATATATTTATATATATATATATATATATATATATATATATATATTATACTATATATATACCACAGCGAAACAACTTTTGCATAATTTAACAAACAAAAGCAATGTTTACCTTTAGTGCTTTGCAAGCCTGGTTTTGGTAACTCTCGTTAGTGTAAGAGACAGCCAGTGCCATCAGTGCTGTTAAATTATTTGGCTCTATAGATATACACTTGTTTAAAGCTGCAATCGCTTGAATATCCTAAACAAAAATTGATTAATTATTATTTTAAATAAAACTATACATGTAATTTAGTGAAATTTATGAAAATAATCAGATTTAATGTAAATAAAGGAAACTGATAAGCCTAAGAAATAAAGTTTGGGTTATGTGAATGTTCTTGTTTTGGTGCATAGATGTTATGAGGGTGTTTAAACCAACAGATTGCAATAGAATTCATCTCTACCCCATCTTACAGAGTATTTTAGCTAAAGATTATGTATTCCTAATAATCTTTTCTGTTAGTTTATTAATTTAAATTTTTATTTCTCAAACGGACACTTTTAGTACTTCAAAATTTTGTTTTCTAATTTTTCATTTACAAATGATAATCGAGGAAAATGTATTTGGAATTTTTATTTTTGACTATAAAAATTGTATATTCTGGCTATTTATGGGCCAAAGAAGTAAAATTTAAAAAAAAACAGAATATGTTGTTAAAAACTAGGCTCTATATTCTTAAAAATGGAATGTCAGTAAGAACAAATAGTTTTCCTAGCCAAACTTGAACAACAAAGCTAAACCAAATAAAGTATGGACATGGAAAAATTATTTGTGCGCCCTTTGTAAATTTTAAAAACAACGGCCAAGTAAAAACTAGAAATTATACAATAATTTGCGTTTTTGTAAGGAATCTTCAAAAATAATTTCAATTAAAATTTATAAGAATTTTGACATTTCTACACACCAACCTACGACTGCCAAATGTTGAAGATAATAAACTTTAGAAAGTACAAACCTGTTCATTTTCAGCCTGAGTAGTGCCAAGTAGCTGCCAGGCGAGAGGATTATCAGGAGACTGCTTGACAGCTGCTTCAAAACACAGTACAGCCCCCGGTAGATCACCACGGCCCAGTCTCTTTTCTCCCTCTTCTAAAGCATTCACCATGTTCTCCATAGGGTTGTCTGTTGAGAAAGTGTACTCCTATAAAGGACATTACGTTTATTTATTATTTTTAACAAGGTCTATAATGTTTTTAACATACATATGAGCTGTAAGGTGTTGGATTTGATTAGATGGTTGCTCTCCTGTGGATGAGCGACTACTACTGTATACTACTATATTGAGCAACTACTATACTGACCTTCAGTGTGTGACACCCCAGTAACTTCTTAAGTCATTTACTGATTAACAGTAGAGAGTAAATTAGATACCATAGGCCTATCACTTATTTTGTAATAAATAAATAAATAACCATTTATTGCTACATTTTCTTTTGTTATACATAAATTTTTTGTTTTTACAATTTGTAGCAAATCAGCTTTCGCTGAGGTACTCCACATGTGGAGTTATAGTTTGATTTTACATAATTTTTGTATTTTTCCATAAAATACTTTTACTTATTTTGTAATACTTCATCTTATTTACAGGTTTGGATTTGAAGGTTGAAATTAATTCAATACTTCTTTCGTCAAATAACTAGGGTTTAATCCAAAGAAGTACATTTTTGGTCCCTTTCATTTATTTTGTTAGATTAAACTCACTTATTACTATGCAGATTAAATAATATAGGGTATTTTTAGTTTAATCAGATTTGAATAATTTACAGGGGTTTTTTAAAAAGGTAATTTTTGTTGGGAATTCAGGGTAATCTATTACTGTAG
Organism: Microvelia longipes; assembly: GCA_018340805.1. Lineage (NCBI taxonomy): Eukaryota > Metazoa > Arthropoda > Insecta > Hemiptera > Veliidae > Microvelia > Microvelia longipes. Next base: position 19,812,787 of record JACMZG010001914.1, read on the forward strand.
GAAGGTTTGTAGGATTACTAAAAAGGGGTTTCAACAATCAGTTTACTCACTTTAAGTAAACCGGCAATTGCCAGTTTAAATTAATGACCTGCTGAATTGAAGAAGCCCAAAGAGAAAGCCTCAATAAGGTTAAGGAAACTAGGGAGAATTTTTAGTGTTATTATTTGTACTTAAAATTTCGGAGTTAAAGTAATAAGGATTTGGTTCCCAATTTTGGATTTTTTTCACTTTTCCTATACACCAGTGGTATAAATGAGGAAAAGTTAAACATGTTTACCTTATTAAGAGTTGAGTAATCATAGAACTCAGAGAGCCAGGGAATGTTATCCCTAGTAGATATTTTTTCCCACTCTGAAGCCATTTTATCCCAGAAATCCTTTTCACTCCCTTGGAACTCATCTTGCCACTTCTCACTCCCGTTCCTCTTCATTTCTATAACATCAGAACATTCACACTTAAAAGTAAGAACAATAATGGCTTAAATTTTTATCCACAAAATAGCTTTGGTGACACCAAAAAGTATAATTCAGTTTGTCTAAAGAGCTATTATAAAGTAATATCTACACAACTATCAATAAAAATTTTGATAAAAATTATTGAAGAATTCAAAAGTATCAAGAAGAACTAAGAACAGCAAAAAAGCAACATGGTTGTTTGTAACTCTAAATTTTCTTCCAATATCCACCATAGTTCTTTTTAATTGATATACATTACTGTTTATTTATCTCCTAGTTCAATATCATTATTTATACTTGAAAGGCTCGTAGATATCTAATAAATCCAGGAAATTAAATTAAATATATATTTATTTAGCAAAGCTACTTACAAAAATGACTTACATAAAAAATACAATTTTTACATTTATAAAACTTAATTGTAACACTAATAGGCTTTTAACATTTCCAAATAGAGGTGATAAAATAATACATTTTTGAATTACTTTATGACTTTGACATCTTTTGTTATTTTATCTAACTTGGAAATATCGCTAAACATTAAAACCAGAACAATCAACATTATATATAAAATAAAAAGTTCATTAGGAAATGAAGACATTAGATTATATAGCCCTTTTGATATTTTTTTTTATAAGAAAATGAGGTGTATTCTCAATGAAATAAACAATTATTTAAAAACAACAAAAGAGCTCCAGTCTAGAATCATAAACTAGATGTTACTTACCCTGGTTGAACTGACTTGCCCAGTCAGCAGAGGTTTGTTGGGAAATACCCTGGGAAGGTGACCAAGCCCCCTCTCTACTCGTAGAGGCACCCATATTATCATCTAACTCACTCGTCTCATGAAATCACCAAACTAAATAAAATAAGTAATTATATACACATAATCACACGTAATAAGAAAAATATTATCCCTTACCAATTGCCAAACTGGGTATGAAAATGTAGACACATATATTGCTTTTGTGCAGCTTTAATCAACATTATTTCTACAGATAATTTGATGTGTAGAGCTCACTAAATGGTTTAAGTCAACTAAAGCGCTCCTCTTTCATGATCCCAACTAACTATAGCCTCTAACTATACCAACTATAAAGTAGACCTTTCCTTGAAATCTCTTTCACAAACTCTCTGTGGTAACACCGAACACATAAATTATTCTCAAAACTACTCAAATCTTCCGAACCATTTGGAAAAAATATTAAAATAGCAAGTAGCCAGGCCCCTAATGACTGATCACTTCCAATAGACTGACAGATCCTTCAGGCCTTACCCCTGATACATACATGTAATGACAGATCACTTCCAGGCCTAGCAAACATGTAATGACTGATCACTTCCAGGCCTACCATACATGTAATGACAGATCACTTCCAGGCCTAGCCATGTAATGACTGATCACTTCCAGGCATGTAATGAAGATCACTTCCAGGCCTAGCATGCATGTTGATACCCCTCTCTCACTCACTCCTTTTCAATCAAAGGGGAAAACAATAAACATGACCTTTACAAGGTCATGTGCTCGATTTATTTTTAGTTATTGAAAAGGTTTTCAAAAAGGTTCCTCATTACTACCAGGACCTCTGCCATACATTGAAATTAGTTATACTAATTATAATCCAATGGATAATCAAATAAATAATAATATTACAATATGCAGTATCGACTCAATTAACCACTTCTAAAATCTAATAACTCCATGGTTATTGGATGGTTATTCTATATGTGAAAATAGGCATATTTTATACTTATTTTTTTAATAGTTTGACTGCTTCTTTAACCTAAATAACAGTAAATATAACCTCTTTTATTTATTTTCATAATATAATATACATTGAATTGAAATTCCATACCTCAGTGTTTAATAACTTGACATCATTGTTCTGTTGAGCCATATTAAGGAACTCAGCAGCTGCATTTCTAAATGCATCTGAAGGATCCTCCTCTTGTAAGTATTGAGGTGATTCATGCAGACCAGCTGGGATCATTTTATACTCAGATACCCAGGGTAGCATCCCTTCCATCCCTTCATTCTGCAACAGGTGCCAAAATTATTAGTTCACAACAAAGATGGATTAAAGAAAAGTTAAGTTATAAACCCTTTCTGGGATAGGATACCATGACCTTATAGTTGTTATTCAGATGCCCTACTGACTAACCAAGATTGATTGATATTTCAATACAGGTTATCCTCTATTCGCTCGTCTAAAATGTCAGATGTCCATCACCATGATACAAGAAATAAAAATAATATTGTTACAAATCATCACAGACCAACCAGATCTGAGACAGGTTTATCATACTTAAGAGTCAAACTGTTCAATGCACTGCCTTCACAAATAAAACTCCTTGAGGATATAGATTTTGACAAGAGAAAAATAAAGTCTAGTATTGGAAAATAATTTTGATAAAATTGATTTTTTTTTCATTCTTTTAAATCATTCTAATTATTTGACTAAGTCTCTAACAATAAAGCATGTATTTATTTATTTATCTGACCAGTGTAGCGAGCTTACTAAACGCCGCCTGCAAAACCTAAAATGTACCCTCTTTTAAGTGTTAAATCAGTAAAATTAAAAATCTATATGGAAAGTATAGATACCTCAACACTGTAAAAAAGTCTCCCAAATTGTACAACCTTGCTTAAAATCTATAACAGTATTTTAACTCCCTATTTATAATTGTAATACCTGAATATGAAGAGGTGGATTAGAATGATGATGACCCATCTGTCCATTAACTCTATGAAACTCATGGGCCCAGTCATTTTCGTGTTTATGGATTCCTCCCTCTATTGTGTCCAGCTGGTCAAGGAGGCATCCCATGTGGAAAGGATTATCTGATGTTTGCAGTCTTTCATCAAGGAATTCATTTACTAACTGTAAATGTAATAAAATTAACAATTTAACACAATTCATATATGGCTTTACTGAAGGCAATAGCTGATCAATATAAAAAAAAACAAAGACATCAAAACTTCTTCATTTTGTGACAAATTTGATACCAATAAATGCATTCTCATTTCCCTTTTCCAATAGAATAAAGACATATAGAGAGATATAAATGAATACAATTGATTAAAAGAGTATGTTAAAATCGCAGAAGGGAGAAGAAATCTACTTGTTCAAACTTAAGGTAGAAGCTCTTTTTTTAGCCTTAGTGACAACTGATGGTCAAAAAATACTCCACACCATATGTTGCCAAAAAAGTAAGAAAAAGATATTGATGATTAGAGGCAGACATTGCAGTTTAACTGAGCAAACTTAAAAAGTGACCACTTATTGACTCTCAACCTACCATTTTACAATGTATGGAGGGTATTTGCATCTATAAACAAATCTAACCAGTATTCCCGCTATCTATTACCAGTATTCCCATCAATGTAATAAACCAATCAAAACCAGCATTTCCTTGATTGTTTGGTTGTAACCCTCTACATCTTTGTTAAATTTTAAAAACATAACACTAAACGTTTGATTTAAAAAAAATCAAATTTACCTGATGAGATGTCAATTCATGAGAAGATTGAGGACCAATATCAAAGCCTTCATCTCTCAATCCTTTGTCTCTAGTAAAGTGTGACGATAATGTTTGGGGAGCACTTGGCCCTCCACAGTCTCCGTCCATCTTTCTACAAATTTAATTCATTAGTTATGAAAAGCAGATATCTTGATTTATAAGAAATGATAGTTGAAATTTAGAAAGAGAGACTATAATTTATGCCATACTATGTAACAAATAACCTTAGAACCATTTACTAAAAACAAAGTAATAAATTAATTGCAAATTTAAAAAGGCTAGGTTTCAAAACTATTTTTTCCTTTCAAAAATGCTCTTTTCCATTTTACTAAACAAGATGATAATAGAAATACAGGTAACTTCTTAATTTAGGGGATCCCTCTAAACGTCAATATATTGTACGGGGTCATCTAATCAAAAAAGATAATATAGAGCACCTTCTTCAATTTAGCTTTAGATGGCCCCTCTAAATGTTAATATATTGTAGGGGGTCATCTAATCTTAAAAAATATAGTATAGAGCACTATTTTTAGTTTAGGTGACCCCTCTAAAAAATCATATATTCTAAAAAAACATACAATAAGTTCCTCTTTTTTAGAATACATTAATTTATATAACATTTTTATGGAAGTGAAAATGTTTTTAATGGTTTCAGTCTTATATTTGTTGGTTACTATTATTTTTTTATTATATATTTATTTTATTTTTAATAATAAATACATAATTTGTAACTTTTTTGACACATAATTTGTCACTTAACTCAATTCTTTGTAATCACTAGCATCGGTAAATCTTGATTTATTCCATTTTTTTTAATTTTCTAATTTTTATTAATATTTTTATTTAATCAAATTCTTTTCACTAAACACTTTAAATAATAATAGATTGTCTTAAGGGAGCCCCTTTCCAAGACATAGTTTCTTCACCTGAAAAGGAAAGAAAACTCCTGATTGGGACTTTTCCCTCTTGTTGATAAGTAAGTTTTTAATTTCCTTTTTATCCGTATGTATCCATTTCAATTTTTCACAGGTATTCCAGTATTTTCAATAACTGTTTCGTTGAACTGCTATCTTTGTTTTATATGCTCCACTATGTAGTGATACAAATTATGATCCACCATTTGTGGATCCCAATACAAATACAATTGAAACTACCGGGCAAAAATTTAAACTCTGCCACAAAAGGCAGTTTGGAGCTGCCAGGTCACTCTTGTCAACCTATGGTCAACATGTGGTTGATATTTTATGGCCCCAACAATTCCACAAAGATGACCACCTTTCAGATGATATTCTTTGATAGAATAACAATGATAGCTCAGAGGATGATTTAATGAGATTCAATGCTATTTATATTTTAAGTTGTCAAAGGTTTAAGTTGTTAAGTTAAATCTTGTCATTGTAATTTTACAACTCATAGGGTAATTATCCTTGATTGGGTTTTGTGAGAACAGTCATTTAAATGTGATTTACATTTCAGATAGGATACATTTTTTATTTTCAGTGAATTTCCATAAAGAAAATTACGCTTATGAGGTTATTCGAATTACAGAAAATAAAGTGTGTGTTACCCCAAACACCTGGCTGATTTCAAAATAGCTACCACCACCAACCCACAACCTTGGGAGGTTTCCTTACCAATTTGGTAGGGGAGGACCCTGGTAAATAAGCCTGAGGTGTAACACCTCTAAACTCAGGTGAAATCCACCAAGTGACGTAATTCCACTCACCAGTGAGCTAGAGATTAATTAGAAGACAGGCCATAAACCAATGAAGTTTTTAATGTCTTTAAACCCACCGTCTTAAAATTAAAGTAAGGTAAAAATGAGGGGTTGCATAGAGACAGTGTTCAGACCTCCACCTATGGTTGAGATGGACCAGCTTTCAATCATGGGGGAATCTAGTTCAACTACTTTAACACAAGTCAACGTTAATTGCTCCTCCATCCTGCTTTGTTGATATGTATCCATTGCTAAGCAACGGTGAACAAAGAGTGCCATTTTAAACATTTTTCAAAGAAAATTCGTTACAGCAAACAATATTTAAGTATGAAACTATTTTCCGGGGACACCCTTAAATATTTCTAAAACCCTCTTAAGGACTTTTCAACTTTGGCCTTTAAAACAAATGTAGCCCAGGTTTTCAAAGGGGAGCAGTAGATTTTCAAAAATAGGTTGTTATCACCAAAAAAGAATACATGCATCTTATCAGAGGTAAATAATTTTCATTTTTGTCTTTATATCCTAATCTGATAAACATAGAAAGTCAGAGCAACTTTATTATGTACTTCAGCTTCAAGAAAAGGCACCGTTATGGAATCCGTGGCAAAGCCGAAATATCTGGTAAAAAAATTACATCAGTAAACTTGTGTACTACACGTTATAATAATTTTAAAAAAGCCGCTTAAACAATAGTTATAGCTGCCGTAAATTAAAGTAATAGAGGGATATGTGGTGCTGCAATATGGATATTCATAGGAACTTAGAGACAGAATTTCCTCAGGGCCACACTGTCTCTACCCCGACCTCTCACTCTCATTTTTACATCACTTAACATAAAATATATTTTGATAAAACTTGCTGCAGTTTTGAAATTAATTATTGATGATGTTCCATCATACCCCAGAGCTTAATGAGAATAAACGAAATAATAACATAAACGTTAAGCAGTAAACGTTTCGTTTTAAAGGTTGTTTAACAATCTAAAGATGTTACATAACAAAACAGATATTGGCCATAAGTAGTTTAGTTCTAAAATTTTATTTAAATAAACACAAATTACCTTAAAATTTAGCAAGATATAAAAGTAAATTTGATAAATCCTAAGCTACAAAACGCCTACAATAGTAGTTTATTATTATTATGTTTCCTAGTTTCAACCACTGGTTACATTTCAAAATAGAAATTTATAAAATAAACTTTTCATGATTTAAATCTACTCAAAAAAGGAAACACAAAGTTAAAAACAATAAATGTTAACAAAAAATAATTAATTAATATGGAATTAATTAAAAAATTATTTTTATTTTCATTTTCACATAATCATTGAAAATACGCTTATCAATTTCATTTACAGATTGATTGATAACAGAAACAAATCAGCTAAAAGCAACATAACAAAACAGCATCATAACAAAGATGTAGTTATAAAAGTAGAAATTTATGATATTTTTTTGAAAAATATTATAACAAATTTTATGCTTTTTAAAGTAGTTATTTAATTATTTTAAGGACCTAAAAATATATTAAATGAAACTTATTGGTTGTAATGTTAAGTTTATTAAAGTAAATAAAAAAAGTGGCAATTCAAGAAACAGTTCAATACCTAATAATTCCTGGATAATTGCTAATGCCAGAATATCATTCATGCCAGAATATCATTATCATGTATAAGCAATATACATACTAATATATTTTTACACAAAATTTATAAAACGAAAGTTAACTACAATGATAATAAAATGAGTTTGTAAAAATCATTTTACGACATAAAAACAATATCCCCCATATTTAATTTGTGAACAAAACTGAAGAAAAAGAAGAATGAACTGATAATGAAACCCGCTATTTTTTAATTTGTTGAGTTTTGTTTCAAGAGTTGGTTGTAAAAGTTTTTGATAAACAATGGAAAAAGAGATAACATGTATTTGTAGCTATATTATACAGTAAACAATTTTGTATTCAGTATTTTTTTTCTTGACTAATGTATTTTTAGAATTCTAAAGTCTGTAAAACGAGCAATAAATGGAAGTGTAAGTATTTCTTTTTGTATACTGCCTTGTGAGTTACAGATCTTATTGTGCAGTTCTAATCTCCATTAGCCCCTAGTTTACCCTTGGCTTTTGGTATTTAAAAATAAGTTTGTGTTCCCATTCTATTATTGGAGAGTGTTTGGGTCTAGGATATTCCTTACTTGCATTGTTCACTTTTTGGTATTGAGCTTGGAGAGTTTAACTGGTAATTCTAACCTAAAATTATGATTAAGAAGAAAACTCATTTGCCAACTTGTTGCTTATAGATTATTACTTCATTAACGCACGGGGTTTGGCAGTGGGAGATTGAACAACTGCTCACACTGTATTTTTAACCTACAGTTTAGACACTACTCCAATGAAGAATGAGTTTTAGGGTTTAATCCTGTTCACACGACAACTGCTGGAGGAGAGGGAGTTAAACCCCTAGCCAAATCCAGCGTCTGAACCAAGTATATATAACTTGTAACAGTAAAAGTAGTACTACAAAAAATTACTCTTCGGTAACTATAATAGTATAAGTAAATATACTGTTGTTTTAACTCTTGTAAAAATTTTTCATGTAAAAAATTGATATAGGGTTGGATCCTGTTTCAATCCTTACTCTACAGTGTCCTATTCAATCCCTATCTTGACCCTCTCCCCAACTTGAGCATAATGTTTTGAAATGGAGCCCTTGCTCCAACTATGATCACAGTCAACTACTATCTGCAGCATAATTCTTGTATTTATTTAATAGTTTCAATTCCCAGTTTTGTGAAGCTGCTTTATCTGAAGTGTTACTGCTAAGCTTTAATTTTATAATTATAAAATAGGTTAATCTGTATCCCCCCTTGCTTATTATTTTATTAATTATTGTCTTTGATTTTAATTTTTTAGAACGAATCGAGAATCAGCTGTGCTCTGCAATCTCGAGGTATTATTTGATAACTTTTTTCAAACTTTTTCACTTCACTGTAATATTAAAAAAGTTCCAAAATAATCTTTTGAATGCATTTTCTTTAGTACTTGCAGTTAAAAAAAAGTACGCTGGGTCTGTAAGCACTGCAGACCAGCTTAAATCACTTTCTCACATACAATGCCAAATTTTTTTGGCCTTTTTACTTTTCCTGATTTATACCATAGGTATATAGGATATGTATTGTATTTCCAAAAAAAATCTGAAACTGGGATGTTACCACAAATATCCGTTTTAGGTGTTTTTAAGACCTCCTGAGTGGTTTTCTCAAAGTTATTTGTCTGTATGTGTGTGTTTGTCTGCTATTATCATCGCTCCTAGTATATTTACATTACAGAGTTGAAAATTTTTACTAAAGTCAGTCTACCACTGAAGTTGTGCTGTTTTTCGAAAAATAATTTTTTATGTCGTCACTAATTTGTAAAATTACTCAGCAAAAGTTTAGAAAAATCATTAAATGCGGAAAAATTATGCGATCGGATTGAAAGTCAGCATGCGTATAGCCATGTATAAAACTAACAAACCTGCCAAGTTTCATCCCATTATCAGCATTAGTTCAATTTTTATCAAGTGACTTGTATACGTTTTTTAAAAAATAGTAAAAAATCCGAGAATAATTCAATTGAGTTGAAATATGGTACAAGTGTATACCATTACGTAATAAATAAGTGTAAAATAAAAGTTGGATCATAAAAGTTAAGCAGCATCAAGTGTGGTTAGTGCTGTATGGGTGACCGCTGAGAATGAAACGGATGTATATACTGTCTGAGGACGAGTAAAGCGAGTTTAAAGACATGTTATTCAGAGCACAAGCGAATGCAAAGTAGGAAGGATAAGGGTAGCATATCTGATGTGACGAGGAAAAGTTCTGAGCTACGCTGTACTCAATTTTTATATTTGTTAATATACCCTCTTAATTTATTTTCTCTGGTAAGACTCAATTTTATCAACTGGATATCAAATTTTCTTACCTGATTTTTATGTGGGTAAATCATAATTTATTGATGATGATTTTGTATTAAGATTAGTAAAACTTATATTAGTATTTTGATTTACTAAATTACCATATATTTAGGTGAACATTTTCAGAACTTGATTAACTTTGTTAACTAGCAATCTCACTAAGAAGCTATATGAAACCATAAGAAACTATAAAGCCAAATTCATAGTTTACATGCTGATGAAACTATGAAATACCTAACTATAACTATCCGAGTCTTTGTTCTTATAAATAACACAAAGTATGTGTTTTTATACTTAGTTAGTGATAATTACAAGGCCATGTATATGCAAGTGCCAAGTCTGTGCTCTGTGATAAAATTAATTATTCATGTAAATTTTCAGGTTCTGAAGCTTGTGAATGAACTGAAGGATGAAGCAAAGAGAACTAAATATGACTCTAATTTTACTCAGGTTTTAGATGAGGTAAATCATTTATGTAATATTAAAATTTGTGTTAATTTCCAAAAAACGTTAAAATTGTTATTTGTTTTTGCCAAATGCCAGTACAAATTATTTAGAATACAACAATAGCTTCAGATTAGTTCAATTGACAGCCAGCTACGAATCTGTTACAAGAGGAACTTTATCTAAAGGTTTGGCAACAATGATCCAATAGGATTTATTTTTTTAACTTTCAACTGCTTAATGTCAAAAATATATTTGTTACACTGACAAAAAATGAGTAGGACAATGAATATTATGTACAGAAAAAGACTTGTATTGATCTTTAGGTCTAGTTTTACTATCTGGAAAATAATTGTTGTGTTATTATCCTGTAAAAATGACTCAACACAACTTTTAAGAATTCATAAAACATGGAAAAATTTGTCCATTGGTTTGAGATTTGCCACGCATGTAGTCATATACAAGACCAACATATGTGCCAAGTTTTATCTCATTATCATCAGTTCATTTGGTGACTCTTATTTTTTGTGGGCAAGCGAAGCAAAAAAGTAGTGAGGACGAGGGTAGCGAATCCGATGTGGTGATGAAAAGTTCTGAGGTGCCCTGTACTCTATTAATTAATTTAATTTTTCAAATGGTTGGAAAAAAGTGAAGAGACGAATTCATAGTGATGCTTCCATTGAGTGTAGATTGCTTGCTTACAGGCGAGTAGTTACTTGAATGAAATAAGCTGTGGTCAAACAGAAGAGAGTTTAAAAAGTTTTATGAAATCATTGCTTGATTTTCCTGTTGTCATCACTCATACAGAGAAGTTAATGATGGTTAATAATCCACCTAGATCTGCCCTCCAGTTGTCATTAGTATGTTTTTATTTATTTTAATTATTCTATATGTCTTATTATTTATCAGTGCTATGATTGATAAATCAATATCTGAGTTATCAAAGGAAGGTGTATTTAAAAAAACAATTTGCAGGTAGATTGACCTGACATATGTTATTTTATGATTTTCTAGGGTATTATAGTCAATGGTTGCAATTTATTAAATTTTTCCATATACATTTCGAGATTTTTCAAATCTTTTTGACATAACAAATCATCAAAAATTGTGGAGGGGACTCACTGATTTGTCCCACTTGATCTTGGCTCAGATCACAATATAACAAACGGCCAAAGGCCTCTTGTTAATGAATAAACTTATTTTTCTCTTGTAGTGTAATCATCATTTGCTTTATAAAAAATTGTTTAATGTATTGATGTTCTTTCAGATTATTCACAACTGTGATGAGAGGTTGTCAGAAGAGCAAACGGATCAGCTGCTATCTATAATAGAGACTCACTTTCCTCCTCCTGAATAATATATCTATCTCTTAGTTCTAACTTAATATAATTATTTATACAAATTTGTTGTATAGTTCCATTGACTCAACACCTGATTACATACAGTTTTAATTTTGCTTTAGCAATCTTTGTTCAGAACTCTGTAGTCTAATGTAATGGAGTGCTATATCAGCGAAACAGCATAGCAGGTAAGAAAGGGATTAGAAATTTAATTTAATTTCATCCTTAATTAGAACTTTGGCTAAGGTTGCCAGGGGTCCTGTCCAAATATTGACACCGTTGTCACGCTCAAATTTAAAAATCCTGCTGAAACTAACAATGTTCCTATGTGGTTCCTATATTATCTATTTTTAATTAATTTTATGTAAAATAGAAAACTTGCAAGTATTTTTCATCTGTAATATTATACTCCAGCAATATTAATAATATTACAATGTAATATTATAAACCAGCAATTATAAAGGAAGGAATTTGTTTTCAAAAACCCAATATGTTTTCAATCATTTCAAATTTTATTGTTTTTTGAACTAACTATTGAAGTTTTAAATCAAAGTGTTGACGCTATGAAGAATAGAGTATTTGCATTTTTCCAAAAAAAAATGTTTGCTCATAAAATGATTAAACGTGTATAAAAAATATATTAAGCTGTAAAAAATATTAAATTTAATATAATCGAAATAAGCATTTAAAGAAGAGTGGGTGAGAGAAAAGGGGTGAAAACGAAATGTTCTAAAGGTTGGGTCGTTTAAAGTAAAGATGGGAGTTTCTTTTAGAAATGTCATAAGGTCAACAGTTGCTTACAGTTCAATAGAATGTAAAAAAGACTGAAACAAAACAATTCCGTATTCCAAATACAATGCCTTAGGTACGTGATGGCTACAGCTGTCAGTAAAGAATAAACTTTTACGAGTGTTGCTCTAGTCAGTATTGTGCTACACGGCGGTATTCTGACGTCACACAAGCAGTTGAGGCCTTTTTTCCGGCCATAATTTGTGAAATATATTTTTTGTGTTTTTGCTTTATCATCAAAACTAAAAAAAGTTTTTTCATTCTAATATTTTACATGGTGTTCTTTTATATGACACACTTAAATATAATGCAATAAAAAAATTGTGCTAATACTCTATTTGATTTGTTTATGCTTTAAAATTGTATATATACTTCTTGAGAAACATCTTTTTGTAGAATTCCATAATTACTATTAGGAAAAGAATTTTATATGTATCCCAAAAGCAAATCTATTATTCCACCTCTTTGCTAATTTTTTACAGCCGAGTTGCATAAATGGACTACTACCCTCATTGCCAGATTTGTCCCTCTCAATCTTGGATAATACCAAGATCAACCCTACACTCAACTAAAAAAACTATCCAGTAATCCTAAAAAATGGTCATCCACCCTTCAGGTTAATTTAGGAAAACGTTCCAAAATTATAATGAGACATGATCTTAAATTGTAGACCACCTTGAGATAACAAGATGCTGAGCGTTCAGACAAACAAGGGGGAGAGTAATTTTATTCTCTGAAATTATATGTATTATAACAGCTCATAATGCTACTGGTTTTAAGTATAATTTCTGCCCTGTATGAACGTCTTGACAAGTTAAGCAATATTTCAACAGCTATAAATATCACTTTGCTGACATGTCACAAAAACTAATTTATTACAGCCAGCAAATCAAATTCTTTATAAACTCTACACCTTTTCCACATTTATTTGAGAAGATATCAATTGTATTTGAGAATAATGACTTGTATTTGAGAAAATATCAAATGTAAATTAGATTAGTCTGTTGAATTTGATAAAACAACAAATGTAGTTGAGAATAGTCATTTTTATTTGAGAAAGCATTATATAAAATTTAGAATTGTTTAATTTCATTTCAGAAAGGGAGATTTGAATTTGAGAAGTTGTCAATTGTATTTGAGAAAATTATCCAAATGACAATCAGCTGTGCTTGATGAACCGATTTTCATGTATGATGGCTTTTTGGATTCGTCCTACGCCCTATGTAGTGCATTCCTAGCTCAAAAAAAATTATTGATAATTTGAACTCCTAGGAGTTGATTTACTAGGAGTAGAGACCATTTTCAAAGGTCTAGGACCATGTTTCCCCCATAATTTAAGGATTTAATGTTGGTTAAAGTGAGTTGTTCCACCTGTGTATGTTTCATTGCTCAACTCTCACCTAACAAGGTATAATTGTATTTTAAAAAAAATAGTAATGTAAAAATTGGCCGAATTTTGAGTTTCTCATTATCAAATCACAAGTTCTCAAAAACATTTAATAAATTCTTAAATAGAATTCACTGCTCTCAAATTCATTTAATGCCTACTCAAATACAACTGACTGTTCAAAATTCAATTGATGTTTTCTAAATATATTTTCTAATCTCAAATACAATTGATATGTTCTCAAATAAAATTGGAAAAGGTGTAGACAACAAAAATAAAATGTTTTGGTTATACGCTTCGTTGACTAAAAACTACTACCATAAGATTGTTCAAAAACAAACAGGCGTAATTTAATGTCTGGTTATTGAAATTAAAAATATTACTTCCTTTAAAACTGCAGCTCCTTAACAAAATGCTGACAAAGACGCATATTATAGAAAATTACCAAAAAATAGGTAATAGCGCGATATTTTTAGTTACACCTGAATTTTTAATTTCTTAAGTTAAATGTCCACTCTCCTGCAGAAATCAGGACATCTGATTTTCAAACGTTGCAAACCTATTATAGACTAAGCAAAGCTTATGTTAACAATAACATTATCCTTCAATTTTTATAACATCTTGGCCAATCTCTATCAGTGTTTATAGGAATAGGAACAAAAATAAAAACACATTTCAGAATGTCCAGGTTTTAAAAAAATACATTAATAGTTAAATTAAGATAAAACAATGACATAAATATAAAGAAAACTTAAATTTAATCATTGTCTTCCTCATCTTCATCTTCTTGGTTGTTAAACTGAAACAATCAAATAAATTCAGATCAGAACATTGACAAGGAATCAAGATAACTCAATAAAGCTAGACAAAACTATTTAAAATATACTTCATTTTGTGCTGCAAATGTTAATTTTGATTAGCTTTAGTTTTTATTGCATAATCATAGAAAAAGTGGGTGGTAATTACAAATTAAAAAAGCTAAATTTACAATAAAAAGTCTACAGAGACATCCAAACCATTTTATTAGGTGGCTACTAACCAAAGAACTACTAGATCAACTCCTAGGAAGTAGACCACTTTTAGAGACTCTCAAATTCCTTAAAAAATTTACAGTAATGCTTTCAGGGTGCAATTGAATCAAGTAAAACATCTACAAAACTGGTTGAGATTTACGTTACTTTTAAAAATTTAAAAAGATAGCATGTACAAATAATTATAAACATAAAGAACACTTGTTTGAGCTTCCTGTAAATTGATATTGAATTTAATGGTTTCAAAAAATGGTCCACATTGCAGTGAAAGTTTGAACAATTCCAAGATATCATATAGGTTATTCAATTGTTTGCAATACATTTTTAATTCTATAATTGAATTTTACAAAAATTATTAAAATAAACGAAGATTTATATTAACGAACACCAAAATATTTCCACAAAACGTTTATTAAGATAAACACAGTGGACTTACGACCTCATGATCATCATCAGTGTCAGGGAGTTGCTAAGCATAAGTCTTCAATCAGACCTTTAAGACAGTCACATAACGAACACTGTTTACCTTAACAACATTTAGTGAAGAAAATATGGTGTTTTTGTTGCGGTATTACATAATTCTACTACTCAGCTTTATTGAAATGAAGCTAGAATTTGTTTTCGAATTTATTGTCTGGGCTAATTTAAAAATGAATAAAAATAGATTTGCAATAACATTGTATAGCGGAATGGACAAAGTATATCAACTGTTTATTTGATTACGCTGTATGTTGTATTCAACTGTTAGGATTATAGCAGTCATTTTCCTGCACAGCAGCTTCATTATATGAAATATATTGGTCTATTCAGACCCCTCACTTCAGAGGAAAGTCAACTAACACTAAATAATTAATTTTTTCAATGATTTTGGCACGCCGTCAACTAACCAAAACTATAATCACTTAAAAATTCAAGTGTTCAGTATTTAAGCTAACACTGGAATAATTATTTTCTTGCAGCAATTATGTTCTACCTAATTAGATTATTTGTGTACTAAATAGAAATTTATTTCAAGTGAAACAAAGAATAAGATTGTTGTTTACCTGGAAGTAACGAAGTTCATAGGTGTCCTTTGAACTGGCAACAACCCTCAACCAATCACGCAAGTTGTTCTTTTTTAAGTATTTCTTAGTCAAATATTTAAGATACCTATTTAAAAATACAAGAATAATTAAAACAAACATAGTAGTTTATACAGAGCTTTCAACAAGTATGTGTTTAAGCAGCCTTAGAAAAAGCTCAACAGAGTATAGGAGCTACGAAAACCACTTTCTATAGTTGTTAACTAGTTGCATAACTTACTTAGATGGAAATAATAGTAGTTATCTCTGAATAATAAATAAAAATTAAAAAGAATTTATCAATGGAGCCATAATAAAACTACACATCAATTACAAAATATTGCAACTCAGATTCTCAAAAGGGCAGTGGTTAAGATAATAGTCACCAAGTACTCTTCTTGATTCAGGCAATTTAAACCTGGTTCTTGGCTTAGGCAATGTAATGAAATTAACAAGTAATCTTATCTTGTCAAAATGAAACAAATTAATATAGGAGTAAAGGTCAGGGTTGATTTCAGAGTCTTGTTAGTTGGCAAGTCCACTCAGAGTTTGCAGCTTCTGAGAGGTGCCCTGTAACAGAATCTAAACATAAATTAGTCTAAAATCACTTACTTAAATAAACATTGCCACAGTTGAGACACTCTTGACTGGTATAATCTTCACTAAACCTACTCCCCATGTAATATCCTTCATTGTTTACTAATATTTCTCTAATCAAACTAAGCACTAATGGAACAGCTATATTACTGTTCATGAAGATTTTTATGTCATAATTATGTAATAGACAAATCATAGATATTTTACTGTCATACTTTAGTAAAAACTTTATGTATTATAAAAATGTCAAGTTGCAACATAATACAATATTCCTATCCTTCCATTCAAAACATTAAGAATTAGCTTGTTTTTACAGTTTTATAAAAATAAATAAAGCAAAATCAACTGAATAAATAAATATATATACAATTGTTTAAAGTAAGATTATATAAAACTTGTTTTTGTAGTTGTATATGTTAACTAATATAGTTGTACTATGTTAAAATTATGTGCTGAATTTTTTTGTCTGTCATAAAATTTATTTTAATTTGTGACAACATCAATACTTTGGTTTTGAATAGGGTAATACATAAATAAGACAGAGTAAAGGTTACTACATGGGTAGCATTTTTAGTCTTGGCCTAGCTATTTCCAGTTGTTTGAAAGCAGCATAATTTTACAGAGTGAAATATCACTCCAACCCCCAACCTGGAGGGCCAGGAGCCTCTGAATTTAGCCACTCAAACATCAGTACAAGCCTACCGATTCTTTAATAGTGTGTGGCTTTATTATTACAATTCAATTAATTTAAGCATTTTTTTAAAATATTGAATATAAGGAAGAAAGAGACAGTATAGACTAGAGATATAAGTGTACCCAAGGATCAAAATGAATTAAATTAAAAATAGATAAATACATACTGAGACTAATGTACGAGTTCTAGGCTTAAGTGTAAGTTTCATTCAAACTTAAGTAATGATCTGGACTATTACCCTAGATGTTTGTGCATTTTTTAAGATTCAATCATTTAATAAAAGTGGATTATCATTTATACAGTAATAAAATATAAAGTGAAAATGCCTACAAGTGCGTATTTTAGAGCAAAATCAAAAAAGGGTAATGGAAGAAAGTATAAGCAATTTTTAGAAGTGTAGCACTAATATAGAAAGGCTAATTCATAATACTACTTAAAAAAATAATGAAACTACACACTAGAAAAGCATTTGAGTGTTGACCACCCCGAACTACGTGGAAGTATCAGAGGCTCTGCAGGCTTTCCCTTCATGACTTTCCACTTTCCTGAGCTTGAGGAAATTCTAGTGAAACTCACTACTTCCAGAGAAGATAGCTCTGGTTAAGAAGCCCACTAACGGGGCACTTGAAGAGACATACATATGACATTTACCTCTTAGGAAAGTGAATTTCAGAAGTTAAAATAATTTTCATCTTGTTTCTTTCTAAAGTGACGCTGTTACCAAAATTATTTGTCTTTCCGTTGATTTTTATCCTTTCTAATAAATATTTTTCCTGCAAACATAAAAATATTGATAATAAGATAAGATTTATAAAAAAAAACTAAGCATTCATGTTGAATACCATAACTTTCCCTAAAATCTGACCAGATTGTTCAAGTGGGTAGTGTAGAGTAATCATATATCTAAATAAGAGCTTCTTTGTGGCTCACATAATATGTACCGGGTCATTGGATGAGTAAAAATACGAAAAATGGACAACTGTACATAAATAATTCGTTTGTAATATCCAACTGATTAAGAACTGTTATCAAATTATTAAACTGGATTAAAATAACACAACTGGAGTAATTTCTGAAGTTTACAGACCTAATAGATGATAAGGGAGGTAAACATTTGAACTAAAAAATAGTACATTAAAAGTAATTCATAATTCATTGAAAGTAGATTACATCTAGGTTTTATAAATTTTCCTTAAATTGCATGGTCATTTTTAATAAATACTTTCCTAAATATTAGTCAATTAATCAAGTTGTCAGGATCAAACATGTACAGCTGACCTTTAGGTCAAATGAAATTTATATCATTTGGTTATAAGGCTATAATTTGATACTCACAAAATTAGCTACATCCATAATTTTGTCTTCATAGGGATGAGTACAATCGATAATAAACTTTCTGGTCTCTTTCTTCTTCTTCTGTCCCTTTCCTTTGAGTTGTTGTTTAGGTAGTTTAGCATGTTGAGTTTTCTTAGCTACAACTGGTTTCTTAGCAGGTGCTTGTTTCTTCACAGCAGGTTTAGCAGGTTGGTCTCCAGCAGCTTTCTTAGCAGGAGCTGCAGCAGCTGGGGCTGCTGGTTTAGGGGCAGCTTTCTCAGCTGGTTTGGCAGCTTTGTCTGCAGGTTTAGCTGGGGCTTTAGCAGGTTGTTTAGCAGCGGGCTTGGCTCCAGCTGGTTTAGCAGCTGCTGGCTTGGCAGCGGCAGCTTTGGGTGCAGCAGCTGCAGGTTTGGCAGCACCAGCAGCTGGCTTTGCAGCTGCAGGTTTAGCGGCTGCTGGCTTGGCAGCACCAGCTGTGGCAGTGCTCGACTTAACAGTAGTCGTATTCTTTTTTGTTGTAGCCGGGGCTGGCTTCTTAGCCTAAAAATAAAGAAAAATACAACACTTTGTATGGAATATAACAGCAGAATTTGAATGAAAATAAAACAAACATGTTATTTTTATGGCCAGGACAACTCCTAAAATTGTCTATTGATCATGTGCAAATAATACCGGTACTTATTTACTTGGTTCCCAACATAAAGTTGGGACCTAAGTAAATATGGCGATATAGGGCAATTATTCACTTGGGTACCAACACAGGGGGGAAAAGAAAAGATTGATAATCAAGTAAATAAGATAATATAGAGCGAAAGTACCCTTAGTTCCCAACATAAAATGGGTATCCAAGGAAATAAGTGCCAGGAAAATTACTAAGTGTTTTTGTTCTCATAGCAAAAAGCTTGTTATTTCTTAAAGTCTTAACTCCATTACAAATCGAAACTGAGGGATTTAAATGGAGTTTAGACAGACCTCCTAGTTCCTATACCCAAATCCACTAGATTTTTTTCAGATAAATTGAGGTTGGGAACCAAGTAAATAAGTGCCTTAATACCCAGGGATGTTATACTATTACCTTGCAATAGTATAACACGCAGAGTTTGGCAGGGGGTTGAACCCCATGTTCAATCCTATTCACACAACTGCCGGGAGGGTTGAACTTCCTAGAGGGTTTAACATGGGTTAAACCCACCGCATGTGAGCAAAGTATCTAATCCACCCAATATAAAACCTTTTTATATTGGGTGGAGCAAACAGGCTGAATCATATTACTTACTAAACCTGTCATATTTCCAAATTAACAAGTCTTTATACCCAGCAGCTTCACAAATGGAAGCCTTAAAACTAAATTAATATTGCACTTTATTTCTTGCTATTTCTTTAGTCGCAATATTCAACATCTCACATCGCAGGTTATAACCTTTCCCTTTCGTGGAACACATGAATTTATATCTCAATTCATCCGAATATAAACACAAAATAAAATTAATCAAACATACGTTGTAGTATAATAGAATAATGATGACCGATTTTAAATTGGTAAAAAACAATAAAACCTAGGCTTTAATTAAAGATTATGAATTATGATACGGTGTCACATGAACTATTAATACTTCTCAAGTTTAACAAAATAATTAACATACCTGTAAGTCAGACTTACAATATCAATTCAATACATTTTAAATAAATAAAGGAAGATTCATTTCATAAATAGAAACAAATGAAGATGTAAAAAATAGTCAATAAATTACTTACGGGCGACATGGTGGACGCAAGAGGTTTCCCGAGAAAGAAGTTACTTGCTCAACCTAAGAGAAGTGATGAACAGACGATTAAAGTTGTGTTGTAATGTTGGCAACACTTACGAACAATATAAATCAGCTGTTTTCGTCAAGTTCCAAACAAACCGTTATTTCTATTTGACTTAACATTGTGCGTGTTCCTTTAAGGCTTTTTGTGATTGTTTTTTGGACTTTTCTTTAGTTTTTTGCATATTTGCGATAGATTAGAACCCTCTTTACAAATTGGCTGTAAAAAGGTATGTATTTTTTATTTTTTTTCTGTTTTTTACGCTGTTTTAATATCATAGATTTCGGCACTTCTTGTATTGACTCCATATAATGATTAACGATTACATTTATCATTGTTTCTTATGTTTCAATAAGTATTAATTGTTTTAGTGAATTGTGTGTTCATATTTTTTCATATATGATTATTATATTGTACATACATGGTTTATTTATTGTGGGCAATACGATCGTTTTCAGACAAATTTATGGAACTCCTAGGAAACACAGCCGCCTGGCAATTTTAATTCTTAATTTGATCGGTACTTTTAGTTTAGTTAGTTAACGATATTAGTCGATGATCGAAGCAACCCTAGCTTGAATTAAACCTGAAGCTGAATGCCTTCTAATCTTGTCCTGTTGATTATACTGTGTAAATACTGCTCTCTTATTAATACTGTGTAACATCTTTTTTATTTGTAGTAAATCATGGCGACAGTCTTTAGTTTTGCCAAAATCGCTTCATTCTTTATAGGAGAAGAAGGGGCTTTGGAGAGAGGAGAGAATGGCTTCAGAAGTAAGCATGTGAAATCATGTGTATATG
Source organism: Microvelia longipes (assembly GCA_018340805.1). NCBI lineage: Eukaryota > Metazoa > Arthropoda > Insecta > Hemiptera > Veliidae > Microvelia > Microvelia longipes. Next base: position 19,833,699 of record JACMZG010001914.1, read on the forward strand.
ATGCAAAACTTAAATTTTTGAAGGGGGATGTGCATGCAAGCATGAGGAAAGAAGTAATTTATCATATTGAAGTAAGTTCTATCATATTAAAGTAATTCATTGCATTTTTTATTTTTAACATGGCCTTTTTACAGTTTTTTAAAGTAGCTGATTTTTTTAATTTACCGCATTTATACTGTCGGTATATAGGAAAATTATTTTGTTTGGAATAAAAATCTGAAACCGGGATTTCAACTGAAAACCTGTCTTAAGACATGTTTTTTACAAATTTATGTGTGTGTGTCTGTATCAACGTTGCTCCGAGTTAGTTGTTAATTCTAGAGAGTTGAAACTTGGTAAAAAAAACTATCTTTCAGTCTAGTTGTGCTATCCAAAAATTAATGTTTTATGTTGTCAATAACCTGCAGTTATGGCTTAGCAAAACTTAAATAAACCTCAGAAAAATGTTTTGATTAATTTGAAATTTTGCACATATGTAGTGTCGTAATAACATTTGGGTGTAATTTTATTACATACATTTTTGGACTTGCCAAAATGTTTACTTCTTTAGAAATAAAATTGTATGTTTTATCTAATTTATTTATTTCTTTCGTCCATTTGTATGATATTTTTATATACCTCTTTTCTCTGTGCAGATATACTTGAAAGACAATATGGAGGTGGAGAAAGCCTCTTGCAATTGCAAGAGAGGGCTTTTGAAATGCCACCATATGGCTACTCTTTTATTTTGGGCTTACCATAATATCTCTTCTACAGATACCCTATGTAAATGGGTTGCTCCTAGAGTAGCTCCAGAAGATGACAGCAGAGATATAAGCCAATTGTTTCCTCCTGGTCCAAGTCATACTAATGTTGACTCTCCAACTGGGGACCAATTGTCAAGTTGTATCGAGGATTTAAGGGTAGGTCTGTTTTTGTTGTTATTTTCTAAACCTTAGTATGCAGATAACTCTAACTTTGGTTTTTTACTTATCTTATATAATTTTTGCTTCTTATAATTATGTATAAAGGATTTGGTGTTGATAGAAAAATAGACCCTGTAAGTCAGCAATAGTACTGATTCCATTCTAAATAGTCTTTTTTTCTCAGGTTAACAATATAATACAAAAAAATACTGTAATTATAAAGAGTTATAGTTTATGGACAAACCTATATGATCATTAGATTCCTATATCATATAAAATCTAATGTAATGTAACCTATTAGGGGATATTAGTTTCTATTACCACTATAACTGCTTTGTTGGCTTCCTTCACGGTTTAGAGTGTTCACCAAATTAAATTAATGACATTTAAATTAAGTTGAAGCTTTAGCAGAGTAATTATTTCTATACTTATTAATCTTATAACTTAAACAAAACTTATTTCTTGTTGTTCATTGTAGATTGCAGGAGTTGGTGCAGGCCTCCTGTGGAAGGTGAGAACTCCACCTCTAGATGACATTCCTTTACTGCCAGATGTAGAAGAAGTTGTAATGTCGAAGGAGTTTGAAGAAGCTTTAGACAAGCCATGTCTTATTAGGGAGGCACTGAAGGTAAATAGTGCAGTGAGAGGCACTGCAGAAGAAAAAACGCGAGGGCAGTCAAGAAACCCTCTCTGGCTATCCTTAAGGAAAAACAGACTAACAGCTTCGAATTTTGGATTAATTTTGAATTACTTAAACAAGCCAAAACTGCCAAAATCTTTTTGGTCAAGAATATTTGGTGAGCTTTATTTTTTTTAAAACATTATTTAATATCACATTTATTTTATTTTCTTGTGTTACTGTAGAGTATATATTTGTGATCACTTTTCCAACATTTTGCTTAGTTTATAACAGATTTTATATTTACGAACAGAAATTTGTGATAAATGTAGTTGGAAAATATGGTGGCCTGTGCTTTAAAATGGTTTTGAAAGTTTTAAGAAATGTGATGAGTATGAAATAAATAATGGGTCTTCATTACCTTAGCGCTATGTGGCATTTTAATAAAAAATTTATTAAAATGCTTTTTTTATGAAGCAGTTTGTATGCATACATACATATTTATTGTAACTATCCATTAAAGTAATTATAATCCTTAAGAAGATGTTAATTTCATCCCATTACTCATTTGCACCTCCAACAGGCAAAAAGTATACATAGCTGATTGAATAGTTTTGTCACATACTGCTATTAACAAATTACGTTATTCCAGGTCTGTACAAGTTAGATGGAATCAAAGCTATACAGTGGGGAAGAGACCATGAGGATGATGCTGTTCAACGCTTCTCGGAAGTGTCTGGATTGAAAGTGGAACGGAATGGGTTATTTGTACATGAGAATGGCTTCTTGGCAGCATCTCCTGACGGGCTTGTTGAAGATGGGGCTTTACTCGAAGTGAAGTGCCCATTTTCACTGAGGAGTGTCTCTTCCTTAAAAGAGGCACAAAAGAATACAGACAAGAGAAATTTTTTTCATTACAATGAAGATGGTGACATAGTAATCAATGCAGACCATGAATACTACCACCAAATTCAAGGCCAAATGTACATAACAGGTAATAATCCAATATGGAGATAGTAGTATTAAAATGATATTTTTACCTTAACCACATTTGCTTCTGTTCATATTTCTAAGTTTGTGTGTATGTATATAGTATAGTTTAAATGTAAAATATATTTTATTATAGTATTACTATTGAAATAAATAATATTCAGCCTGCATGTAAGATTCTTATGTATTAATCTAATCCATTTACTCAACAACAAAAAAGTGCCATGTATTTTACATAATTTTTTCTTACTTAAAAAATTGTATTTTTACATGTTATTTTTTTACTATTTTTGTTTTTTATTTTTATTTTTTTGTGTAAATTTATATATTTTATTTATTTATTATATTATTGTTTATTATTATTCGTTTCTTTAACTGTAAAAAACTGTAGTATTAACAATCACCGTAAACATCATAGACAAACTCCTTCCTAGCTATCAAGTTTATTTGGGACACATCTAAACATTTGTCTTACGTCCTTAATTTTTGAACACATGGGAAATCTAGTTCACTTATTGTTTCTAAACATTTAAAATTAAATTAAGTAAACTTATACTTAAATCTTCATAGATATGTATGTCATAGGCTAAAGTTCAATTGTATCATCTCTTCAACAATTAATACCACATCTATCCACTACTAATACTCTACCTAAATATTTAAAAATATATTTTATTACAATATATATGAAATAAAATTAATCGGTTGTCATATATATATTCGAAATATCAAAAATTACAAATATTTTTATAAGACTCATCTCTACAACTTTATTACTGTATATAATGTATCTTTAATAATGACAAAATGACAATAAGTGCTACAATATCCAAGCCTATCTTTATACCGTTTTAGAGAAAGCCCATCGTTTCCTCCGTCTTACAAAATTTCGATGTAATAACTGTAAATAATTATAATGATTTTAAATTGTCGGCAAACCGACATATTTAACCTTAATGCTTGTCTTTTAGTGGGACTTTACTTATGTAAGACTGTGTAAAATTACTTTTCATTAAGTAAAAGTAATTTTTAACATTTATTTGTTTGTTTATTGGCATATGTGGCTTTGTGCATTTTTACTTTGTATTGAAGATAATTGGTGGAGAAGTCAAGTTAAAAAAATATTTTAAGAGCATTTTTGTATAATGGAATTAGATACTTAAACATATTTTTTTTTTATTATAGTTTGTTTTTATTGTCTGCATATTATCTTATATTTTAAATTATCTTATCTTTAGATTTAGTTATGTTATCTTTTATTAGTTTACAAACATTTTTAAAAAATGGTGGTGGCATGGTATCATAAAAAATTGGTGTTAAACTTCGTTTGAACTACCAAGTTTAATTTTTTGCTATGTGGTGAACTTAAAAAGGAGCCAGTAAAAATATAAGTTGATTATTCAAGTGATGCTAATAAAATTCTGTTTTTCGTTTTAATGTAATTAAACTAATAATTTAACTACCTCTTTTTATGCTTTCTAATAACTAAAAAAAAGTAAAAATTAAATAAATGTTGAAATATTTTAGTATTTTGTACAGTCATTATTTTTATCTATTTTTTATGGGTATATTAACTAAGGAAGATTTTATTTTTGCTTTATTTACAAATGATTATATTTATATGTTTTCTTAAGGTTGCATTCTATACCGCTATAATAGATCTGCAATATATATTGCATTCACTTCCTTGATTAATAAAAGCCTTTAAGCTATCATTCCTGGGATTTATCGAGATTAAAATGTTATTCTGATAGCATATGATTTTATTAATATCACTACCTAAAAATCTAAAATATCTACGATAAAGTTGTCAACTTGAAAAACTTCTTAAAATAAACTTCACTTTGAACAAACTTCGTACTCTCTTGTAAGAAAAATAATATGTATATAGGTACTCCGGTATATGGAGTACTCACATGTATATAAGTAATCATAAGTATATGGGTACTCCGTTAACTCCTAAATCAACTTGCAATGAACGAAAAGTAAATATATTTTTAGTATAATCTTTTATTTATAATGCTTAGTACATCAGAGCTCAACAATGATAATATAAACCACATAATTACTCCGACACATTAACACTCCTGGACTTCTTGATGTTACATTACCGTTTACTACTGGACTTCATGGTGATACAACACCGTTCTTACTGGACTTCATGGTGATACAACACCGTTTTTACTGGACTTCATGGTGATACAACACCGTTCTTACTGGACTTCATGGTGATACATTACCGTTTACTACTGGAATTTACGCTGCAACATTACCGTTTACTACTGGACTTCATGGTGATACATCACCGTTACTACTGGACTTCATGGTGATACATTACCGTTTACTAATGGACTGTACGCTGTAATATTACCGTTTACTACTGGACTTTACGCTGCAACATTACCGTTTACTACTGGACTTCATGGTGACACATCCCCGTTCACTACTGGACTTCATGGTGATACATTACCGTTTACTACTGGACTTCATGGTGATACATTACCGTTCACTCCTGGACTTTAAGCTGCAGCATTACTGTTTAATCCTGGACTTCATGTTGTAACATAAGCTAGAGGGAAGTCACGATGCAGATTTAACTTGAGTAGTTTTTTGAAATATTTTAATAACATTTAATCTGCAATATTTTTCATCTAAATTCGTATACTTAGAACACATAAAGTGTACTATGCATAATTTGTTTTAATCTTTTGTAAACATTATATACAATTTAATATTCACCTATCAATTTTTCACACTTTTATATAAGACTTAATTTATATTTTTTCTAAATTCCAATAAAAAAATTATAGTTTTTATCTTTATTTTTTTATTAGAATTTTTTTCGCAATGTAACAGATCAATTTCGGTAAACGGCCTTGGTAAAGATATCATGAATATCATGAGGTCCTGCAACGCTATAATTTTTTTGCGGTATTTCAATTGGTTAAAATATCGTGTAAAGTTGTAAAAATGTATTTCGTAAGCCTTAACACACCCGCGGGCAGAGGCTGGGATATTGGTGTTACGATATTACTTGGTTTAGCACGAGATATATAAAGTAGACTGGATTGTACACGACAATCGTATTACATGCAATTTTGTGGTACACCGATCCTAGCGGGATTTCTCAGAGAATTTGATAATAAAATTTCAAAGTATTGATTAATGGCGTCAAAGGAAAATAATACCAAGGCGAACTAGATGCATTTTGATCTCCTGAAAAAATCGCATGCTGTTTATTTTTGTTCAGAAATATTAAACCTATTTTAATTGAAGTATTTAAACCGCAATTAGTTGATAGTCTATCAGATTGAATTATTTATCGGACTAAAAAATACATAGCAATGCTTTATGATCGAAAAACCGGTTACAGACATAAAATTTAAATCTGGAAATTATTTACATCTTCAAATGAAGTTCTATAGAATGCAAAAATATTTTTTGTTCATCTCAGAATGGGTTTTTATTCCTTTTAGTTCACCGATCTGTATTAATTTTTATCAGCTCGTATGTACTTCGCTATTAGCTTCAGCACATATTAAAGATTAGTTGCTTTAGTATTATTTTTTTTGTTTCTACATGCGTTCGGAGCATTGACCTTTATGTGTGATAATTTGTTGCTAGTTCGACGTGCATATTGGAAAAAATACTGTTGTGCATTTGAGGTCGAATCTTTTGAAGTTTTAAATAAGTATGGTTTATCATTAAATCCTCATTGACTTCCAAAATTTAAAAAGCTGTCAATATAAAAACTAAGCTTCCTTACCTCATATTTAACATTTATTAAAACCCATGGGTTGAATTTTAAACTCTTATGTGTTAAAGAACTGTGTTGCCTATAGGCACAAATGTAGTCGAGGCCTTTTTTATACTTTTAACTTAAAATGATATTTAAAGTTTTAAACTTAAAAATAGTATCTAGTTTTATTTATTTTTTTTTTTGCTCTATGAGTCTAGTTTATTAAACATCACATTAGTGAAAAAAATCCACAATATTTAAAAACTTTTTTGCGCGGTAGTTCGTATGGTAGTGTAAAATGTCTATATACTTACACAGATTAATACTAACCGAATTTGTTGCCCTTTGCGTGTGTCGGATATTTGACTAAAATGGAGGTGTAATATTCTATTTAATTCAATGCTTCCTCTTTGTAATATATGAGATAGAAAGTAAAAATCTGTTAATGTGTGACATCGTAATGTATTACGACCACTATGATGTACATAGTAATCTGCTATTACTGTACTAATATAAGTAATAATACTACTATAGTAATACTATAATATAATATAAGTAATATACTACTATAATAATACTGTACTATAATATAAGTATTAATATTATTCTATACTACTATACTAATGCAGCACTATAGTATTAGTAATAATATTATACTATACTACTATACTACTATACTACTATACTAATACTATACTATAATATAAGGAATAATACTGCACTATTGTAATATAATTCTATTTTAATATAAGACCTAAACACTGATTTTATTAAATCAAATTCAATTCAAGTTAAATAAAAATATAGCTACTAACAAGGAGTTGCTTGCCGATAATTATATANATTATTGATTACCGACGTCATGTAAAAAATTTTCCAGATGCGCAATAACATTATCAACACATAAAAATGATTGCGCACTAAGTTTGAACTCATAAATGCACTAGAAGCTATGATAATAACAGTCACACACATATATTAACAGAAAACCTTATGAAGACCACTTGGTGGCCTTCAAAACACCTAAAGCCTAAAAATACCTACAGTATAAATTGGATGGCAACTTTTTTCTAAAATTACCATTGGTTGCACACATATATAGGTATATATATCAACAACAATTTTTATCCACAGTCAGTAAGAAGTATACATTTTACAACAATTGGTAAGATCAATTATTACTAATATATTGCACTCAGAATATTCACAGTTATTTATAGGTCTATATTTTTATCACAATATTTGCAATTAAATTTATTACAACATTATTATATCTATTACAACAATATTATCTACAGTGTTAGGAACTCTATATATGACAATAGGTACAATTTAATAATACTAATATATTGAACTGGATATTATCTACAGTGGTTAGAACTCTATATGTATGACAATAACATTAATTAATAAATAATTGAAACCTGGATATTTATCTACAGTGGTAGAACTTAACATTAGAAAAAAACACTGAAAATTGGGTAAAAACTTTGTTGAGAATCTGGGGAATCAGTCTATATGGTAGTAAAGGCCTTCATGCAGAGCTTGCAACCATGTAAGAATATATTGGTAATTGTTGGAACTGAGAAGCCAAACAAATAGCTTAAAACTGTGTACGTGGGATTTTACCCTTAACTTCACTAGAGTCGTCAGTAGCTGGTTCTTGATGGATATAGTTGTTGGAGCCCAGTTTGAATGGTACTTTTTGGTAGTTCCTGCACCAATTAAGAACTGCATCAAAGATCTTAATATCTGCCATCCCAGTGAAGCTGCAAAACTGTTTTTCATTTTTACTCAATTCCAAATAAGAGAGTCTGTTTGCATGCAATAATTGTGTTTCCAATAACTTTATTCTCTCTACATAAAATGTAAGTATGCCTGGCTCATTACATTGCACACACTTATCATCAAAAAGAATACCCTTACGTTGTGCAGTAAACACATTACAACCACATAGCTTGGTTTGATTTTCTTTATTTTTCTTTCCAGGTATTTTTTTTGATAGTAACTATGGTCAGAAACTTCTTCAAATGCAATTTTTGATACATCAACTTTGAATCCACTTATATTTTCAGGAATGGGAGGTTGTAGCAAGTCTGGACTTTCTCTGCTTGATAGTAGGTGTACATCAATATTGAGTCAAGTTTCTGTACGTCTAATTCTCCATACCACTGAACGTATCATTGTTGGAAGCATTAATATCTGAACTACTAGGTCCAGATTTCATCACCCGAGACCTGCAAAAGAAAGAAAAATGTAGTGTATAAATTTAAACATTTATTTACCAAGCTGTTAAAGTGAAATTAATGCAATAACTAGGCTCTTGTGAAAAGTGACTCAGACATAAAGTACTGATAAAAAGGTCAAGAAAATAGTACATACAATTAACAAATGGATGCAAAACAACTCTAAACAAGTGCTAACACACAAAAAATTAATATGTTTCTCATATACACGACCGTGTTATTCTTAATGATCATGTGATAGTAAAACATACAAGATTTTTTACAAGTTTTCAGCATACTTGCCTACATCTTAGACTTAGTGGGTTATTTGTCTATAACAAGTCAAGTGTCCCATGGCATACATAAAAATCATAGTGTCCATTCCACATAAAAATACATACTATAGAAACTTGTATAAAAGTTAACAAAAATCATCAATCAAGATAATCAATCTGTCTGTTGTCACAAATAAAAGAATTACTTTAAAATATCACTGCAACATACATACTTCTTTCGTTTTGGAGATTCAATGAGAAGATTTTTTTGTCTATATTATGTAAAACAGAGTTGGCAAGTTCTCTCTCTCTTCATCCTTAAAATGACAAGAGCAGACTCTTGACAGGGCTTCTCTGTCTGCTCGCCTTACATGTGAAATAATTAAATCATAATTAAACCGAATATTAAAATTAAATTTCTATTCAAAGTTAGTGAGTGCTGGAAGACTTTCCACAGCAAAACTTGAAAGGACTGACTCTCCCTGCCTTTAATATTTTTTATGGCTTAAAGTAGCAATTTGCATGTAACTACAATGATAACCTTTTACATTGAAATTGTTAAGACAGTTTTAGATTATGTAAACAAATTGCAAGTAAAAAAATCATTGCTTAAGTTTTTTCCTCTTTTTCATTTGGTTATTATTATAATTGTTCTTTAGCCTATATTTTGTAGTGGTCATTAAGCAACAAGTGAGAACTTTATATTGCTCACCTTGAATCATCTTACAATAGACGAGTAAAGAAGCATAACCTTTTGGTATAACCTAGACGCCGGTACAACCTCTCCCCGCGTTCCAAACAAACATGCTTGCTATGGCCGTTTGTATTGAACTATTTTAAAATCTTTGTTAATTATTAATATTTAAAGAATTCTTATAACTTTTTTATTGTTTTGTGTGCAATTAATGTTGCTTTTGTATTATAATAGAAAAAATCCGTAAATTATCAAACTAAATCGGACAAAGAAGCGTTTTAAAAGTTGTCAAAAATGGGCAACTTAGTGCGATTTATTAGCTTATTTTTTAGTATGACACACGGTTAAAATTAGTTAAAATTGTTGAAAAATAATGCGGGAGACTAAGATTTGTCCTGGATGTTAAACCACAGCCAATTTCATATCATGCCAACCTAATTTGTTCTTCAATATTTTCCATGCTATCTACTGTTTATATTAGTGGGTCATGCTGTAGTTTCATTATTCCCTTTTGTGGTTTCTTTTTTGTTAACATGTTTTTAGTTTAAATAGTGAGTTACCAGCTATTTGTTAAGAGAAAAGACGTGCTATGATCATAACGTTTGTGTTAAATTTTGTCAAGGTAAGTGTGTTTTTTTTCGAATTTTCTGTTTTTTGAAAAACAGTTGGATTCATTTTTATGTGGATTAATTAACATGTACATAATTACATATAATTTAACATATAAGTTGTATTAAAACTCTTATCATATTCATGATCAATCTAATTGTAATGGACATTACAAAACTTTTGAATGACCAGGCACTTGATAGTTTGTAGAAAATGACTACACGTACACACAGCATATCCAAGCCTCCTATTTTATTAATTATGTTAGTTCAATACAATGTGAGAACAATACGCAGGGATTTCATTGAAATCCGGTCCTCTTCCCCATACGCTCTATGTACAATTAGAGGCGTGTTGCCTCTAAATGTAATGATTTCTCGTATCATGCAATGTTATTAGACAAAGAGTCTAATACTTAAAGGCAGTATAGAAAAATTCTTATCATTCTCTTGGTAGCATGGTACCAAAACTGTACATTGGTGACGTCATTTTTAATTTTTCATAACTATTACAATGTCTGGTAAATATTGCATTATTGTTTGATCGTTTTGTCGTAAGTTAAGTGAAATAAATTTAAAATAAGGTGTAATTGTAATCTATCGCATATATTCTTTAAATATCTGTGTCTTATGAAGTGATTTAATGTGATATCACTGAAAAATGCCTATGCTTTGTCTCCAAAAAGGTTGGGGAGTCTTTAGTCTCCCTCTTGATAGATCTAGTAGGAGCAAGTACCATTATGGTACCCATTGGAAACTGTCTCACTTTCCTTATCACTACGTTATTCTGTGTTATGTGTTATTAGTCTCTTTGGAAATGTATCAACATTTAACCTTTTCAATGAAGTGTTAATTTACTTAAATAATATAGTTTTTACCAAATAACTTTTTAAAAAATATTTCTACTGTTACTTTATTACTATGCATAGAAAGCACCACTTAATTATTTTGTTTTGTTTTTAACTTCCATGCAACGCATAAGTGAAATTTCACTGTATGAAGGACAAGATATGTTGGCAGTGATGTTTGTTGTTGACTCGTTTGATTCAAACAAATACCATGTTAAATATGCAGTGTGTTCATAGTAAATGTTTGTTTAAGCTTTGGTAAAACTTGGTAGAATGCAGAAAATGCCTTACATATGTCTCAAACAAATGTCGAATCTATCTTAGTATCTACTGATTATATTGAGAACTGAACTGTTTAGACCCTACTACTTAGTGAATTCTTGTTGTAATGTGAATTCTCTGTTTCGCCCTTGCTAATGCTGATAATTCAGCTAATAAAAGTTAAAAAAAATCCTATATTCTGATCCCCCTTTTATGTATATCATGTCCTTTATAATTGTGACCAATAGTAATGTTTTCCTCATAGAATTTTGCATCCCTTTGATAAAGGGATAAAATATTGTGGATAAATTGTGTCTTTTTAAAATATTTTTTTTTTAGATGGTAATGTGTTTCGCACCTGATTGTAAACATTACTCTGAAAAACATGGCTGCAGATTTTTTACTTTTCCTAAGGACGATAAATTAAAGAAAATATGGATAAAATTATTAAGGTATGACATCACTTGCTTTCTTTTTGAATGGTGTAACTGTTATGGCATATTAAAATGTAACCTCTTTAAATATAAATAATATTTTGAGAGGCATTGTATTGTAGAATGATAGTACATTATTATTGTAAGATGATTCAAGGTGAGCAATATAAAGTTCTCACTTGTTGCTTAATGACCACTACAAAATATAGGCTAAAGAACAATTATAATAATAACCAAATGAAAAAGAGGAAAAAACTTAAGCAATGATTTTTTACTTGCAATTTGTTTACATAATCTAAAACTGTCTTAACAATTTCAATGTAAAAGGTTATCATTGTAGTTACATGCAAATTGCTACTTTAAGCCATAAAAAATATTAAAGGCAGGGAGAGTCAGTCCTTTCAAGTTTTGCTGTGGAAAGTCTTCCAGCACTCACTAACTTTGAATAGAAATTTAATTTTAATATTCGGTTTAATTATGATTTAATTATTTCACATGTAAGGCGAGCAGACAGAGAAGCCCTGTCAAGAGTCTGCTCTTGTCATTTTAAGGATGAAGAGAGAGAGAACTTGCCAACTCTGTTTTTACATAATATAGACAAAAAGAATCTTCTCATTGAATCTCCAAAACGAAAGAAGTATGTATGTTGCAGTGATATTTTAAAGTAATTCTTTTATTTGTGACAACAGACAGATTGATTATCTTGATTGATGATTTTTGTTAACTTTATACAAGTTTCTATAGTATGTATTTTATGTGGAATGGACACTATGATTTTTATGTATGCCATGGGACACTTGACTTGTTATAGACAAATAACCCACTAAGTCTAAGATGTAGGCAAGTATGCTGAAAACTTGTAAAAAATCTTGTATGTTTTACTATCACATGATCATTAAGAATAACACGGTCGTGTATATGAGAAACATATTAATTTTTATGTGTGTTAGCACTTGTTTAGAGTTGTTTTGCATCCCATTTGTTAATTGTATGTACTATTTTCTTGACCTTTTTATCAGTACTTTATGTCTGAGTCACTTTTCACAAGAGCCTAGTTATTGCATTAATTTCACTTTAACAGCTTGGTAAATAAATGTTTAAATTTATACACTACATTTTTTCTTTCTTTTGCAGGTCTCGGGTGATGAAATCTGGACCTAGTAGTTCAGATATTAATGCTTCCAACAATGATACGTTCAGTGGTATGGCAGAATTAGACGTACAGAAACTTGACTCAAATATTGATGTACACCTACTATCAAGCAGAGAAAGTCCAGACTTGCTACAACCTCCCATTCCTGAAAATATAAGTGGATTCAAAGTTGATGTATCAAAAATTGCATTTGAAGAAGTTTCTGACCATAGTTACTATCAAAAAAAATACCTGGAAAGAAAAATAAAGAAAATCAAACCAAGCTATGTGGTTGTAATGTGTTTACTGCACAACGTAAGGGTATTCTTTTTGATGATAAGTGTGTGCAATGTAATGAGCCAGGCATACTTACATTTTATGTAGAGAATAAAGTTATTGGAAACACAATTATTGCATGCAAACAGACTCTCTTATTTGGAATTGAGTAAAAATGAAAAACAGTTTTGCAGCTTCACTGGGATGGCAGATATTAAGATCTTTGATGCAGTTCTTAAATTGGTGCAGGAACTACCAAAAAAGTACCATTCAAACTGGGCTCCAACAACTATATCCATCAAGAACCAGCTACTGACGACTCTAGTGAAGTTAAGGGTAAATCCCACGTACACAGTTTTAAGCTATTGTTTGGCTTCTCAGTTCCACAATTACCAATATATTTCTTACATGGTTGCAAGCTCTGCATGAAGGCCTTTACGTACCATATATGACTAAGATTCCCCCCAGATCTCTCAACAAAGTTTGTTTACCCACAATTTTCAGTGGTTTTTCTAACTGTTAGAGTTCCTAACCACTGTAGATAAATATCCCAGGTTCAATATATTAGTATTAATTAAATTGTACCTATTGTCATACACATATAGAGTTCCTAACCACTGTAGATAAATATCCCAGGTTCAATATATTAGTATTAATTAAATTGTACCTTGTCATACACATATAGAGTTCCTAACCACTGTAGATAAATATTGTTGTAATAGATATAAATAATGTTGTAATAAATTTAATTGCAAATATTGTGATAAAAATATAGACCTATAAATAACTGTGAATATTCTGAGTGCAATATATTAGTAATAATTGAGTCTTACCAATTGTTGTAAAATGTATACTTCTTACTGACTGTGGATAAAAATTGTTGTTGATATATATACCTATATATGTGTGCAACCCAATGGTAATTTTAGAAAAAAGTTGCCATCCAATTTATACTGTAGGTATTTTTAGGCTTTAGGTGTTTTGAAGGCCACCAAGTGGTCTTCATAAGGTTTTCTGTTAATATATGTGTGTGACTGTTATTATCATAGCTTCTAGTGCATTTATGAGTTCAAACTTAGTGCGCAAATCAATTTTTATGTGTTGATCAATGTGTAGTTGCGCAATCTGGAAATAATTTTACATGACGTCGGTAATCATAATAATGACTCATCAAAACATTTATAATTTATGTAACGCGGAATTGAAATTTGGCATGTATGTATGCTTATATAAGTCTAAAATATGTGTCAATTTTCATCTTACTATCAGCATTAGGTCAATTTTCAGCAAATGGCTTAATCTAATAGAGTAGAAATTAGGGGCAAGTGTATACCTTATGTAATGAATAAGTATTCTAAAATTCGTTTTAATTCGCAAGTATATCCATGATTTTTGTTAGCTCATAAAAGAGAAGCTTGATTGAGCGTTTTCAGTAACTGGATGAAACAAATGTATTCACTATCTGAGGACTAAGCAAGTCCAAAGTAGTGAGAGGATGAGCTTATCAAATCTAATGTGATGAGGACAAGTTGTGAGGTACTCGATTCTTAGTGTGATCTATTTGTAATTTTAGAATAACAGCTGTCACCAACATACTTTTCATGGTGAAATGACCCTTAATGGGCATATTAATATATTGGTCAGATCCTCTAATGTCTAAAACAATTATGATGAGGATTTAGGGTCTGTTTGTACTTATTTGTTTTCAAATTGTTTCTGTGCTCAAAATATTGTTTTCTCCTTTTCTAAATGAAAATGTTTTTAATTAATGTTATTTGTAATTAAAATGTTAAGTTTTGTTAATCCCCAGTTACTTGTATTATTTATTTATCCCTGATTATCAATGATACTTCTATCTGTTTTAAAACTTCTATGAAGTTTTAAATTGCTTTAATTACAGTCTTGCTTTGTTTTTATACTTGATCACACTAGTGACAGATTTATAGCAACATGCTAGAGTTTCTGTATCAATAATTTAACATGGAACATGATTTGCAGTTGGTTCCCAGACCTACCTTTCAAAAAT
Organism: Microvelia longipes; assembly: GCA_018340805.1. NCBI lineage: Eukaryota > Metazoa > Arthropoda > Insecta > Hemiptera > Veliidae > Microvelia > Microvelia longipes. The sequence continues at coordinate 19,848,731 of JACMZG010001914.1, forward strand.
GTATAACCTCATTCAGTCTTATTACTGTTTTTTATTTATCAACTTGTCTTGATATCATATCAGTTAAGGACATAATACATTAAATTATTCTTAAATAATTATCCTTATTCGTTAAGGACATGATACATTAAACTATTCTGTCCTCTATCAGAATAACCTCAACCTCTTTATAATGCGATTTTTCCAATGGCTGTTTGCTAACAGGCTAATACAAATCCAACATTGTACATTCGAAAACTCCTGTAGTTATTTTTTACGATTTAAGGAAACGTAAATTTCATGATAATTCCATTATGGCATTGCTCAAGGTAACAAAGAGGTAAAAATTGTACATCAATTATAATTATCATAACACATTAATTATATATTTATTTATACAGAGAAATAAACATTTCAAGTAATCATCAGCCAGAAGAAGCAGTAGAAGCATCTGAAAATAGTAATAAAAAACATATTAAAATTTGTATGATTTACAAATTGATTTACAATTTGTAATTCCCAGTAGTACAATCATTAGCACTTGTGCCTGCCACCCAGACAGTCCGGGTTCAATCCCGGTTGGGGCCTCTAGAATTTTCATGAGAGGTATTAAAACGCCCAACAACATGGCCTACTTGCTAGGTGATCTATCACCTCTCCCTCATTACCATCACAAACAACTAAATTTTACCAGCAAAATATTTTAAAGTAGGTTAGGAGAGCCGAGTACTGTTTAATGCAGGGTTTAGGCAACAAGGAATCCTGGCAATTAAAAAGAGGAAAATTAAAATAAATAGTACATTTGTTTTAAACTCTTGCAGTGTGGATTTATGTTTACTTCAAGGCCTCCAAAATTTATTTAAAAACATGATAATTAACAAGACTAATTTATTTTATATATTAAAAGTAATTTTTATACTAACCACTCTGTTTATCACTCTCAAGCCTTGAGATTAATTTGGGAATAAATTTATTAAGAAAAAATGATTCCAATAAATCCACATTCCTTTCCCATGAGGAATCTTTTTCTACTGGAAACCAAACAAAGTCATTCAGGCACCATTGAAAGAAATGACACTTTGTTCTTCCTGAAACACAAAGAATAAAAGTAAAGCAACTGTGGAAAGTGTTTTAGAATTAATAATGTTTTATCATTATAACTACCAACTAATTTTCTAAACCCAGTATCTTATATTTATATACATAAGATCTTACATGCAGGACTGAATATTATTTATTTCATATAGTAATACTATATAAAATATATTTTACACATTTAAACTATATCTATATCTATACACACAAACTTAGAAAACACATCAAACTTAGAAATATGACAAGAAGCAAATGTGGTTAAGGTAAAAATATCATTTTAATACTACTATCTCCATATTGGATTATTACCTGTTATGTACATTTGGCCTTGAATTTGGTGGTAGTATTCATGGTCTGCATTGATTACTATGTCACCATCTTCCTTGTAATGAAAAAAATTTCTCTTGTCTGTATTCTTTGTGCCTCTTTTAAGGAAGAGACACTCCTCAGTGAAAATGGGCACTTCACTTCGAGTAAAGCCCCATCTTCAACAAGCCCGTCAGGAGATGCTGCCAAGAAGCCATTCTCATGTACAAATAACCCATTCCGTTCCACTTTCAATCCAGACACTTCCGAGAAGCGTTGAACAGCATCATCCTCGTGGTCTCTTCCCCACTGTATAGCTTTGATTCCATCTAACTTGTACAGACCTGGAATAACGTATTTATTAATAGCAGTATGTGACAAAACTATTCAATCAGCTATGTATACTTTTTGCCTGTTGGAGGTGCAAATGAGTAATAGATTGAAATTAACATCTTCTTAAGGATTATAATTACTTTAATGGATAGTTACAATAAATATGTATGTATGCATACAAACTGCTTCATAAAAAAAGCATTTTAATAATTTTTTTATTAAAATGCCACATAGCGGCTAAGGTAATGAAGACCCATTATTTATTTCATACTCATCACATTTCTTAAAACTTTCAAAACCATTTTAAAGCACTGGCCACCATATTTTCCAACTACATTTATCACAAATTTCTGTTCGTAAATATAAAATCTGTTATAAACTAAGCAAAATGTTGGAAAAGTGATCACAATATATACTCTACAGTAACACAAGAAAATAAAATAAATGTGATATTAAATAATGTTTTAAAAATAATAAAGCTCACCAAATATTCTTGACCAAAAAGATTTTGGCAGTTTTGGCTTGTTTAAGTAATTCAAAATTAATCCAAAATTCGAAGCTGTTAGTCTGTTTTTCCTTAAGGATAGCCAGAGAGGGTTTCTTGACTGCCCTCGCGTTTTTTCTTCTGCAGTGCCTCTCACTGCACTATTTACCTTCAGTGCCTCCCTAATAAGACATGGCTTGTCTAAAGCTTCTTCAAACTCCTTCGACATTACAACTTCTTCTACATCTGGCAGTAAAGGAATGTCATCTAGAGGTGGAGTCCTCACCTTCCACAGGAGGCCTGCACCAACTCCTGCAATCTGCAATGAACAACAAGAAATAAGTTTTTTTAAGTTATAAAGATTAATAAGTATAGAAATAATTACTCTGCTAAAGCTTCAACTTAATTTAAATGTCATTAATTTAATTTGGTGAACACTCTAAACCGTGAAGCCAACAAAGCAGTTATAGTGGTAATAGAAACTAATATCCCCTAATAGGTTACATTACATTAGATTTTATATGATATAGGAATCTAATAATCATATAGGTTTGTCCATAAACTATAACTCTTTATAATTACAGTATTTTTTTGTATTATATTGTTAACCTGAGAAATAAAGACTATTTTGAATGGAATCAGTACTATTGCTGACTTACAGGGTCTATTTTTCTATCAACACCAAATTCTTTATACATAATTATAAGAAGCAAAAATTATATAAGATACGTAAAAACCAAAGTTAGAGTTATCTGCATACTAAGGTTTAGAAAATAACAACAAAAACAGACCTACCCTTAAATCCTCGATAAACTTGACAATTGGTCCCCAGTTGGAGAGTCTACATTAGTATGACTTGGACCAGGAGGAAACAATTGGCTTATATCTCTGCTGTCATCTTCTGGAGCTACTCTAGGAGCAACCCATTTACATAGGGTATCTGTAGAAGAGATATTATGGTAAGCCCAAAATAAAAGAGTAGCCATATGGTGGCATTTCAAAAGCCCTCTCTTGCAATTGCAAGAGGCTTTCTCCACCTCCATATTGTCTTTCAAGTATATCTGCACAGAGAAAAGAGGTATATCAAAATATCATACAAATGGACGAAAGAAATAAATAAATTAGATAAAACATACAATTTTATTTCTAAAGAAGTAAACATTTTGGCAAGTCCAAAAAATGTATGTAATAAAATTACCCAAATGTTATTACGACACTACATATGTGCAAAATTTCAAATTAATCAAAACATTTTTCTGAGGTTTATTTAAGTTTTGCTAAGCCATAACTGCAGGTTATTAACAACATAAAACATTAATTTTTGGATAGCACAACTAGACTGAAAGATAGTTTTTTTTACCAAGTTTCAACTCTCTAGAATTAACAACTAACTCGGAGCAACGTTGATACAGACACACACACACATAAATTTGTAAAAAACATGTCTTAAGACAGGTTTTCAGTTGAAATCCCGGTTTCAGATTTTTATTCCAAACAAAATAATTTTCTTATATACCGACAGTATAAATGCGGTAAATTAAAAAAATCAGCTACTTTAAAAAACTGTAAAAAGGCCATGTTAAAAATAAAAAATGCAATCAATGAATTACTTTAATATAATAGAACTTACTTCAATATGATAAATTACTTCTTTCCTCATGCTTGCATGCACATCCCCCTTCAAAAATTTAAGTTTTGCATCATATACACATGATTTCACATGCTTACTTCTGAAGCCATTCTCTCCTCTCTCCAAAGCCCCTTCTTCTCCTATAAAGAATGAAGCGATTTTGGCAAAACTAAAGACTGTCGCCATGATTTACTACAAATAAAAAAGATGTTACATAGTATTAATAAGAGAGCAGTATTTACACAGTATAATCAACAGGACAAGATTAGAAGGCATTCAGCTTCAGGTTTAATTCAAGCTAGGGTTCGATCATCGACTAATATCGTTAACTAACTAAACTAAAAGTACCGATCAAATTAAGAATTAAAATTGCCAGGCGGCTGTTTCCTAGGAGTTTCATAAATTTGTCTGAAAACGATCGTATTGCCCACAATAAATAAACCATGTATGTACCATATAATAATCATATATGAAAAAATATGAACACACAATTCACTAAAACAATTAATACTTATTGAAACATAAGAAACAATGATAAATGTAATCATTAATCATTATATGGAGTCAATACAAGAAGTGCCGAAATCTATGATATTAAAACAGCGTAAAAAACAGAAAAAAAATAAAAAAATACATACCTTTTTACAGCCAATTTGTAAAGAGGGTTCTAATCTATCGCAAATATGCAAAAAACTAAAGAAAAGTCCAAAAAACAATCACAAAAAGCCTTAAAGGAACACGCACAATGTTAAGTCAAATAGAAATAACGGTTTGTTTGGAACTTGACGAAAACAGCTGATTTATATTGTTCGTAAGTGTTGCCAACATTACAACACAACTTTAATCGTCTATAATAATGTACTATCATTCTACAATACAATGCCTCTCAAAATATTATTTATATTAAAGAGGTTACATTTTAATATGCCATAACAGTTACACCATTCAAAAAGAAAGCAAGTGATGTCATACCTTAATAATTTTATCCATATTTTCTTTAATTTATCGTCCTTAGGAAAAGTAAAAAATCTGCAGCCATGTTTTTCAGAGTAATGTTTACAATCAGGTGCGAAACACATTACCATCTAAAAAAAAAAATATTATTAAAAAGACACAATTTATCCACAATATTTTATCCCTTTATCAAAGGGATGCAAAATTCTATGAGGAAAACATTACTATTGGTCACAATTATAAAGGACATGATATACATAAAAGGGGGATCAGAATATAGGATTTTTTTTTAACTTTTATTAGCTGAATTATCAGCATTAGCAAGGGCGAAACAGAGAATTCACATTACAACAAAGAATTCACTAAGTAGTAGGGTCTAAACAGTTCAGTTCTCAATATAATCAGTAGATACTAAGATAGATTCGACATTTGTTTGAGACATATGTAAGGCATTTTCTGCATTCTACCAAGTTTTACCAAAGCTTAAAAAACATTTACTATGTACACACTGCATATTTAACATGGTATTTGTTTGAATCAAACGAGTCAACAACAAAACATCACTGCCAAAATATCTTGTCCTTCATACAGTGAAATTTCACTTATGCGTTGCATGGAAGTTAAAAACAAAACAAAATAATTAAGTGGTGCTTTCTATGCATAGTAATAAAGTAACAGTAGAAATATTTTTTAAAAAGTTATTTGGTAAAAACTATATTATTTAAGTAAATTAACACTTCATTGAAAAGGTTAAATGTTGATACATTTCCAAAGAGACTAATAACACATAACACAGAATAACGTAGTGATAAGGAAAGTGAGACAGTTTCCAATGGGTACCATAATGGTACTTGCTCCTACTAGATCTATCAAGAGGGAGACTAAAGACTCCCCAACCTTTATTGGAGACAAAGCATAGGCATTTTTCAGTGATATCACATTAAATCACTTCATAAGACACAGATATTTAAAGAATATATGCGATAGATTACAATTACACCTTATTTTAAATTTATTTCACTTAACTTACGACAAAACGATCAAACAATAATGCAATATTTACCAGACATTGTAATAGTTATGAAAAATTAAAAATGACGTCACCAATGTACAGTTTTGGTACCATGCTACCAAGAGAATGATAAGAATTTTTCTATACTGCCTTTAAGTATTAGACTCTTTGTCTAATAACATTGCATGATACGAGAAATCATTACATTTAGAGGCAACACGCCTCTAATTGTACATAGAGCGTATGGGGAAGAGGACCGGATTTCAATGAAATCCCTGCGTATTGTTCTCACATTGTATTGAACTAACATAATTAATAAAATAGGAGGCTTGGATATGCTGTGTGTACGTGTAGTCATTTTCTACAAACTATCAAGTGCCTGGTCATTCAAAAGTTTTGTAATGTCCATTACAATTAGATTGATCATGAATATGATAAGAGTTTTAATACAACTTATATGTTAAAATTATATGTAATTATGTACATGTTATTTTAATCCACAGTCACATAAAAATGAATCCAACTGTTTTCAAAAAAACAGAAAATTCGAAAAAAAACACACTTACCTTGACAAAATTTAACACAAAACGTTATGATCATAGCACGTCTTTTCTCTTAACAAATAGCTGGTAACTCACTATTTAAACTAAAAACATGTTAACAAAAAAGAAACCACAAAAAGGGAAATAATGAAACTACAGCATGACCCACTAATATAAACAGTAGATAGCATGGAAAATATTGAAGAACAAATTAGGTTGGCATGATATGAAATTGGCTGTGGTTTAACATCCAGGACAAATCTTAGTCTCCCTCGCATTATTTTTCAACAATTTTAACTAATTTTAACCGTGTGTCATACTAAAAAATAAGCTAATAAATCGCACTAAGTTGCCCATTTTTGACAACTTTTAAAACGCTTCTTTGTCCGATTTAGTTTGATAATTTACGGATTTTTTCTATTTATAATACAAAAGCAACATTAATTGCACAAAAAACAATAAAAAAGTTATAAGAATTCTTTAAATATTAATAATTAACAAAGATTTTAAAATAGTTCAATACAAACGGCCATAGCAAGCATGTTTGTTTGGAACGCGGGGAGAGGTTGTACCGGCGTCTAGGTTATACCAAAAGGTTATGCTTCTTTACTCGTCTATTGTTTTCACGTTTGAAATTTTTTCGATTTTCTTGTGGTCTTTTTTAAATGGAACAATTGTATCTTTTTTAAATTCGGCTTTTCAAGAAGGTTTGTGTTACTTTTTATAAACAGTCTTTTATGAAATTGTTTTCTTTGAATGGGAAGCAATAGACGATTAAAGTTGTGTTGTAATGTTGGCAACACTTACGAACAATATAAATCAGCTGTTTTCGTCAAGTTCCAAACAAACCGTTATTTCTATTTGACTTAACATGTGCGTGTTCCTTTAAGGCTTTTTGTGATTGTTTTTTGGACTTTTCTTTAGTTTTTTGCATATTTGCGATAGATTAGAACCCTCTTTACAAATTGGCTGTAAAAAGGTATGTATTTTTTTATTTTTTTTCTGTTTTTTACGCTGTTTTAATATCATAGATTTCGGCACTTCTTGTATTGACTCCATATAATGATTAATGATTACATTTATCATTGTTTCTTATGTTTCAATAAGTATTAATTGTTTTAGTGAATTGTGTGTTCATATTTTTTCATATATGATTATTATATGGTACATACATGGTTTATTTATTGTGGGCAATACGATCGTTTTCAGACAAATTTATGAAACTCCTAGGAAACACAGCCGCTGGCAATTTTAATTCTTAATTTGATCGGTACTTTTAGTTTAGTTAGTTAACGATATTAGTCGATGATCGAACCCTAGCTTGAATTAAACCTGAAGCTGAATGCCTTCTAATCTTGTCCTGTTGATTATACTGTGTAAATACTGCTCTCTTATTAATACTATGTAACATCTTTTTTATTTGTAGTAAATCATGGCGACAGTCTTTAGTTTTGCCAAAATCGCTTCATTCTTTATAGGAGAAGAAGGGGCTTTGGAGAGAGGAGAGAATGGCTTCAGAAGTAAGCATGTGAAATCATGTGTATATGATGCAAAACTTAAATTTTTGAAGGGGGATGTGCATGCAAGCATGAGGAAAGAAGTAATTTATCATATGAAGTAAGTTCTATCATATTAAAGTAATTCATTGCATTTTTTATTTTAACATGGCCTTTTTACAGTTTTTTAAAGTAGCTGATTTTTTTAATTTACCGCATTTATACTGTCGGTATATAAGAAAATTATTTTGTTGGAATAAAAATCTGAAACCGGATTTCAACTGAAAACCTGTCTTAAGACATGTTTTTTACAAATTTATGTGTGTGTGTGTCTGTATCAACGTTGCTCCGAGTTAGTTGTTAATTCTAGAGAGTTGAAACTTGGTAAAAAAAACTATCTTTCAGTCTAGTTGTGCTATCCAAAAATTAATGTTTTATGTTGTTAATAACCTGCAGTTATGGCTTAGCAAAACTTAAATAAACCTCAGAAAAATGTTTTGATTAATTTGAAATTTTGCACATATGTAGTGTCGTAATAACATTTGGGTGTAATTTTATTACATACATTTTTTGGACTTGCCAAAATGTTTACTTCTTTAGAAATAAAATTGTATGTTTTATCTAATTTATTTATTTCTTTCGTCCATTTGTATGATATTTTATACCTCTTTTCTCTGTGCAGATATACTTGAAAGACAATATGGAGGTGAGAAAGCCCTTGCAATTGCAAGAGAGGGCTTTTTGAAATGCCACCATATGGCTACTCTTTTATTTTGGGCTTACCATAATATCTCTTCTACAGATACCCTATGTAAATGGGTTGCTCCTAGAGTAGCTCCAGAAGATGACAGCAGAGATATAAGCCAATTGTTTCCTCCTGGTCCAAGTCATACTAATGTAGACTCTCCAACTGGGGACCAATTGTCAAGTTTTATCGAGGATTTAAGGGTAGGTCTGTTTTTGTTGTTATTTTCTAAACCTTAGTATGCAGATAACTCTAACTTTGGTTTTTACGTATCTTATATAATTTTTGCTTCTTATAATTATGTATAAAGAATTTGGTGTTGATAGAAAAATAGACCCTGTAAGTCAGCAATAGTACTGATTCCATTCAAAATAGTCTTTATTTTCTCAGGTTAACAATATAATACAAAAAAATACTGTAATTATAAAGAGTTATAGTTTATGGACAAACCTATATGATTATTAGATTCCTATATCATATAAAATCTAATGTAATGTAACCTATTAGGGGATATTAGTTTCTATTACCACTATAACTGCTTTGTTGGCTTCACGGTTTAGAGTGTTCACCAAATTAAATTAATGACATTTAAATTAAGTTGAAGCTTTAGCAGAGTAATTATTTCTATACTTATTAATCTTTATAACTTAAACAAAACTTATTCTTGTTGTTCATTGCAGATTGCAGGAGTTGGTGCAGGCCTCCTGTGGAAGGTGAGGACTCCACCTCTAGATGACATTCCTTTACTGCCCGAAGTAGAAGTAGTAATGTTAAAGGAGTTTGAAGAAGCTTTAGACAAGCCCTGTCTTATTAGGGAGGCACTGAAGGAAATAGTGCAGTGAGAGGCACTGCAGAAGAAAAAAACGCGAGGGCAGTCAAGAAACCCTCTCTGGCTATCCTTAAGGAAAAAGACTAACAGCTTCGAATTTTGGATTAATTTTGAATTACTTTATCAAGCCAAAACTGCCAAAATCTTTTTGGTCAAGAATATTTGGTGAGCTTTATTATTTTTAAAACATTATTTAATATATTTTATTTCTTGTGTTACTGTAGAGTATATATTGTGATCACTTTTCCAACATTTTGCTTAGTTTATAACAGATTTTATATTTACGAAAGTTTGTAAATGTAGTTGGAAAATATGGTGGCCAGTGCTTTAAAATGGTTTTGAAAGTTTTAAGAAATGTGATGAGTATGAAATAAATAATGGGTCTTCATTACCTTAGCCGCTATGTGGCATTTTAATAAAAAAATTTATTAAAATGCTTTTTTTCTGAAGCAGTTTGTATGCATACATACATTTATTGTAACTATCCATTAAAGTAATTATAATCCTTAAGAAGATGTTAATTTCAATCTATTACTCATTTGCACCTCCAACAGGCAAAAAAGTATACATAGCTGATTGAATAGTTTTGTCACATACTGCTATTAATAAATTACGTTATTCCAGGTCTGTACAAGTTAGATGGAATCAAAGCTATACAGTGGGGAAGAGACCACGAGGATGATGCTGTTCAACGCTTCTCGGAAGTGTCTGGATTGAAAGTGGAACGGAATGGGTTATTTGTATGAGAATGGCTTCTTGGCAGCATCTCCTGACGGGCTGTTGAAGATGGGGCTTTACTCGAAGTGAAGTGCCCATTTTCACTGAGGAGTGTCTCTTCCTTAAAAGAGCACAAAAGAATACAGACAGAGAAAATTTTTTCATTACAAGGAAGATGGTGACATAGTAATCAATGCAGACCATGAATACTACCACCAAATTCAAGGCCAAATGTAACATAACAGGTAATAATCCAATATGGAGATAGTAGTATTAAAATGATATTTTTACCTTAACCACATTTGCTTCTTGTCATATTTCTAAGTTTGATGTGTTTTCTAAGTTTGTGTGTATAGATATAGATATAGTTTAAATGTGTGTAAAATATATTTATATAGTATTACTATATGAAATAAATAATATTCAGTCCTGCATGTAATGTATAAGAATTAGGTTTAAAATTAGTTTATAATTATTATTATTAATTCTAAAACACTTCCACAGTTGCTTTACTTTTATTCTTTGTGTTTCAGGAAGAACAAAGTGTCATTTCTTTCAATGGTGCCTGAATGTGTTTGGTTTCCAGTAGAAAAAGATTCCTCATGGGAAAGGAATGTGGATTTATTGGAATCATTTTTTCTTAATAAATTTATTCCCAAATTAATCTCAAGGCTTGAGAGTGATAAACAGAGTGGTTAGTATAAAAATTACTTTTAATATATAAAATAAATTAGTCTTGTTAATTATAGTCATGTTTTTAAATAATTTTGGAGGCCTTGAAGTAGAACATAAATCCACACTGCAAGAGTTTTAAAACAAATGTACTATTTATTTTAATTTTCCTCTTTTTAATTGCCAGGATTCCTTGTTGCCTAAACCCTGCATTAAACAGTACTCGGCTCTCCTAACCTACTTTAAATATTTTCTGGTAAAATTTAGTTTTTTGGATGGTAATGAGGGAGAGGTGATAGATCACTAGCAAGTAGGCCATGTTGTTGGGCGTTTTAATACCTCTCATGAAAATTCTAGAGGCCCCAACCGGATTGAACCCGGACTGTCTTGGCACAAGTGCTAATGATACTACTGGGAATTACAAATGTAAATCAATTTGTAAATCATACAAATTTTAATATGTTTTTTATTACTATTTTCAGATGCTTCTACTGCTTCTTCTGGCTGATGATTACTTGAAATGTTTATTTCTCTGTATAAATAAATATATAATTAATGTGTTATGATAATTATAATTGATGTACAATTTTTACCTCTTTGTTACCTTGAGCAATGCCATAATGGAATTATCATGAAATTTACGTTTCCTTAAATCGTAAAAATAACTACAGGAGTTTTCGAATGTACAATGTTGGATTTGTATTAGCCTGTTAGCAAACAGCCATTGGAAAAATCGCATTATAAAGAGGTTGAGGTTATTCTGATAGAGGACAGAATAGTTTAATGTATCATGTCCTTAACGAATAAGGATAATTATTTAAGAATAATTTAATGTATTATGTCCTTAACTGATATGATATCAAGACAAGTTGATAAATAAAAAACAGTAATAAGACTGAATGAGGTTATACATTTTTGAAAGGTAGGTCTGGGAAACCAACTGCAAATCATGTTCCATGTTAAATTATTGATACAGAAACTCTAGCATGTTGCTATAAATCTGTCACTAGTGTGATCAAGTATAAAAACAAAGCAAGACTGTAATTAAAGCAATTTAAAACTTCATAGAAGTTTTAAAACAGATAGAAGTATCATTGATAAATCAGGGATAAATAAATAATACAAGTAACTGGGGATTAACAAAACTTAACATTTTAATTACAAATAACATTAATTAAAAACATTTTCATTTAGAAAAGGAGAAAACAATATTTTGAGCACAGAAACAATTTGAAAACAAATAAGTACAAACAGACCCTAAATCCTCATCATAATTGTTTTAGACATTAGAGGATCTGACCAATATATTAATATGCCCATTAAGGGTCATTTCACCATGAAAAGTATGTTGGTGACAGCTGTTATTCTAAAATTACAAATAGATCACACTAAGAATCGAGTACCTCACAACTTGTCCTCATCACATTAGATTTGATAAGCTCATCCTCTCACTACTTTGGACTTGCTTAGTCCTCAGATAGTGAATACATTTGTTTTCATCCAGTTACTGAAAAACGCTCAATCAAGCTTCTCTTTTATGAACTAACAAAAATCATGGATATACTTGCGAATTAAAACGAATTTTTGAATACTTATTCATTACATAAAGGTATACACTTGCCCCTAATTTCTACTCTATTAGATTAAGCCATTTGCTGAAAATTGACCTAATGCTGATAGTAAGATGAAAATTGACACATATTTTAGACTTATATAAGCATACATACATGCCAAAATTTCAATTCCGCGTTACATAAATTATAAATGTTTTGATGAGTCATTATTATTGATTACGACGTCATGTAAAAATTATTTCCAGATTGCGCAACTACACATTGATCACACATAAAAATTGATTTGCGCACTAAGTTTGAACTCATAAATGCACTAGAAGCTATGATAATAACAGTCACACATATATTAACAGAAACCTTATGAAGACACTTGGTGGCCTTCAAACACCTAAAGCCTAAAAATACCTACAGTATACATTGGATGGCAACTTTTTTCTAAAATTACCATTGGGTTGCACACATATATAGGTATATATATCAACAACAATTTTGATCCACANTTGTAACCGCATGACCTCCTCTTTCTGTGGACCTTCTCCTTCCTCGTCAATTCTCATCCTTCACGAAGCTTTATTTTCACAATCCCATTCACCTGGTTGCACTCCACAGGACAAAAGTGCATAGCGTGAATTGGAATAGTTTGTCTAAGCTGACCTGCTATTGAACAACAAAACATGCTCGGTATTCACGGTCTGTCCATATTAGAATGGAAGTGATAAAAAGCTCTACTCAGGGTGGGAGAGCCCTGAGGAAGAAACTGTGGTTCACGCTTCTTCGGTAAGTGCGTTGATTGAAAAGTGGAACGGAATGGTTATTTTAGCACTAGAAGGTTCTTGCAGCATCTCCTGACGGGCTTGTTGAAGATGGGGCTTTACTCGAAGTGAAGTGCCCATTTTCACTGAGGAGTGTCTCTTCCTTAAAAGAGGCACAAAAGAATACAGACAAGAAGAGAATTTTTTTCATTACAATGAAGATGGTGACATAGTAATCAATGCAGACCATGAAATACTACCACCAAATTCAAGGCCAAATGTACATAACAGGTAATAATCCAATATGGAGATAGTAGTATTAAAATGATATTTTTACCTTAACCACATTTGCTTCTTGTCATATTTCTAAGTTTGTGTGTATGTATATAGGTATAGTTTAAATGTGTAAAATATATTTTATATAGTATTACTATATGAAATAAATAATATTCAGTCCTGCATGTAAGATCTTATGTATATAAATATAAGATACTGGGTTTAGAAAATTAGTTGGTAGTTATAATGATAAAACATTATTAATTCTAAAACACTTCACACAGTTGCTTTACTTTTATTGAAGGTGTTTCAGGAAGAACAAAGTGTCATTTCTTTCAATGGTGCCTGAATGACTTTGTTTGGTTTCCAGTAGAAAAAGATTCCTCATGGGAAAGGAATGTGGATTTATTGGAATCATTTTTTCTTAATAAATTTATTCCCAAATTAATCTCAAGGCTTGAGAGTGATAAACAGAGTGGTTAGTATAAAATTACTTTTAATATATAAAATAAATTAGTCTTGTTAATTATAGTCATGTTTTTAAATAAATTTTGGAGGCCTTGAAGTAGAACATAAATCCGCACTGCTAAGAGTTTAAAACAAATGTACTATTTATTTAATTTTCCTCTTTTTAATTGCCAGGATTCCTTGTTGCCTAAACCCTGCATTAAACAGTACTCGGCTCTCCTAACCTACTTTAAAATATTTTGCTGGTAAAATTTAGTTGTTAGTGATAGTAATGAGGGAGAGGTGATAGATCACCTAGCAAGTAGGCCATGTTGTTGGGCCTTTTAATACCTCTCATGAAAATTCTAGAGGCCCCAACCGGGATTGAACCCGGACTGTCTGGGTGGCAGGCACAAGTGCTAATGATTGTACTACTGGGACCCCTGGTATAGGTTATGTCCCACCATTAAATATTTTCTGGCTGCTTATTTTTATCACTGTTATTTAACTATTAATATTTGACTAATTGATAAAATAAGTCCTGCATCACCAAATTTATAACAATAACACCCACTCATTTCATCTACAAAACAAATAAATCAATTTGTAAATCATACAATTTTAATATGTTTTTTTATTACTATTTTCAGATGCTTCTACTGCTTCTTCTGGCTGATGATTACTTGAAATGTTTATTTCTCTGTATAAATAAATATATAATTAATGTGTTATGATAATTATAATTGATGTACAATTTTTACCTCTTTGTTACCTTGAGCAATGCCATAATGGAATTATCATGAAATTTACGTTTCCTTAAATCGTAAAAAATAACTACAGGAGTTTTCGAATGTACAATGTTGGATTTGTATTAGCCTGTTAGCAAACAGCCATTGGAAAAATCGCATTATAAAGAGGTTGAGGTTATTCTGATAGAGGACAGAATAGTTTAATGTATCATGTCCTTAACGAATAAGGATAATTATTTAAGAATAATTTAATGTATTATGTCCTTAACTGATATGATATCAAGACAAGTTGATAAATAAAAAACAGTAATAAGACTGAATGAGGTTATACATTTTGAAAGGTAGGTCTGGGAAACCAACTGCAAATCATGTTCCATGTTAAATTATTGATACAGAAACTCTAGCATGTTGCTATAAATCTGTCACTAGTGTGATCAAGTATAAAAACAAAGCAAGACTGTAATTAAAGCAATTTAAAACTTCATAGAAGTTTTAAACAGATAGAAGTATCATTGATAAATTAGGGATAAATAAATAATACAAGTAACTGGGGATTAACAAAACTTAACATTTTAATTACAAATAACATTAATTAAAAACATTTTCATTTAGAAAAGGAGAAAACAATATTTGAGCACAGAAACAATTTGAAAAACAAATAAGTACAACAGACCTAAATCCTCATCATAATTGTTTTAGACATTAGAGGATCTGACCAATATATTAATATGCCCATTAAGGGTCATTTCACCATGAAAAGTATGTTGGTGACAGCTGTTATTCTAAAATTACAAATAGATCACACTAAGAATCGAGTACCTCACAACTTGTCCTCATCACATTAGATTTGATAAGCTCATCCTCTCACTACTTTGGACTTGCTTAGTCCTCAGATAGAATACATTTGTTTCATCCAGTCACTGAAAACGCTCAATCAACTTCTTTTTATGAGCTAACAAAATCATGATATACTTGCGAATTAAAACGAATTTTAGAATACTTATTCATTACATAAAGGTATACACTTGCCCCTAATTTCTACTCTATTTAGATTTGCTGAAAAGACCTAATGCTTGATAGTAAGAATGAAAATTGACACATATTTTAGACTTATATAAGCATACATACATGCCAAATTCAAACTAATCAAAATATATTTCCGCGTTACATAAATTATAAATGTTTTGATGAGTCATTATTATTGATTACCGACGTCATGTAAAAATTATATTCCAGATTGCGCAACTACACATTGATCAACACATAAAGATTGATTTGCGCACTAAGTTTGAACTCATAAATGCACTAGAAGCTATGATAATAACAGTCACACACACATATATTAACAAAAACCTTATGAAGACCACTTGGTGGCCTTCAAAACACCTAAACCTAAAAATACCTACAGTATAAATTGGATGGCAACTTTTTTCTAAAATTACCATTGGGTTGCACACATATATAGGTATATATATCAACAACAATTTTATCCACAGTCAGTAAGTATACATTTCACAACAATTGGTAAGACTTAATTATTACTAATATATTGCACTCAAAATATTCACAGTTATTTATAGGTCTATATTTTTATCACAATATTTGCAATTAAATTTATTACAACATTATTTATATCTATTACAACAATATTTATCTACGATTGTTAGGAACACTGTATGTCTATGACGAAAGGTAAAATTTCCTTAATACTAATATATTGAACCTGGGATATTTATCTACAGTGGTTAGGAACTCTATATGTGTATGAATAGGTACAATTTAATTAATACTAATATATTGAACCGGGATATTTATCTACAGTGGTTAGGAACTCTATATGTTATGACATAGTACCATTTAATTAATACTAATATATTGAACGGGATATTTATCTACAGTGGTTAGGAACTCTATATGTGTATGACAATAGGTACAATTAATTAATACTAATATATTGAACCGGGGTATTATCTACAGTGTGGTAGAACTCTATATGTGTATGACAATAGGTACCATTTAATTAATACTAATATATTGAACCGGGATCTACTGGGTAGGAACTCTATATGTGTATGACAATAGGTACAATTTAATTAATACTAATATATTATTGGGATATTTATCTACAGTGGTTAGGAATCTCTATACGTATTTTAGGAACTCTATTATGTATGACAATTACATTTAATTAAACTAATATATTGAACCGGGGATATTTATCTACAGTGGTTAGGAACTTTATATGTTATGACAATAGGTACAATTTAATTAATACTAATATATTAACCGGGATATTTATCTACAGTTCTTTGAAGTCTTATTATTTTATCACTATGTTCCAATGAAATTATTATAATTAAATTACAGCTAGAATATTTATTCTAAGTCATTATAAACTCTATATATGTATGAAAATATGTACAATTTTATTATGACTAATGTATGTTAAACCTAGATTATATTTGTACACTTTTTAGTAAGTATATCTTTATCACAATATTTCCAATGAAATTATTATTAACAAATTTATAATCAATAACAAGCTACCTCCTCTTAATGGGGTTGCAGATAAAAGTTTTATGAAGAATTTAATTTGATAAAACTTTTTAATTCCTTCTCACACGTTAATGGGGTATGACAAATATTCAATTTTTTACGTTTAAACTTATTAAAATGAGTAGAAGTAATTAGGAATCTATATATAAATGAAAATAGGTACAATTTTATTATGACTATATATGTACACCTAAAATATTATCTACAGTTCTTTGGAAGTCTTATATTTTAATCAAATGTTTTCAATGGAATTGTTATAATTAAATTACAGCTTCAATATTTATCCTAAGTCATTAGGAACTCTGTATATCTATCAAAATTGGTACAATTTTATTATGACTAATATATGTTAAACCTAGAAATATTTATCTACATTTTTTGGAAGTCATTATCTTTTTATTACAAAAAGTTAAATTAAATTATTTTAAACAAATTACAGCCTAAATATTTTTCCATAGTCATTAGGAACTATATATTTCTATAATAATAGGTTCAATTTAATTATTACTAGTACATTGAACCTAGGGAATATTTATCCACAGTCATTTAAAAGTCTGTATTTTTAACACAATATGTAAGAGTTAATAATTTCTAGAGTTCAGTCATTAAGATCAAGTTTATAACTTGAAGTTAAACTTGAAGGTTAGGTAACAAGCCTACTTTAACGGTTATAAGGTACTTTATTACATGATACTTGATATAGATAGATAGACAGTGATGGGATTCAGCCAGTTGTCATCAATATTTGAGTCAAGTTTCTGTACGTCTAATTCTGCCATACCACTGAACTTATCATTGTTGGAAGCATTAATATCTGAACTACTAGGTCCAGATTTCATCACCCGAGACCTGCAAAAGAAAGAAAAAATGTAGTGTATAAATTTAAACATTTATTTACCAAGCTGTTAAAGTGAAATTAATGCAATAACTAGGCTCTTGTGAAAAGTGACTCAGACATAAAGTACTGATAAAAAGGTCAAGAAAATAGTACATACAATTAACAAATGGGATGCAAAACAACTCTAAACAAGTGCTAACACACATAAAAATTAATATGTTTCTCATATACACGACCGTGTTATTCTTAATGATCATGTGATAGTAAAAACATACAAGATTTTTTACAAGTTTTCAGCATACTTGCCTACATCTTAGACTTAGTGGGTTATTTGTCTATAACAAGTCAAGTGTCCCATGGCATACATAAAAATACATACTATAGAAACTTGTATAAAAGTTAACAAAAATCATCAATCAAGATAATCAATCTGTCTGTTGTCACAAATAAAAGAATTACTTTAAAATATCACTGCAACATACATACTTCTTTCGTTTTGGAGATTCAATGAGAAGATTCTTTTTGTCTATATTATGTAAAAACAGAGTTGGCAAGTTCTCTCTCTCTTCATCCTTAAAATGACAAGAGCAGACTCTTGACGTCTTGACAGGGCTTCTGTCTGCTCGCCTTACATATGAAATAATTAATCATAATTAAACCGAATATTAAAATTAAATTTCTATTCAAAGTTAGTGAGTGCTGGAAGACTTTCCACAGCAAAACTTGAAAGGACTGACTCTCCCTGCCTTTAATATTTTTATGGCTTAAAGTAGCAATTTGCATGTACTACAATGATAACCTTTTACATTGAAATTGTTAAGACAGTTTTAGATTATGTAAACAAATTGCAAGTAAAAAAATCATTGCTTAAGTTTTTTTCCTCTTTTTCATTTGGTTATTATTATAATTGTTCTTCAGCCTATATTTTGTAGTGGTCATTAAGCAACAAGTGAGAACTTTATATTGCTCACCTTGAATCATCTACAATAATAATGTACTACCATTCTACAATACAATGCCTCTCAAAATATTATTTATATTAAAGAGGTTACATTTTAATATGCCATAACAGTTACACCATTCAAAAAGAAAGCAAGTGATGTCATACCTTAATAATTTTATCCATATTTTCTTTAATTTATCGTCCTTAGGAAAAGTAAAAAATCTGCAGCCATGTTTTTCAGAGTAATGTTTACAATCAGGTGCGAAACACATTACCATCTAAAAAAAAAAATATTATTAAAAAGACACAATTTATCCAATATTTAATAATAGTTGCTTCCTTAAAAGGGATGCAAATTCTATGAGGAAAACATTACTATTGGTCACAATTATAAAGGACATGATATACATAAAAGGGGGATCAGAATATAGGATTTTTTTTAACTTTTATTAGCTGAATTATCAGCATTAGCAAGGGCGAAACAGAGAATTCACATTACAACAAAGAATTCACTAAGTAGTAGGGTCTAAACAGTTCAGTTCTCAATATAATCAGTAGATACTAAGATAGATTCGACATTTGTTTGAGACATATGTAAGGCATTTTCTGCATTCTACCAAGTTTTACCAAAGCTTAAACAAACATTTACTATGTACACACTGCATATTTAACATGGTATTTGTTTGAATCAAACGAGTCAACAACAAAACATCACTGCCAAAATATCTTGTCCTTCATACAGTGAAATTTCACTTATGCGTTGCATGGAAGTTAAAAACAAAACAAAATAATTAAGTGGTGCTTTCTATGCATAGTAATAAAGTAACAGTAGACATATTTTTAAAAAGTTATTTGGTAAAAACTATATTATTTAAGTAAATTAACACTTCATTGAAAAGGTTAAATGTTGATACATTTCCAAAGAGACTAATAACACATAACACAGAATAACGTAGTGATAAGGAAAGTGAGACAGTTTCCAATGGGTACCATAATGGTACTTGCTCCTACTAGATCTATCAAGAGGGAGACTAAAGACTCCCCAACCTTTATTGGAGACAAAGCATAGGCATTTTTCAGTGATATCACATTAAATCACTTCATAAGACACAGATATTTAAAGAATATATGCGATAGATTACAATTACACCTTATTTTAAAATTATTTCACTTAACTTACGACAAAACGATCAAACAATAATGCAATATACCAGACATTGTAATAGTTATGAAAAATTAAAAATGATGTCACCAATGTACAGTTTTGGTACCATGCTACCAAGAGAATGATAAGAATTTTCTATACTGCCTTTAAGTATTAGACTCTTTGTCTAATAACATTGCATGATACGAGAAAATTACATTTAGAGGCAACACGCCTCTAATTGTACATAGAGCGTATGGGGAAGAGGACCGGATTTCAATGAAATCCCTGCGTATTGTTCTCACATTGTATTGAACTAACATAATTAATAAAATAGGAGGCTTGGATATGCTGTGTGTACGTGTAGTCATTTTCTACAAACTATCAAGTGCCTGGTCATTCAAAAGTTTTGTAATGTCCATTACAAGTAGATTGATCATGAATATGATAAGAGTTTTAATACAACTTATATGTTAAAATTATATGTAATTATGTACATGTTATTTTAATCCACAGTCACATAAAAATGAATCCAACTGTTTTTCAAAAAAACAGAAAATTCGAAAAAAAACACACTTACCTTGACAAAATTTAACACAAAACGTTATGATCATAGCACGTCTTTTCTCTTAACAAATAGCTGGTAACTCACTATTTAAACTAAAAACATGTTAACAAAAAAGAAACCACAAAAAGGGAAATAATGAAACTACAGCATGACCCACTAATATAAACAGTAGATAGCATGGAAAATATTGAAGAACAAATTAGGTTGGCATGATATGAAATTGGCTGTGGTTTAACATCCAGGACAAATCTTAGTCTCCCTCGCATTATTTTTCAACAATTTTAACTAATTTTAACCGTGTGTCATACTAAAAAATAAGCTAATAAATCGCACTAAGTTGCCCATTTTTGACAACTTTTAAAACGCTTCTTTGTCCGATTTAGTTTGATAATTTACGGATTTTTTTCTATTTATAATACAAAAGCAACATTAATTGCACAAAAACAATAAAAAAGTTATAAGAATTCTTTAAATATTAATAATTAACAAAGATTTTAAAATAGTTCAATACAAACGGCCATAGCAAGCATGTTTGTTTGGAAGCGGGGAAGTTGTACCGGCGTCTAGGTTATACAAAGGTAGCTTCTTTACTCGTCTATTCTGCCGACTCGTATCGGATGGTGTCCAGGCAAACCCACTTAGGTCAAAGTTCTGCCTGGACACTATCCGATACGAATCCGCAGAATTGCAGAT
>JACMZG010001914.1:19871064-19896064 GCA_018340805.1 Microvelia longipes
TGCTACTGGTTTTAAGTATAATTTCTGCCCTGTATGAACGTCTTGACAAGTTAAGCAATATTTCAACAGCTATAAATATCACTTTGCTGACATGTCACAAAAACTAATTTATTACAGCCAGCAAATCAAATTCTATAAAACTCTACACCTTTTCCACATTTATTTGAGAAGATATCAATTGTATTTGAGAAAATGACTTGTATTTGAGAAAATATCAAATGTAAATTAGATTAGTCTGTTGAATTTGATAAAACAACAAATGTAGTTGAGAATAGTCATTTTTATTTGAGAAAGCATTATATAAAATTAGAATTGTTTAATTCATTTCAGAAAGGGAGATTTGAATTTGAGAAGTTGTCAATTGTATTGAGAAAATTATCCAAATGACAATCAGCTGTGCTTGATGAACCGATTTTCATGTATGATGGCTTTTTGGATTCGTCCTACGCCCTATGTAGTGCATTCCTAGCTCAAAAAAAATTATTGATAATTTGAACTCCTAGGAGTTGATTTACTAGGAGTAGAGACCATTTTCAAAGGTCTAGGACCATGTTTCCCCCATAATTTAAGGATTTAATGTTGGTTAAAGTGAGTTGTTCCACCCTGTGTATGTTTCATTGCTCAACTCTCACCTAACAAGGTATAATTGTATTTAAGAAAAATAGTAATGTATAAATTGGCCGAATTTTGAGTTTCTCATTATCAAATCACAAGTTCTCAAAAACATTTAATAAATTCTTAAATAGAATTCACTGCTCTCAAATTCATTTAATGCCTACTCAAATACAACTGACTGTTCTCAAATTCAATTGATGTTTTCTAAAATATATTTTTCTAATCTCAAATACAATTGATATGTTCTCAAATAAAATTGGAAAAGGTGTAGACAACAAAAATAAAATGTTTTGGTTATACGCTTCGTTGACTAAAAACTACTACCATAAGATTGTTCAAAAACAAACAGGCGTAATTTAATGTCTGGTTATTGAAATTAAAAAATTACTTCCTTTAAAACTGCAGCTCCTTAACAAAATGCTGACAAAGACGCATATTATAGAAAAATTACCAAAAAATAGGTAATAGCGCGATATTTTTAGTTACACCTGAATTTTTAATTTCTTAAGTTAAATGTCCACTCTCCTGCAGAAATCAGGACATCTGATTTTCAAACGTTGCAAACCTATTATAGACTAAGCAAAGCTTATGTTAACAATAACATTATCCTTCAATTTTTATAACATCTTGGCCAATCTCTATCAGTGTTTATAGGAATAGGAACAAAAATAAAAACACATTTCAGAATGTCCAGGTTTTAAAAAAATACATTAATAGTTAAATTAAGATAAAACAATGACATAAATATAAAGAAAACTTAAATTTAATCATTGTCTTCCTCATCTTCATCTTCTTGGTTGTTAAACTGAAACAATCAAATAAATTCAGATCAGAACATTGACAAGGAATCAAGATAACTCAATAAGCTAGACAAAACTATTTAAAATATACTTCATTTTGTGCTGCAAATGTTAATTTTGATTAGCTTTAGTTTTTATTGCATAATCATAGAAAAAGTGGGTGGTAATTACAAATTAAAAAAGCTAAATTTACAATAAAAAGTCTACAGAGACATCCAAACCATTTTATTAGGTGGCTACTAACCAAAGAACTACTAGATCAACTCCTAGGAAGTAGACCACTTTTAGAGACTCTCAAATTCCTTAAAAAAATTTACAGTAATGCTTTCAGGGTGCAATTGAATCAAGTAAAACATCTACAAAACTGGTTGAGATTTACGTTACTTTTAAAAATTTAAAAAGATAGCATGTACAAATAATTATAAACATAAAGAACACTTGTTTGAGCTTCCTGTAAATTGATATTGAATTTAATGGTTTCAAAAAATGGTCCACATTGCAGTGAAAGTTTTGAACAATTCCAAGATATCATAGGTTATTCAATTGTTGCAATACATTTTTAATTCTATAATTGAATTTTACAAAAATTATTAAAATAAACGAAGATTTATATTAACGAACACCAAAATATTTCCACAAAACGTTTATTAAGATAAACACAGTGGACTTACGACCTCATGATCATCATCAGTGTCAGGGAGTTGCTAAGCATAAGTCTTCAATCAGACCTTTAAGACAGTCACATAACGAACACTGTTTACCTTAACAACATTTAGTGAAGAAAATATGGTGTTTTTGTTGCGGTATTACATAATTCTACTACTCAGCTTTATTGAAATGAAGCTAGAATTTGTTTTCGAATTTATTGTCTGGGCTAATTTAAAAATGAATAAAAATAGATTTGCAATAACATTGTATAGCGGAATGGACAAAGTATATCAACTGTTTATTTGATTACGCTGTATGTTGTATTCAACTGTTAGGATTATAG
This sequence comes from Microvelia longipes, assembly GCA_018340805.1. Taxonomy (NCBI): domain Eukaryota; kingdom Metazoa; phylum Arthropoda; class Insecta; order Hemiptera; family Veliidae; genus Microvelia; species Microvelia longipes. The sequence goes on from JACMZG010001914.1 coordinate 19,873,471, forward strand.
CAGTCATTTTCCTGCACAGCAGCTTCATTATATGAAATATATTGGTCTATTCAGACCCCTCACTTCAGAGGAAAGTCAACTAACACTAAATAATTAATTTTTTCAATGATTTTGGCACGCCGTCAACTAACCAAAACTATAATCACTTAAAATTCAAGTGTTCAGTATTTAAGCTAACACTGGAATAATTATTTTCTTGCAGCAATTATGTCTACCTAATTAGATTATTGTGTACTAAATAGAAATTTATTTCAAGTGAAACAAAGAATAAGATTGTTGTTTACCTGGAAGTAACGAAGTTCATAGGTGTCCTTTGAACTGGCAACAACCCTCAACCAATCACGCAAGTTGTTCTTTTTTAAGTATTTCTTAGTCAAATATTAAGATACCTATTTAAAAATACAAGAATAATTAAAACAAACATAGTAGTTTATACAGAGCTTTCAACAAGTATGTGTTTAAGCAGCCTTAGAAAAAGCTCAACAGAGTATAGGAGCTACGAAAACCACTTTCTATAGTTGTTAACTAGTTGCATAACTTACTTAGATGGAATAATAGTAGTTATCTCTGATAATAAATAAAAAATTAAAAAGAATTTATCAATGGAGCCATAATAAAACTACACATCAATTACAAAATATTGCAACTCAGATTCTCAAAAGGGCAGTGGTTAAGATAATAGTCACCAAGTACTCTTCTTGATTCAGGCAATTTAAACCTGGTTCTTGGCTTAGGCAATGTAATGAAATTAACAAGTAATCTTATCTTGTCAAAATGAAACAAATTAATATAGGAGTAAAGGTCAGGGTTGATTTCAGAGTCTTGTTAGTTGGCAAGTCCACTCAGAGTTTGCAGCTTCTGAGAGGTGCCCTGTAACAGAATCTAAACATAAATTAGTCTAAAATCACTTACTTAAATAAACATTGCCACAGTTGAGACACTCTTGACTGGTATAATCTTCACTAAACCTACTCCCCATGTAATATCCTTCATTGTTTACTAATATTTCTCTAATCAAACTAAGCACTAATGGAACAGCTATATTACTGTTCATGAAGATTTTTATGTCATAATTATGTAATAGACAAATCATAGATATTTTACTGTCATACTTTAGTAAAAACTTTATGTATTATAAAAATGTCAAGTTGCAACATAATACAATATTCCTATCCTTCCATTCAAAACATTAAGAATTAGCTTGTTTTTACAGTTTTATAAAAATAAATAAAGCAAAATCAACTGAATAAATATATATATACAATTGTTTAAAGTAAGATTATATAAAACTTGTTTTTGTAGTTGTTATATGTTAACTAATATAGTTGTACTATGTTAAAATTATGTGCTGAATTTTTTTGTCTGTCATAAAATTTTTTAATTTGTGACAACATCAATACTTTGGTTTTGAATAGGGTAATACATAAATAAGACAGAGTAAAGGTTACTACATGGGTAGCATTTTTAGTCTTGGCCTAGCTATTTCCAGTTGTTTGAAAGCAGCATAATTTTACAGAGTGAAATATCACTCCAACCCCCAACCTGGAGGGCCAGGAGCCTCTGAATTTAGCCACTCAAACATCAGTACAAGCCTACCGATTCTTTAATAGTGTGTGGCTTTATTATTACAATTCAATTAATTTAAGCATTTTTTTTAAAATATTGAATATAAGGAAGAAAGAGACAGTATAGACTAGAGATATAAGTGTACCCAAGGATCAAAATGAATTAAATTAAAAATAGATAAATACATACTGGAGACTAATGTACGAGTTCTAGGCTTAAGTGTAAGTTTCATTCAAACTTAAGTAATGATCTGGACTATTACCCTAGATGTTTGTGCATTTTTTAAGATTCAATCATTTAATAAAAGTGGATTATCATTATACAGTAATAAAATATAAAGTGAAAATGCCTACAAGTGCGTATTTTAGAGCAAAATCAAAAAAGGGTAATGGAAGAAAGTATAAGCAATTTTTAGAAGTGTAGCACTAATATAGAAAGGCTAATTCATAATACTACTTAAAAAAATAATGAAACTACACACTAGAAAAGCATTTGAGTGTTGACCACCCCGAACTACGTGGAAGTATCAGAGGCTCTGCAGGCTTTCCCTTCATGACTTTCCACTTTCCTGAGCTTGAGGAAATTCTAGTGAAACTCACTACTTCCAGAGAAGATAGCTCTGGTTAAGAAGCCCACTAACGGGGCACTTGAAGAGACATACATATGACATTTACCTCTTAGGAAAGTGAATTTCAGAAGTTAAAATAATTTTCATCTTGTTTCTTTCTAAAGTGACGCTGTTACCAAAATTATTTGTCTTTCCGTTGATTTTTATCCTTTCTAATAAATATTTTTCCTGCAAACATAAAATATTGATAATAAGATAAGATTTATAAAAAAAAACTAAGCATTCATGTTGAATACCATAACTTTCCCTAAAATCTGACCAGATTGTTCAAGTGGGTAGTGTAGAGTAATCATATATCTAAATAAGAGCTTCTTTGTGGCTCACATAATATGTACCGGGTCATTGGATGAGTAAAAATACGAAAAATGGACAACTGTACATAAATAATTCGTTTGTAATATCCAACTGATTAAGAACTGTTATCAAATTATTAAACTGGATTAAAATAACAAACTGGAGTAATTTCTGAAGTTTACAGACCTAATAGATGATAAGGGAGGTAAACATTTGAACTAAAAAAATAGTACATTAAAAGTAATTCATAATTCATTGAAAGTAGATTACATCTAGGTTTTATAAATTTTCCTTAAATTGCATGGTCATTTTTAATAAATACTTTCCTAAATATTAGTCAATTAATCAAGTTGTCAGGATCAAACATGTACAGCTGACCTTTAGGTCAAATGAAATTTATATCATTTGGTTATAAGGCTATAATTTGATACTCACAAAATTAGCTACATCCATAATTTTGTCTTCATAGGGATGAGTACATCGATAATAAACTTTCTGGTCTCTTTCTTCTTCTTCTGTCCCTTTCCTTTGAGTTGTTGTTTAGGTAGTTTAGCATGTTGAGTTTTCTTAGCTACAACTGGTTTCTTAGCAGGTGCTTGTTTCTTCACAGCAGGTTTAGCAGGTTGGTCTCCAGCAGCTTTCTTAGCAGGAGCTGCAGCAGCTGGGGCTGCTGGTTTAGGGGCAGCTTTCTCAGCTGGTTTGGCAGCTTTGTCTGCAGGTTTAGCTGGGGCTTTAGCAGGTTGTTTAGCAGCGGGCTTGGCTCCAGCTGGTTTAGCAGCTGCTGGCTTGGCAGCGGCAGCTTTGGGTGCAGCAGCTGCAGGTTTGGCAGCACCAGCAGCTGGCTTTGCAGCTGCAGGTTTAGCGGCTGCTGGCTTGGCAGCACCAGCTGTGGCAGTGCTCGACTTAACAGTAGTCGTATTCTTTTTTGTTGTAGCCGGGGCTGGCTTCTTAGCCTAAAAATAAAGAAAAATACAACACTTTGTATGGAATATATAACAGCAGAATTTGAATGAAAATAAAACAAACATGTTATTTTTATGGCCAGGACAACTCCTAAAATTGTCTATTGATCATGTGCAAATAATACCGGTACTTATTTACTTGGTTCCCAACATAAAGTTGGGACCTAAGTAAATATGGCGATATAGGGCAATTATTCACTTGGGTACCAACACAGGGGGAAAAGAAAAGATTGATAATCAAGTAAATAAGATAATATAGAGCGAAAGTACCCTTAGTTCCCAACATAAAATGGGTATCCAAGGAATAAGTGCCAGGAAAATTACTAAGTGTTTTTGTTCTCATAGCAAAAAGCTTGTTATTTCTTAAGTCTTAACTCCATTACAAATCGAAACTGAGGGATTTAAATGGAGTTTAGACAGACCTCCTAGTTCCTATACCCAAATCCCACTAGATTTTTTTCAGATAAATTGAGGTTGGGAACCAAGTAAATAAGTGCCTTAATACCCAGGGATGTTATATTACCTTGCAATAGTATAACACGCAGAGTTTGGCAGGGGGTTGAACCCCCATGTTCAATCCTATTCACACAACTGCCGGGAGGGTTGAACTTCCTAGAGGGTTTAACATGGGTTAAACCCACCGCATGTGAGCAAAGTATCTAATCCACCCAATATAAAACCTTTTTATATTGGGTGGAGCAAACAGGCTGAATCATATTACTTACTAAACCTGTCATATTTCCAAATTAACAAGTCTTATACCCAGCAGCTTCACAAATGGAAGCCTTAAAACTAAATTAAATTGCACTTTATTTCTTGCTATTTCTTTAGTCGCAATATTCAACATCTCACATCGCAGGTTTATAACCTTTCCCTTTCGTGGAACACATGAATTTATATCTCAATTCATCCGAATATAAACACAAAATAAAATTAATCAAACATACGTTGTAGTATAATAGAATAATGATGACCGATTTTAAATTGGTAAAAAACAATAAAACCTAGGCTTTAATTAAAGATTATGAATTATGATACGGTGTCACATGAACTATTAATACTTCTCAAGTTTAACAAAATAATTAACATACCTGTAAGTCAGACTTACAATATCAATTCAATACATTTTAAATAAATAAAGGAAGATTCATTTCATAAATAGAAACAAATGAAGATGTAAAAAATAGTCAATAAATTACTTACGGGCGACATGGTGGACGCAAGAGGTTTCCCGAGAAAGAAGTTACTTGCTCAACCTAAGAGAAGTGATGAACAGACGATTAAAGTTGTGTTGTAATGTTGGCAACACTTACGAACAATATAAATCAGCTGTTTTCGTCAAGTTCCAAACAAACCGTTATTTCTATTTGACTTAACATTGTGCGTGTTCCTTTAAGGCTTTTTGTGATTGTTTTTTGGACTTTTCTTTAGTTTTTTGCATATTTGCGATAGATTAGAACCCTCTTTACAAATTGGCTGTAAAAAGGTATGTATTTTTTATTTTTTTTCTGTTTTTTACGCTGTTTTAATATCATAGATTTTGGCACATTTTTTTTTATTGACTCCATATAATGATTAACGATTACATTTATCATTGTTTCTTATGTTTCAATAAGTATTAATTGTTTTAGTGAATTGTGTGTTCATATTTTTTCATATATGATTATTATATTGTACATACATGGTTTATTTATTGTGGGCAATACGATCGTTTTCAGACAAATTTATGGAACTCCTAGGAAACACAGCCGCCTGGCAATTTTAATTCTTAATTTGATCGGTACTTTTAGTTTAGTTAGTTAACGATATTAGTCGATGATCGAAGCAACCCTAGCTTGAATTAAACCTGAAGCTGAATGCCTTCTAATCTTGTCCTGTTGATTATACTGTGTAAATACTGCCCTCTTATTAATACTGTGTAACATCTTTTTTATTTGTAGTAAATCATGGCGACAGTCTTTAGTTTTGCCAAAATCGCTTCATTCTTTATAGGAGAAGAAGGGGCTTTGGAGAGAGGAGAGAATGGCTTCAGAAGTAAGCATGTGAAATCATGTATATGATGCAAAACTTAAATTTTTGAAGGGGGATGTGCATGCAAGCATGAGGAAAGAAGTAATTTATCATATTGAAGTAAGTTCTATCATATTAAAGTAATTCATTGCATTTTTTATTTTTAACATGGCCTTTTTACAGTTTTTTAAAGTAGCTGATTTTTTTAATTTACCGCATTTATACTGTCGGTATATAGGAAAATTATTTTGTTTGGAATAAAAATCTGAAACCGGGATTTCAACTGAAAACCTGTCTTAAGACATGTTTTTTACAAATTTATGTGTGTGTGTGTCTGTATCAACGTTGCTCCGAGTTAGTTGTTAATTCTAGAGAGTTGAAACTTGGTAAAAAAACTATCTTTCAGTCTAGTTGTGCTATCCAAAAATTAATGTTTTATGTTGTCAATAACCTGCAGTTATGGCTTAGCAAAACTTAAATAAACCTCAGAAAAATGTTTTGATTAATTTGAAATTTTGCACATATGTAGTGTCGTAATAACATTTGGGTGTAATTTTATTACATACATTTTTTGGACTTGCCAAAATGTTTACTTCTTTAGAAATAAATTGTATGTTTTATCTAATTTATTTATTTCTTTCGTCCATTTGTATGATATTTTATATACCTCTTTTCTCTGTGCAGATATACTTGAAAGACAATATGGAGGTGGAGAAAGCCTCTTGCAATTGCAAGAGAGGGCTTTTGAAATGCCACCATATGGCTACTCTTTTATTTTGGGCTTACCATAATATCTCTTCTACAGATACCCTATGTAAATGGGTTGCTCCTAGAGTAGCTCCAGAAGATGACAGCAGAGATATAAGCCAATTGTTTCCTCCTGGTCCAAGTCATACTAATGTTGACTCTCCAACTGGGGACCAATTGTCAAGTTGTATCGAGGATTTAAGGGTAGGTCTGTTTTTGTTGTTATTTTCTAAACCTTAGTATGCAGATAACTCTAACTTTGGTTTTTACTTATCTTATATAATTTTTGCTTCTTATAATTATGTATAAAGGATTTGGTGTTGATAGAAAAATAGACCCTGTAAGTCAGCAATAGTACTGATTCCATTCTAAATAGTCTTTATTTTCTCAGGTTAACAATATAATACAAAAAAATACTGTAATTATAAAGAGTTATAGTTTATGGACAAACCTATATGATCATTAGATTCCTATATCATATAAAATCTAATGTAATGTAACCTATTAGGGGATATTAGTTTCTATTACCACTATAACTGCTTTGTTGGCTTCCTTCACGGTTTAGAGTGTTCACCAAATTAAATTAATGACATTTAAATTAAGTTGAAGCTTTAGCAGAGTAATTTTCTATACTTATTAATCTTTATAACTTAAACAAAACTTATTTCTGTTGTTCATTGTAGATTGCAGGAGTTGGTGCAGGCCTCCTGTGGAAGGTGAGAACTCCACCTCTAGATGACATTCCTTTACTGCCAGATGTAGAAGAAGTTGTAATGTCGAAGGAGTTTGAAGAAGCTTTAGACAAGCCATGTCTTATTAGGGAGGCACTGAAGGTAAATAGTGCAGTGAGAGGCACTGCAGAAGAAAAAACGCGAGGGCAGTCAAGAAACCCTCTCTGGCTATCCTTAAGGAAAAACAGACTAACAGCTTCGAATTTTGGATTAATTTTGAATTACTTAAACAAGCCAAAACTGCCAAAATCTTTTTGGTCAAGAATATTTGGTGAGCTTTATTTTTTTTAAAACATTATTTAATATCACATTTATTTTATTTTCTTGTGTTACTGTAGAGTATATATTGTGATCACTTTTCCAACATTTTGCTTAGTTTATAACAGATTTTATATTTACGAACAGAAATTTGTGATAAATGTAGTTGGAAAATATGGTGGCCTGTGCTTTAAAATGGTTTTGAAAGTTTTAAGAAATGTGATGAGTATGAAATAAATAATGGGTCTTCATTACCTTAGCCGCTATGTGGCATTTTAATAAAAAATTTATTAAAATGCTTTTTTTATGAAGCAGTTTGTATGCATACATACATATTTATTGTAACTATCCATTAAAGTAATTATAATCCTTAAGAAGATGTTAATTTCAATCCATTACTCATTTGCACCTCCAACAGGCAAAAAGTATACATAGCTGATTGAATAGTTTTGTCACATACTGCTATTAACAAATTACGTTATTCCAGGTCTGTACAAGTTAGATGGAATCAAAGCTATACAGTGGGGAAGAGACCATGAGGATGATGCTGTTCAACGCTTCTCGGAAGTGTCTGGATTGAAAGTGGAACGGAATGGGTTATTTGTACATGAGAATGGCTTCTTGGCAGCATCTCCTGACGGGCTTGTTGAAGATGGGGCTTTACTCGAAGTGAAGTGCCCATTTTCACTGAGGAGTGTCTCTTCCTTAAAAGAGGCACAAAAGAATACAGACAAGAGAAATTTTTTTCATTACAATGAAGATGGTGACATAGTAATCAATGCAGACCATGAATACTACCACCAAATTCAAGGCCAAATGTACATAACAGGTAATAATCCAATATGGAGATAGTAGTATTAAAATGATATTTTTACCTTAACCACATTTGCTTCTTGTCATATTTCTAAGTTTGTGTGTATGTATATAGGTATAGTTTAAATGTGTAAAATATATTTTATAGTATTACTATATGAAATAAATAATATTCAGTCCTGCATGTAAGATCTTATGTATATAAATATAAGATACTGGGTTTAGAAAATTAGTTGGTAGTTATAATGATAAAACATTATTAATTCTAAAACACTTCCACAGTTGCTTTACTTTTATTCTTTGTGTTTCAGGAAGAACAAAGTGTCATTTCTTTCAATGGTGCCTGAATGACTTTGTTTGGTTTCCAGTAGAAAAAGATTCCTCATGGGAAAGGAATGTGGATTTATTGGAATCATTTTTTCTTAATAAATTTATTCCCAAATTAATCTCAAGGCTTGAGAGTGATAAACAGAGTGGTTAGTATAAAAATTACTTTTAATAATATAAAATAAATTAGTCTTGTTAATTATAGTCATGTTTTTAAATAAATTTTGGAGGCCTTGAAGTAGAACATAAATCCGCACTGCTAGAGTTTAAAACAAATGTACTATTTATTTTAATTTTCCTCTTTTTAATTGCCAGGATTCCTTGTTGCCTAAACCCTGCATTAAACAGTACTCGGCTCTCCTAACCTACTTTAAAATATTTTGCTGGTAAAATTTAGTTGTTAGTGATAGTAATGAGGGAGAGGTGATAGATCACCTAGCAAGTAGGCCATGTTGTTGGGCCTTTTAATACCTCTCATGAAAATTCTAGAGGCCCCAACCGGGATTGAACCCGGACTGTCTGGGTGGCAGGCACAAGTGCTAATGATTGTACTACTGGGACCCCCTGGTATAGGTGTTATGTCCCACCATTAAATATTTTCTGGCTGCTTATTTTTATCACTGTTATTTAACTATTAATATTTGACTAATTGATAAAATAAGTCCTGCATCACCAAATTTATAACAATAACACCCACTCATTTCATCTACAAAACAAATAAATCAATTTGTAAATCATACAAATTTTAATATGTTTTTTTATTACTATTTTCAGATGCTTCTACTGCTTCTTCTGGCTGATGATTACTTGAAATGTTTATTTCTCTGTATAAATAAATATATAATTAATGTGTTATGATAATTATAATTGATGTACAATTTTTACCTCTTTGTTACCTTGAGCAATGCCATAATGGAATTATCATGAAATTTACGTTTCCTTAAATCGTAAAAAATAACTACAGGAGTTTTCGAATGTACAATGTTGGATTTGTATTAGCCTGTTAGCAAACAGCCATTGGAAAAATCGCATTATAAAGAGGTTGAGGTTATTCTGATAGAGGACAGAATAGTTTAATGTATCATGTCCTTAACGAATAAGGATAATTATTTAAGAATAATTTAATGTATTATGTCCTTAACTGATATGATATCAAGACAAGTTGATAAATAAAAAACAGTAATAAGACTGAATGAGGTTATACATTTTTGAAAGGTAGGTCTGGGAAACCAACTGCAAATCATGTTCCATGTTAAATTATTGATACAGAAACTCTAGCATTGCTATAAATCTGTCACTAGTGTGATCAAGTATAAAAACAAAGCAAGACTGTAATTAAAGCAATTTAAAACTTCATAGAAGTTTTAAAACAGATAGAAGTATCATTGATAAATTAGGGATAAATAAATAATACAAGTAACTGGGGATTAACAAAACTTAACATTTTAATTACAAATAACATTAATTAAAAACATTTTCATTTAGAAAAGGAGAAAACAATATTTTGAGCACAGAAACAATTTGAAAACAAATAAGTACAAACAGACCCTAAATCCTCATCATAATTGTTTTAGACATTAGAGGATCTGACCAATATATTAATATGCCCATTAAGGGTCATTTCACCATGAAAAGTATGTTGGTGACAGCTGTTATTCTAAAATTACAAATAGATCACACTAAGAATCGAGTACCTCACAACTTGTCCTCATCACATTAGATTTGATAAGCTCATCCTCTCACTACTTTGGACTTGCTTAGTCCTCAGATAGTGAATACATTTGTTTCATCCAGTCACTGAAAACGCTCAATCAAGCTTCTCTTTTATGAGCTAACAAAAATCATGGATATACTTGCGAATTAAAACGAATTTTAGAATACTTATTCATTACATAAAGGTATACACTTGCCCCTAATTTCTACTCTATTAGATTAAGCCATTTGCTGAAAATTGACACATATTTTAGACTTATATAAGCATACATACATGCCAAATTTCAAACTAATCAAAATATATTTCCGCGTTACATAAATTATAAATGTTTTGATGAGTCATTATTATTGATTACCGACGTCATGTAAAAATTATTTCCAGATTGCGCAACTACACATTGATCAACACATAAAGATTGATTTGCGCACTAAGTTTGAACTCATAAATGCACTAGAAGCTATGATAATAACAGTCACACACACACATATATTAACAGAAAACCTTATGAAGACCACTTGGTGGCCTTCAAAACACCTAAAGCCTAAAAATACCTACAGTATAAATTGGATGGCAACTTTTTTCTAAAATTACCATTGGGTTGCACACATATATAGGTATATATATCAACAACAATTTTTATCCACAGTCAGTAAGAAGTATACATTTCACAACAATTGGTAAGACTTAATTATTACTAATATATTGCACTCAAAATATTCACAGTTATTTATAGGTCTATATTTTTATCACAATATTTGCAATTAAATTTATTACAACATTATTTATATCTATTACAACAATATTTATCTACGATTGTTAGGAACACTGTATGTCTATGACGAAAGGTAAAATTTCCTTAATACTAATATATTGAACCTGGGATATTTATCTACAGTGGTTAGGAACTCTATATGTGTATGACAATAGGTACAATTTAATTAATACTAATATATTGAACTCAGTGGTTAGGAACTCTATATACAATATACATTAATTAATACTAATATATTGAACCGGGGATATTTATCTACAGTGTTAGGAACTCTATATGTGTATGACAATAGGTACTTAATTAATACTAATATATGTATTATCTACAGTGGTTAGGAACTCTATATGTGTATGACAATAGGTACATTTAATTAATACTAATATATTGAACCGGGATCTACAGTGGTTAGGAACTTATATGTGTATGACAATAGGTACAATTTAATTAATACTAATATATTGAACCGGGGATATTTATCTACAGTGGTTAGGAACTCTATATGTGTATGACAATAGTTTAATTAATACTAATATATTGAACCTGGGATATTTATCTACAGTGGTTAGGAACTCTATATGTGTATGACAATAGGTACAATTTAATTAATACTAATATATTGAACCGGGGATATTTATCTACAGTTCTTTGAAGTCTTATATTTTATCACTATGTTTCCAATGAAATTATTATAATTAAATTACAGCTAGAATATTTATTCTAAGTCATTATAAACTCTATATATGTATGAAAATATGTACAATTTTATTATGACTAATGTATGTTAAACCTAGATTATATTTGTACACTTTTTAGTAAGTATATCTTTATCACAATATTTCCAATGAAATTATTATTAACAAATTATTATAATCAATAACAAGCTACCTCCTCTTAATGGGGTTGCAGATAAAAAGTTTTATGAAGAATTTAATTTGATAAAACTTTTTAATTCCTTCTCACACGTTAATGGGGTATGACAAATATTCAATTTTTTACGTTTAAACTTATTAAAATGAGTAGAAGTAATTAGGAATCTATATAAATGAAAATAGGTACAATTTTATTATGACTATATATGTTACACCTAAAATATTTATCTACAGTTCTTTGGAAGTCTTATATTTTAATCACAATGTTTTCAATGGAATTGTTATAATTAAATTACAGCTTCAATATTTATCCTAAGTCATTAGGAACTCTGTATATCTATCAAAATTGGTACAATTTTATTATGACTAATATATGTTAAACCTAGAATATTTATCTACATTTTTTTGGAAGTCATTATCTTTTTATTACAAAAAGTTAAATTAAATTATTTTAAACAAATTACAGCCTAAATATTTTTCCATAGTCATTAGGAACTATATTTCTATAATAATAGGTTCAATTTAATTATTACTAGTACATTGAACCTAGGGAATATTTATCCACAGTCATTTAAAAGTCTGTATTTTTAACACAATATGTAAGAGTTAATAATTTCTAGAGTTCAGTCATTAAGATCAAGTTTATAACTTGAAGTTAAACTTGAAGGTTAGGTAACAAGCCTACTTTAACGGTTATAAGGTACTTTATTACATGATACTTGATATAGATAGATAGACAGTGATGGGATTCAGCCAGTTTGTCATCAATATTTGAGTCAAGTTTCTGTACGTCTAATTCTGCCATACCACTGAACTTATCATTGTTGGAAGCATTAATATCTGAACTACTAGGTCCAGATTTCATCACCCGAGACCTGCAAAAGAAAGAAAAAATGTAGTGTATAAATTTAAACATTTATTTACCAAGCTGTTAAAGTGAAATTAATGCAATAACTAGGCTCTTGTGAAAAGTGACTCAGACATAAAGTACTGATAAAAAGGTCAAGAAAATAGTACATACAATTAACAAATGGGATGCAAAACAACTCTAAACAAGTGCTAACACACATAAAAATTAATATGTTTCTCATATACACGACCGTGTTATTCTTAATGATCATGTGATAGTAAAAACATACAAGATTTTTTACAAGTTTTCAGCATACTTGCCTACATCTTAGACTTAGTGGGTTATTTGTCTATAACAAGTCAAGTGTCCCATGGCATACATAAAAAATACATACTATAGAAACTTGTATAAAAGTTAACAAAAATCATCAATCAAGATAATCAATCTGTCTGTTGTCACAAATAAAAGAATTACTTTAAAATATCACTGCAACATACATACTTCTTTCGTTTTGGAGATTCAATGAGAAGATTCTTTTTGTCTATATTATGTAAAAACAGAGTTGGCAAGTTCTCTCTCTCTTCATCCTTAAAATGACAAGAGCAGACTCTTGACGTCTTGACAGGGCTTCTGTCTGCTCGCCTTACATATGAAATAATTAAATCATAATTAAACCGAATATTAAAATTAAATTTCTATTCAAAGTTAGTGAGTGCTGGAAGACTTTCCACAGCAAAACTTGAAAGGACTGACTCTCCCTGCCTTTAATATTTTTTATGGCTTAAAGTAGCAATTTGCATGTAACTACAATGATAACCTTTTACATTGAAATTGTTAAGACAGTTTTAGATTATGTAAACAAATTGCAAGTAAAAAAATCATTGCTTAAGTTTTTTTCCTCTTTTTCATTTGGTTATTATTATAATTGTTCTTCAGCCTATATTTTGTAGTGGTCATTAAGCAACAAGTGAGAACTTTATATTGCTCACCTTGAATCATCTTACAATAATAATGTACTACCATTCTACAATACAATGCCTCTCAAAATATTATTTATATTAAAGAGGTTACATTTTAATATGCCATAACAGTTACACCATTCAAAAAGAAAGCAAGTGATGTCATACCTTAATAATTTTATCCATATTTTCTTTAATTTATCGTCCTTAGGAAAAGTAAAAAATCTGCAGCCATGTTTTTCAGAGTAATGTTTACAATCAGGTGCGAAACACATTACCATCTAAAAAAAAAAATAATATTAAAAAGACACAATTTATCCACAATATTTTAATAATAGTTGCTTCCCTTATCAAAGGGATGCAAAATTCTATGAGGAAAACATTACTATTGGTCACAATTATAAAGGACATGATATACATAAAAGGGGGATCAGAATATAGGATTTTTTTTAACTTTTATTAGCTGAATTATCAGCATTAGCAAGGGCGAAACAGAGAATTCACATTACAACAAAGAATTCACTAAGTAGTAGGGTCTAAACAGTTCAGTTCTCAATAATCAGTAGATACTAAGATAGATTCGACATTTGTTTGAGACATATGTAAGGCATTTTCTGCATTCTACCAAGTTTTACCAAAGCTTAAACAAACATTTACTATGTACACACTGCATATTTAACATGGTATTTGTTTGAATCAAACGAGTCAACAACAAAACATCACTGCCAAAATATCTTGTCCTTCATACAGTGAAATTTCACTTATGCGTTGCATGGAAGTTAAAAACAAAACAAAATAATTAAGTGGTGCTTTCTATGCATAGTAATAAAGTAACAGTAGACATATTTTTTAAAAAGTTATTTGGTAAAAACTATATTATTTAAGTAAATTAACACTTCATTGAAAAGGTTAAATGTTGATACATTTCCAAAGAGACTAATAACACATAACACAGAATAACGTAGTGATAAGGAAAGTGAGACAGTTTCCAATGGGTACCATAATGGTACTTGCTCCTACTAGATCTATCAAGAGGGAGACTAAAGACTCCCCAACCTTTATTGGAGACAAAGCATAGGCATTTTTCAGTGATATCACATTAAATCACTTCATAAGACACAGATATTTAAAGAATATATGCGATAGATTACAATTACACCTTATTTTAAATTTATTTCACTTAACTTACGACAAAACGATCAAACAATAATGCAATATTTACCAGACATTGTAATAGTTATGAAAAATTAAAAATGACGTCACCAATGTACAGTTTTGGTACCATGCTACCAAGAGAATGATAAGAATTTTTCTATACCGCCTTTAAGTATTAGACTCTTTGTCTAATAACATTGCATGATACGAGAAATCATTACATTTAGAGGCAACACGCCTCTAATTGTACATAGAGCGTATGGGGAAGAGGACCGGATTTCAATGAATCCCTGCGTATTGTTCTCACATTGTATTGAACTAACATAATTAATAAAATAGGAGGCTTGGATATGCTGTGTGTACGTGTAGTCATTTTCTACAAACTATCAAGTGCCTGGTCATTCAAAAGTTTTGTAATGTCCATTACAAGTAGATTGATCATGAATATGATAAGAGTTTTAATACAACTTATATGTTAAAATTATATGTAATTATGTACATGTTATTTTAATCCACAGTCACATAAAAATGAATCTAACTGTTTTTCAAAAAAACAGAAAATTCGAAAAAAAACACACTTACCTTGACAAAATTTAACACAAAACGTTATGATCATAGCACGTCTTTTCTCTTAACAAATAGCTGGTAACTCACTATTTAAACTAAAACATGTTAACAAAAAAGAAACCACAAAAAGGGAAATAATGAAACTACAGCATGACCCACTAATATAAACAGTAGATAGCATGGAAAATAAGAACAAATTAGGTTGGCATGATATGAAATTGGCTGTGGTTTAACATCCAGGACAAATCTTAGTCTCCCTCGCATTATTTTTCAACAATTTTAACTAATTTTAACCGTGTGTCATACTAAAAAATAAGCTAATAAATCGCACTAAGTTGCCCATTTTTGACAACTTTTAAAACGCTTCTTTGTCCGATTTAGTTTGATAATTTACGGATTTTTTTCTATTTATAATACAAAAGCAACATTAATTGCACAAAAAACAATAAAAAAGTTATAAGAATTCTTTAAATATTAATAATTAACAAAGATTTTAAAATAGTTCAATACAAACGGCCATAGCAAGCATGTTTGTTTGGAACGCGGGGAGAGGTTGTACCGGCGTCTAGGTTATACCAAAAGGTTATGCTTCTTTACTCGTCTACTCGTGTAATTAAAACGATACTCCTCATAAGATGTCCACTCTTGAATTTATTTATATCGTGACGTCATGAGCCTCATCCCCTTACAAATTGACCTTAAAAATATTAATTTTATCCCTACTTCTCGTTTTATAGCTTTAGACAACCCAGACAACCTTTATAAAGAGCATTTTGGGCTTCAACAAAAAACTAAAACAAGAATCATGAATGTTTAATTTTAATGTTTTAATTTATTTAAAATTTATATTAATTGAAAATTAATTTATTATATTACATATTAATAAATAAATAAGTTTTCATCGATGTCTCAAAAGTTTTAATCTAATTTTTGATCAGCTGTAAAAAAATAACAAATTAATGTTTTAATTTAATCAGCAGTGTATTGTTGACAAGAAAAGGGTAAACACAGAAATTTTCATAATTTTTATTTAATTGTTCGTCACAATTAATTATTTTTCTCTTAATCATTAGACAAATATGAAGTTTCAGTACAAGGAAGAACATCCTTTCGAAAAAAGGAAAGCTGAAGGAGAGAAAATCCGTAAAAAATATCCGGATCGTGTCCCAGTAAGTACAGAGCATGCATTTTTGTCCAACACGCAATTTCACTTTTATCACCAGTTTTAATGATTGTATATTAATTTTATTCAGGTTATCGTTGAGAAAGCACCAAAAGCCAGGATTGGTGATTTGGATAAAAAGAAGTATTTGGTTCCATCTGAGTTGACGGTTGGTCAGTTTTATTTTCTTATCAGGAAAAGAATAGAGTTGAGACCTGAAGAAGCTTTGTTTTTCTTTGTAAACAACGTTATTCCTCCCACTAGTGCTACCATGGGTTGCTTATATCAGGTAAAAAGTCATGGATTCTTACATATTTGAAATATATTACACAATATTATCCTGTTATCATCATAGCGGAGTAGAATAACAAGTGAACTTGGATTGATTATAATACGACACACGGCTAAAATCAATTGACAGCGCGCCAAAATCTCAATGCTTTCAACCCTCTTTTTGTAATAAAAAAATCCCTTCTTTTATGTAACAAATAAAATTCCCTACTCTGGCAACACTGAAAGTCAGGTTATGTTTTGAATTTTATTATTTGTTTTTATTTGATATCGTATTTTTTTATTTTTAAAAATTATTTATTTACTTTTTAAGAAGGAATATTGTTGTATCTTATAAATTTCCAACTAAGTGTTGCTTTAAATTTGTTCGGGAAGTATGAATTAAGTGGAGTTAAAGTTGTTAATTACGTAATGCAATGGATCATAATAGTTCTTCGATAAAAGTTTGACGATTTAAATAAATTGTCAGCTATAATTACTTTTTTCCAAAACAAACTGTTTTTTTGTGTGAAGTTTGTATAATTGAATGCGTATTGTTTCATATTATAAAAATAATATGGCACAATATGCATTCAAGACTTAAAAAAGTCAAGACAGGTCATCTATTGAAAGATATGACATTTTCAAAAAAAAATGCTGTCTTTTGGTTGACAGAGCACAGAACCTGCGCTGTACTCAAATAGCAAGAAATGCTTGAAGAATACGTCAATGTCCAAGCGTCAAATATAGGCACTCAGATCATATTACAACTTCGCAATAATTGGATGAATTAAACAGATTGGAATGAAACGAAACGAAATCAAACAGATCAATGAACACAAGCGACGCGAGGTTACAAATATTTACAACCAGTGTTGCCTTTTTATGATTTTATTTACGAAAAAGGTATTTTTTTATACCGAGGTTGGCAAGAGGTGGAGGGGGAAAGAGCGGGGTCGGTCTGAACCAATAAAATTCTTTCCCTCACAGATTTTTGGCGCGCTGTCAATTGATTTTAGCCGTGTGTCGTACTATAGATCAGGAAGATGAATGCCAACTGTCAAAATGTTGTGTAAACAAACCCTCTTTGTTGCTTTTTTTGTGACTGAACCACTTTAAAATGTTATTTTGCTATCATTGTTTAGTACTAATTTCTGTAACACTTACTTAGTCCCATAAATTAACCCTCTTCTTTTGACAGGCAGCATGATATTTGCACTAAGTCCTGTATAGTAACTATGCAATGTATCGTTAGTGGTCTAAACATTTTTCTTTTGAAATCAGCAGGCCTTTGACAATTCACTTGTTGATTCTATTCCGCTATAATTATCAGTCAACTTTCTGACTAAAGTATGAAAAGGTTTGATATGAAACTTGGCACCAAAGTCAATCATCAAATTACAAAACCCTATTGTTTATGGAATATGTCTTACTTAATAAAAATAGTATGCCCTAATTTTTATATCACTGCAAATTAATACTGGGGAGTTTGGAATGCAAAATGGTGTTTGGAAAAGTTCTGCAATCCTAGCTAATTTCCCTTTTTTATTCATAGCCAGAGCTTGTTACACAAAAAAAGTGTAGTAAAGCATTTTAAAGATTAACATAAACAAAGCTTTAAATGAGTGTGAAAAATGAGCAGTGTGTGATGGTGATTATGAAAGGATGATCATAGAACCTATGAAATATATATTAGCATTTCCTATGCAAATCCTGAAAATATTTTATAGTGCTACTTCTCAGGCTAGGAAGCATAAACTGAAAAAAATGTTTAAGAACAAGGAAGCAAGAATTCAAAGGAAATTCCCCTGGCTTGCGAACTTTTGGCTTAATTTTTTTTGTTAAAAATTAATCATGACAACAATGTCTACTTAATGTTTTATTGATTCTGTTTTAATAAAAGTGAAGATTATAAAATTCATCTAATGTCCAAGAACTGTTGCGACAATTCTGAAGGTATTGGATGTCATTATTCATAATACTTAAATTTTTAAGTCATGAGTTGCAAAGTTTTTATTTATAATTTTCTCCTCTGATAAACCACTTCAACAACTTGGTACTTAGTTAATCTACGAGTTTAAGTAGTAGGGATTAAAAGATGTTTTTTACAGTCTATCGTTTAGTTTAAAAATCTTGACAGGTCAGTTTAGGCAACGCCGATTCTAAAGAAAAAAAATCTCTGCACGAAAGGAGTGGGAAAAAACTATGTAAACAAATCAGAACATTTTTCCCATATTTTTTTGGCGATGTTTTTATACATTACGTTTTTGTAGTTTTATTTTATAATATCATTTTTATAATTAATTTAAAAGTAGTTTTCAAAACTATGTAAACACAAGAAGAACCACAAACAAAATGAACGAAGCTTAATTCCCTACAGCGGTTATGGTGGTAGGGATTTTTTTCTTTTTTTCAAGTGCGGGGTTGGCAGCTGCTTCTCTGATTGGTCAATCCCCAAAATGCTAATGACGGAGATTTTTAAACTAAACGATACTGCAGTGCAGGCCACATAATAATAATACTTTCTTAAATTTGACTGTTATTAATTTCAGGAACATCATGAAGAAGACTTTTTTCTCTATATTGCCTACAGTGATGAAAACGTATATGGACAAAGATAAAATTTGATTCTCTCTTCGATATTGTTTTTTAAATAAAATCCTTCTTATTCGTAAAATGATCAGAATTAATATGATATGTTTGTTTAGTTTAAAACTCTTGATCTCTCAAAAGCATTATGTTAATTATTTAACAAAGATTTCACACAGTTCTGTAAAAAATGAATTGTAAAATAGTTAACAAAAAGTTAAATGACTGCTTAGACTATGTTATGTAAGTAAAAGAATAGTTACTAAGCTGTTGTTTACTCGCAAGACCTTTTGGCATTGTTTAATACTATATCACCAATAGTCAGATTTTTTTCTTGTGAATTTTGGTTTTTTTTTATTAATATTAAATTAATTTTTCACATTTCAAAACTTTTGAGAGTGTATTTTTAAATGAATTTATACTTTAGTGTTAAATTTTTTTTATTTATTTCTTTAAGTCATTAATTATTAAGTTTAGAATTAATTATTATATTTTGTGGTAGGGATTTATGAATAATATTTTGTTTCAGGAACAGTTTGTTTATTTCCAGGTTGAATTATTACTATGTTTTCACATCATATTTGATACATGAATTGCATCCAAACTCTCTTTGAAACTGTGGTGTGAAAACCTATGAGGTGTTCACATTTTCTCTTTACACTAATTTACCAAATAACTTTTCTTATATTATTTTTCAAATGTTTCCGTTAACACAAATGTCAATTTCATTCTAAAATATGTAGTGTTTTCATGGGTTTTGTTATTATGTATTCATATTTGATCCAATGAGTTATAATGGTTTGAGAACGGGAGCAAATTGCATTTGAATGTGATACTACACCCTGTTAATGTTGTGAGAATTTAGTTAATATCACAACACTGGGTGTGTTGTGATATTAACATTGTGTGTATGTGTTAATATCTATAGTACTTGAGATAGGCCTGTGGCCAGCCTAACATCGTGGGTGGGGGAGGCCAATCCCAGATGGAATTCACACATCTTCAAGGAAATTCCACTGAAATGTACTTCGTCACTGGGGGCAAATTTTTTTCCAGGGGAGGGGGCATCCCCTTGACTAGGGATAATTTTGATGTTAGTCAGATTATAAAGTTTGGGCCATTTTATCATGTTTTACAATGAAGAATACCTATATTATTATACTATTTGTTATATAATGTACACCACAGGTCAGAAAGGGTTTATAAGTATATGCTTATTATTTTGCTCCCCTTTAATTGTCCTTGTATTAACTTATTTTAAACAATAAACATTTAAATAGGTATAAAATCCAAAACAAACACTTCTAGTACTAGGTTAGTTGCTGTTGGATCTATTTTCTACCATCTCTCTTATTGCATATTTGACATTTAGTATTATCACTGTCTATGAAATTATTTATTGTATTATTAATTTACAAACTATTTTATCCATTTAATTCATTTGTGCTATTTAGAATTTATTTATAGCTAAAATATTCATTGAGCAGTAAGATACTCGGTCTAATCTAAAAAAATATTGAATTACAAATAATTTATATTACTAGATTATTTTTTTTTAAAAAAAGGTTCTTGTACAAACCAGGGTTCTGTTGAGTTGGTCTGACACCTTGATTTGACAGATTAAGTCCACGAGGAAAGTTTAGTATGTTGTATTTATTTCAACATCCGTTGTTAAACTAAATATTACATAACTAATTCAAACATTAAAAAGAACAGATTTACTTGTTCTAATATCATTCTTACTTTATAAAACTAATAGTAAGTATTATTATAATATCTTGATGTTTTAACATGAAGGATATAATTTTATTTATATATAAGTTAACCATACAATTCCCTTCAATTAAATACAATGAAAGTTGGACGGACTCTACAGTTACTCTCTACATGTAAAAGAAGATAATATCAGCCCGGTATACATTTTTGAATGCTGTTTTCTGTCTTTATACCATTTGTAACTTTCCTTTTAATACAGTGACTTTTTATGTTTAATTGTGATATTGTTTTTTGTGTGATTTATGTTATTTTTCTACGAAGGAATAAGAATGAATTTTATTTCCATAATGCATATATTGTTGTAAATTTATTATTTTATATTGACAATTAAAATAAGTATTAAAAGTTAAACTTCTGTCTTTTAGTTTTATATATAATTATATTCCCCTCCAACAATTATCTATATCGTTAATAGTCAGTTGACTATTAACAGTGTTATATTGTCTATGTTTTAGTATGCTCTAATTCAACCGAATTGTTAACAAAATACCGTTTTCAGATATTAATTAATAAATATACAAATTATGACTTGCAGAGAAAGCTAACAAGTGGTAACATTAATCCATGTTTTAACATTATTATAAGGATAGACCATAGAGGAATGTATAGTACTAGATAGAGTAGTAGGGATAGACCTCTTACAAGGTTAGTCCATCAACTTTTGGTTACTTATGAAGGTCTGATTGAGCTAAAAACTGGTCTTTTGGTTCAGATTGTAAAAAACTATAAATAATAACACTTAAATCTCCCCACCCCATTAAATTCCAAAATTCGATGATGTCATCAAGTAAATAGGGTTAGTGAAATCAAAGTTCTATTACACAAGCTTTTATGGTAATAATATAAAAACAGATATTTGTATATTAAAAAATGTATTTACAAATATTTAAGAATTGTTATACACCCTTTAACAGAACAGAGGTAAGAGACAATATTAAAAATCGGGTTCTGGGTACCTTGGAACTTTTCCTCATCACATTGGATACGCTACGCTCCCTGCTTCGAACTCATTTGGCTTGTCCTCAAAAATACAGTTCGCCAAATTTATACTGCAACATGCCTTTGGACTTGCTTCGCTCGATTTTAGATAGAAAATGCATCCGTATCATTCTCAGTGGTCACCCATAAAGCACTGACCACACTCAATGCTGCTTAATTTTTATGATCCAACAAAAATCATGGATATACTAGTCATACTGAAACTAAACTTAATTATTCAACTCAATAGGACCATTTTCCAATTTTTTAAAAACGTACACAAGTCATTAAAAAAAAATTGAATTTTTCCGCGATTTATGATATTTTAAATTTTTGGCTTATTCATTATTGCGGGTTGATAAAGTCATGAAAAATTATTTTCCCAATAGCACAACTACAGTGGTAGACTGATTTTTGTACAAAATTTTAACTCTCTAGCATAGATACACTGGGCGCTTCTATGATGCTAACAGACACACAGACAGACAACTTTACGAGAACCACTCAGGAGGCCTTAAAAATGCCTGTAACGGATAATTCCGGTGACATCCAGGTTTAGTATTTTTTGCAAACACAAGACTTTTCCTATAAACCTAC
>JACMZG010001914.1:19898564-19928721 GCA_018340805.1 Microvelia longipes
TATATATATATATATACAAAATATATATACTACTAAACATATGCCTACTAACCACTATAAAAATGCTTGGCACAGATTCTATAATGATCAAGGTTTGATCCATCTAAATCTGCTCTTTTGACTAATTCAATCCATTTTAAACGCCTTTGTTTTTTTAACTCGTTTTCAACCTGTGAAATACATAAATAATATTAGATAGCTGTAGCTTCAATATATAAACCAAGTAGGAAAACTCCAATAATAACCCATGTAAAAAATAATGAGACACACGTTATCAGCTGATTCGCAATTCAAAGAGATTGTTGTAAGGTTGGCAATACCAATGGCGGAAAAACAAAAGGGTGATCAAAACATTTTTTTAATCATAGGATTAGTATGGGGCCGATAAAAATTCTTCTTTCATTAGGTAAGTTTTGGGATATAAATGAAGTAAAAATTAATAAAACTAAATTAAATAGGTGAAAAAAATTGATGCTGAAAAAATTGCCAATATTTCATAGATAAACACTTCGATTATTCCAGGATTTTAAATCTGGAATCAGGCTCTTATCACTACTGACTTGGATTTGTGCGTTAATTTAAACAAACATTTTACAAAATAGAATTTATTGAGTTATTAATTATTTTAGTGAGTAATTAACA
Organism: Microvelia longipes; assembly: GCA_018340805.1. Taxonomy (NCBI): domain Eukaryota; kingdom Metazoa; phylum Arthropoda; class Insecta; order Hemiptera; family Veliidae; genus Microvelia; species Microvelia longipes. Next base: position 19,899,207 of record JACMZG010001914.1, read on the forward strand.
TTTATTAACTATTAATTAAACAAAACTCCATTAGGGTGAAAATTACCTCGTTATCAGTTAATTTATATACCTGTTACAACTAAATAAACAATTTAATGCAATAAAAAGGTAATTTTGTATGTTTGTGCAAACTAAAATGAATCGAAACCTTTTAATTTTTCTGAGTTGAGCTATTAGGGAAAGCTAAAGTGATATAAAAATGAGGGATTGATGTAGTGATGGGATTGGAGTGTTCTGACTCCCACCCTGTGTGAGTGTGCAAGTGTAATATTGAAGTGCATGCACCTACAATGTATTGACAACTTTAAAAATCTTGACAGCTCAGTTTAGGCACCACCGATTCTAAAAAAAAAAATCCCTACAAAAAGGCAGCGGGGAAAAAACTTTGTAAACAAATCAGGTTATGTTACCCGTGTTTTCTTGGCGATGTTTCTACATTTCTTTTGTGTAGTTTTATTATTTAGGAAGTATGCAAATGTGGAAAAAAATGAATTGTGAAGGGAAATAATATACACAAGAAGAACCACAAACGAAGTGAACGAATGCCGGGAAGGAGGTTATTTCCCTACAGGGGTTATGGGAGTAGGGATTTTTTTTTCTCTTTCAAGAGAGGGGTTGGCAGCGGCTTCTCTGATTGGTTTACCTTCTCAATATTCAACACGTCATTTATTCCCTTTTTGTTGTAACATATTAACCAAATTTACATAAATATTTTATTTATATAATAGAGAAAATGTTAAAAATCTTTGTAAACTGTTCATTAGCAACAGATATAAATCAACAAAGCAGGATGGAAGAACAAGTGGCGCTGAGTTGCAGCCTTAGAATAATACTATATATAGAAGGAGCACAGGACCGTAAACACAATGTAATTCCACTGATAACACGAAAGCCGGTTGACTGGTGCACCTAAGTAATGCTGCAACCTGACAACGAAACATTATTTAAATATTTGTCATAAATATCTATTAATGAAGAAAGATCTTAAAGAACAAATATAACAACTTAAAACACATGCTGAGAATTTAATAAAACTGGTCGTAGATGGCAAAGGGTGGCGGAATACAAGAATCTACATTTAGTTGACGAGGACTACTTTTTATGTATAATTTTAATAAATACGTTAAACTACAATTTAAAATGCTTAAAATATTGTAATGCATCGATATTATATTAGTATTTTATGATAATCAATCATTATTAATAATAGATCATAATAATTCAGCAACTGGAAGTATTGTCAACTTTGTTATTAGAAAATTGTATATTGTTAGGGTGGCAGCATTACTTAGGTGCACCAGTGAACCGCCTTTCGTGTTATCAGGAGTGCTCCTTCTATATACAGTATTATTCTAAGGTTGCAGCATAGTAGTTGAAGTAGATTCTCTTGATTGCTAGCTGATCCATCTCACCCCAAGTGAAAATGGTGGGAGTCGGAATACTGTCTCTACGCCGACCCCTCATTTTTACATAACTTTATTCTAAAGTGGTATAAAAATTGAAATTTGATGTAGAGACGGTGCTTCAACTCTCACGCTTCACATGGCCCTACAGTGTATCGACAACTTTAAAAATCTTGACAGCTCAGTTTAGGCACCACCGATTCTAAAAAAAAAAATCCCTACAAAAAGGCAGCGGGGAAAAAACTTTGTAAACAAATCAGGTTATGTTACCCGTGTTTTCTTGGCGATGTTTCTACATTTCTTTTGTGTAGTTTTATTATTTAGGAAGTATGCAAATGTGGAAAAATGAATTGTGAAGGGAAATAATAACACAAGAAGAACCACAAACGAAGTGAACGAATGCCGGGAAGGAGGTTATTTCCCTACAGGGGTTATGGGAGTAGGGAATTTTTTTTTTCTCTTTCAAGAGAGGGGTTGGCAGCGGCTTCTCTGATTGGTCGATCCCAAAATGCTTATGACCTTGGGGATTTTTAAACTTACGATACACTGTTAAGCAAATTCTGTCACTTTTAGTTCCTCTGAATATCCACATTGCAGCACTAGTTATCCCTACATCATTCTAATTTTCACCAACTATTACAACCTGTTCAAGCGGCTTTATTTAATTTGGTTTATATGTTAAAATGCATAGAGATATTATTAAAGTGGGGCCTAAAGGTTAAATTTTGAAACATCGAAAAAAGTAACTGAACCACCTTCGATTATAATATATTTAAATAAACAATACAAAATTGCAATAATTTATATAGTAAAACGTTAAAAATACAAATCATAACACAAACAATGTGCTGGAAATCAAAATAAATTTATTAATTATAACCTTAACTCACTCTAGACGGAAGTTTCAATGAGGTTAGACAGAGCCCCAAAATGATCTTGCATGCCTCTTTATGTATTATTGAGACAGGCTATACCCCTCTAGTATATATCTCGAGGTTAAAAATGGCACTCTTTGTCGACAGTTGCTTAGCAATGGATAAAAATCAGCAAAACAGGATGTAGGAACAACTAGCACTGACTAGCGGCATAGTGGTTAACTAGATTCCCCTTGATTGAAAGCTGGACCATCTCATCCATAGAGATGAAGGCAGGAGTCTGAACACTTTCTCTACGCCGACCTCTCGTTTTTACATCAATTTACTATATAGAATGCAAAACGGTTAAAATCAGTTGACAGCGTAGGAAAATAGCGTTGAGGAACCAATGTGGTTAGCCTGATATGAAATTGTGCCAGTGGTTTAACATTGGATGTTAAACACAAACATCATTGGCTCCCTCGCATGATTTTAACCGTGTGCCATATTATAGTAAAAGCACAATTTTTATAACCATTACTCATAACAGTCAGCAGCAACATTCTATCTATCTTATAAAAATCTATTCCTAATTTCAGACCACAACATTTTTAACATTATAAATATAAAAAATTTCAATTAATAGTTTAAACAATAACTTATAACAACTTGAAAAAAACTACATCACAACTTGAGAAGTCCCTTTGGCTCTATTTAGGGTGCGAGGACATGGGCAACATTATAACATGCTACACCATACACTATCCGAGGACAACCCCAGAAACCCAAATTTTAAAATAAATCTAGTATTATTCAAATACTGTAAAGGAAATAACATATTTCTACATCTAAAGAGACAACTACAAAGTAGTAGTCTCTTTGGCTATTTCATATCATAAATATAAAGTGATAAAAAAATTGCCTTTGCTTTGCCATCTGAAGAGTAAATGGAAGGAAACCGATAAAACGATAAACCTGACTTCTGATTGGTTCTATCTCTACTAGAACAATTTATTACAGCGCATATTCTAACCATTTCTAAAATTTCGCGACACAAATTTAAAATGTACTTATTTAAACTTCTTAGAATAATACTAATACAGAAAGAGCATAGGACCGTAAACACCTTAGAATAATACTAATATAGAAGGAGCACTACTGATAACACGAAGTCGGTTCACTGGTGCAACTAAGTAATGCTGCCACCCTAACAATATTACAATTTTTCTAAAAAAAGTTGGCAATACTTCCGGTTGCTGAATTATTATGTTCTATTATTAATTAATGATTGATTATTCATAAAATACTAATATAAAATATCGGTGCATTACAATATTTTAAAGCATTTTAAATTGTAGTTTAACGTATTTATTAAAATATATATAAATAAGTAGTCCTCGTCAACTAAATGTAGATTCTTGTATTCCGCCCCCTTTTGCCATCTAAGACTGTTTTATTAAATACTCAGCAGTTTTTAAAGTTATTATTTTGTTCTTTACGATCTTTCTTTATAATAGATATTAAAGACATATATTTAAAATAATGTTTTTGTCAGGTTGCAGCATACTTAGTTGCACAGTCAACCGGCTTTCGTGTTTCAGTGGAATACATTGTGTTTACGGCCCTGTGCTCTTCTATATATAGATTATTCTAAGGTAACACAATGTAATTCTACTGATAACACGAACGCCGGTTGACTGGTGGTCTTAAGTAGGGGTACCACCCTATCAACAAAACATTATTTTAAATATGTTATTAAATATCCATTAATGAAGAAAGATCGTAAAAGAAAAAAATATAATAACTAAACACACCTGCTGAGTATTTATTAAAATCGGTCTTAAATGGCAAAAGGATAGCGGAATACAAGAATCTACATTTAGTGGACGAGGACTACGTTTAATATAATTTTAATTAAAAACGTTTAACTGCAATTTACGATGCTTAAAATATTCTAATACACCGCTATTTTATATTAGTATTTTATGAATAATCAATCATTAATTAATAATAGAACATAATAATTCACCAACCAGAAGTATTGTTACGGTGGCAGCATTATTTTAGACCACCAGTGAACCGCCTTTCGTGTTATCAGTAGTGCTCCCTTCTATTATAGTATTAATTCTAAGGTTAGAAACGATTTTTTTATTGTTATCTCAGAGATAATAAAACCTACGGGGAGATAGTCAACATAATGTTGAAGCACCTTGGACGAGTTTCGGGGGAGGGGGGGGGGAAGGCTAATGCGACTTGAGCGTAGCCACGAGATGGGAAAATAACTACTACCTCACTCCTCCCACAATGCTCTCCCGCCCTTTTGTTTAGCGCCTTCATTCAATTTAAAATTTTTACTTAATTTCTACCCTCCTCCCTCTCCATCTGTTTTCCAATAGTCCTACTTTATATCTTCTAATAAGAAATACAATTAATTGTCGCTTTTGGGATATAATATATATGTATACATACATATATATATCCCAAGAAGCAACAATTAATTGTATTTCTTATTAGAAAGTTTAAAGTAGGATTATTAGGAAACAGGGGGAAGGGGATAGAAATTAAGGGTGCATTCGCGACGCTCGAGTCAATGTGTTCAGTGGTTGAGGGGGATGGTGGGGACAAAAATTCCTCCACTATCGTATTGACCACACTTGGTCTCCCGAACGCGTTTTATTCAGGCTTGTGTGTACAGTTGTTAGGTTATGTTACTGTTGTCATTTTTTCAAAAATTCAACCATTTAATTAAAAGTAAAACGTATAAATTAAAGCAGCACACAATACAGAAACAGCACAGCACAGTACATGTGAATATGAAGGTGACATAAAATTTTGTATTTCCCGCTAAGAAGGTTTCAATTGAATAGGAGTGGGGAGAAGTGATCGAACTGAACCTGCCGAAAGCACGATTAGTAGGATCAGTCCCACCACTACTATCCTGGCTTCCCGCTTCTTTTGGCTCCTCTCCCTGGCCACGCCTCTGAGCACAATCAAGGTAACTAGAATACACCTCTTGTTCAGAACGCTCTGAGCGTCACGAATGCACTCTAAGTTAAGATTTTAAATTAACGTCTTTAAAAATGCATTAACAAACTAATAATGCAATAATTGTAACAATTAATTATATCCATGATTAGATAATATTCACTAGGATTTTAGGAACACAAGGAACAAGGTATTGGACGGAAAAAGACATATAAACACACAATGTGATAAAACAAGTATTTTATTAATTAATTCACACACATTTTTAAGTAATAAATATGATATAATTAATTAATAAATATAATTAACAATGATTTACAAACATTCAAAAGAATAAGTAAGTCAGAGGTGCAATCTGATTCAACATAAAAAAGAACAAATTCACATTTTTTATTTATACAATACCTATTATGATTTGAATAGATTATAAGATGCAAGTACAGAGGTATGCACAGTATGCCCGACAAGTTATATCACTTTAATTTCCCTTTAATAAATGTTGCACATCATTATAATTCAACATAACAAATATATCATTTGAATTACATTGCAATATGTGATGCTGGCACACATATTGCTTTTACACAGTATTGTTTCATCTTTGGAAAAACGTGTGACCAATGATTTTAACAATTTTTGTTGTGAATAATAAGCAATAAAAATTGATGTATACAATTTTAACTTTATAAATTTGAGTGTCAAAGTAATTTTAAAATTATAGTCATTAATAAGTATGACTTATAATATTAATAAAATAATAAGTCATTATTCTTCATTACAAAGAATAATACACACATTTAGATAGGAGAATAGCACCACAAAAAAAAAACAAATCAAGAAACAGTAATTTTGCACAACAAAAAAAAAGATAATGGCAAGAATTAATTAATAAACTTTGATTTAAATGAAGTAAGAAGTTAAGATATTTAAACATTGTCAAATGCAAACATACACTACATTCAAATATTTCTTAATGAAGAAGGTAAACTAACATCCAATATAACACTAACATAATTATGAGGCAAGAAGAACTAAAAAAAGTTTCTACATGCTCAAAGCAATGATTTTCTAGAAAGAAGAAGCAATATCATTAAATATTATATTAAATGTTCAAACTAACTTTTTAAAATTAAAAAATTACATAACAAATTGAGCTCATCCAGATTAAACCATATACTTACATAATAATTATGAGTTCAATTTTTATATTATGCCTACATAGGAATGAATGTGAGTTAACAACTTAAAAATATTAGCAAATAATTCTAAAAATGACCACGTTGGTGTGGACAACCACCAATTATGGTAAAAAGATTTATTCATGTAATTATATATAAACATTGCTAAATCAAAATCATTGTTGAATTAGCAAACATTTGAGTTAAGAGGTTGTCAATTTAATATGGTTTTGAGGTTGAAACATCCTTCAGTTATAGAGGTACCTCGCAAAAGAATTGAGTTACCAATGTTCCACAGTAGGAATACAACACATCAAATACATTAACAGTTTGTGAAACTTACTGGCATACATATAATACACAACAAATACATATCAATAAGGTCATGAATATTAGATTTCTTAGTAAAACACATTGCAACTAAGACTAGGAAATTAAGTTAACACAATACTTATCAAAGTTATTTCTCCCAAAAATAACACTCAACCAATAGCAGAGCATGATTTGGACAGTAATGTTAACTCCAGCGCCAGTGTGCAGTTGAGTCCTTAAGTCCTGACTTAAACTATTGAAAGATTAAAGTACTCACTAGTGAAGAGGCATTTAGACAAACTGCTAAAAGCCAACAGAAAAATTGGTTAATTGTGGGTGAGAATTCTAGTCTTCCTTGCATCAAGTTAAGAAGCTACGAGTACAGGTATTTTTCTATTTTCTCGTTTCACCCACCAAGGTATTTGGACTCTACAGAGGCTGTAACATATTTCATCTAGATTGATGTTCAAAACATGCCTCCTCAATAAATGAAAAGTCATTATTTGCCTTAATAATCTGCTTACTTTTTTGCAATAACTTTTCAATATTGACGTTTAGTCACAAGGTACTCAAATCCACAATCCTTTAAAATTTCCTACACCGTTATAATACCCCTTAATGTTTGGACCCAACCAGTTTGGCAAGGGGGTCGAGTGTGAGTGACACTCTGTTTCTTGATATTAAAGATTTGATCTCTGTATCTATAGTTGGCAATGCTTCCTTAAAGAAATCTAGATGAAAATTTTCCCTCCTCCTGTCTAAAACACAGCGATATCCTCCTGCCCCTTCAGGTCTGTGAGTAGCACCATTGCAGTAATCAAACAAACGGTTTAATAGCCACAAAAATATAGCTGTTCCAATGCATTCCTTTTTCATTCTCCCTGAAACATGGTAAATATTAATTATTGAGATTAAAGAGTTGGGTAAAAAAAAGACAGAGTACAGGACATAAAAAACTAGACATAAGAAAGCATAGACTACTGGTTTACTACAGACTACACATTTGTAAATAATTTATTTAAGCAGCTTTATTGCATACCTATAAGGATAACTTAATCTTGCTCGTACCAGAAATAAACACATTATGATAATGATTACTTTGTCTAGCCTGAACTAGTAATAACCACATCTTTCATATTTACAGATGTAAACTTCGTTAACGTAACTATCCGTCAACAATTAGAATAAAGTAACAGCTCCAGTGTCTCCAAACACTTTCATAGCTCTCACATTACAGCAATAGCCCAGTTGCTAACAGAGAAGGCTTTTGTTTTAAATAAATAAATTATCAATTAAATCAAATATTTAATTAAATAAATCATCATTAATAAAATTATAACAACTAGCTGCACCTGACCATCATAGAGGAATGTATACTACTACAGTATACATACATATACTACAGTATGCTGTTAATGTCAATATATTTACCTAATCAAATTTGCATAATGATATATCCTGCCATAGTTTGACTTAAAACTTAAGCTGCAATTGAAACTTTCATCTTGGTCCTTGACTTCACAGGGTTTGTTCCTCTGTAAGTTTACGGAAAATTCTAAAAACCCTCTGGCCTTTGTCATAGTTCACAGCATCCTTAATGCCTTGCCAAGTTGCCCTAAATTGCAAATTTTGTTCACCAGGAAGCAAACAGGTTCAACTTTTCAAAGATGTCAGGAAGAAATGGAATCATGACATCATGAACCAAAAGGTTATTTCTCACAGACTTCAATAGATGAGGAGGGTCAAACAATGCTACAATCTCTTGACCATTCACTTTAAACGATGGATTCTGAGCAGTGGCTCCAAACAATTTCATAGCAGAGACATTACTTGTTCCCATGTCACAAATTGTGCAAACTAATCTAATATTTATCTCTTGCAACTTTGTTATTACCTGTAATTAAAAAATAAATAATTAAGCAAATTGGATGTAATCGTTACATTTCAATGAGTACTAATTAATGGTAAAATTTCAGCAATGAGCTCAAGGATGTTTATATGGAACAAAGTTAGACCTTCAATTTCCATACAAGAACAAAGTCAGTTGTTCTTACATAGTTACTCTACACGGCATCAATATCTTGTTAAGAATCAATAGTTCTAATTGCAAGATAGCATTGCAACTTGCTATGTCAATAATGAGTATTGACACACTCATTATTGCATACCAATAAAAGCATTTTCCTGCCTAACTGCCCAGCCTGCAAAGAAGTGGAGAATACAATACAATTGAAATTAAATGATAAGTGGTGCTTTTACAAAAGATACACCCACTTGTGATCATTTGGCAACCCACCAAAATTAGGTAGAGAAGGAACCCAAGGTTCTTTCCAAATGGGTCCCCTTCCCAAGTAATGTACCGAGAGCATTTCTCTCCTTGATGATTTTGAAGGACTATCAACATCAACTGATTGGAACTGTGACAGGGTTTATGACTAACATATTACTACAGCCATGATAGCTAAAGGTAATATTATGATCTAATATAATTTCAAATTTGACATTGGTACTTCTAAATTGACTTGAAGTAAACTTGGGTCGTACAGTTATCCAGCCAACAAGGGCGGAACGGTTAAAAAGTATTTAGGGGCAATTCCTCTTAGTGAGTACTTGATAAACAAATATTTCACTTGAGATAGATTAGACAAGTAAGGCAGGAAGAAAGGTGGTTTGACTTTAACATCATCTTGTTTCAGCTGAAGCTCATATGCTTCACATCAATAAATTTCTACTACATAGGTTATATTGATACTAAGTCAAGAGAGACTTGAGAGTGAAAACGGGGTTTAAAATGGATTTGTGTTCAAGTAGGTTTGAAGTAAGTACTGTACTGTAACTGTTGCTTGGACAGTATAGGTTCATAAGACTGGCTGAACAATAAATAAAAGCTTAAAGTAATGAGTATTAATTACCTTAATGTTGAAAACTAATTGACCAACTCGTTTTCGAAACGAGTTGATGTAGCTCTCGAATGTACCCTCAAAGCTTCAATTGAGGGGAAATTCTCGTACAACTCAAACAGTAAATAAACATATAAAATCGCAAAAACAAAATTAAATACTGATTAAATAATTTAAAATAACTTTGAGAAATTTATGAAAGGATAAAAGCACAGACGGAAAATAACGTTATCTAGAGAATTCCCGCTCGAAACCGGCATCCAGGATGGTGTCTACATCTCCAGCCTTCCCACAGCTCTTTAGATTTTCAATATTTTAATATTATTTTTTTCTTGATTATTACATCTAATTTATTAATAATTACATTTAACAGAATTTTTTATGATGTAATTAAGGATTTTTATTTATATATTAGTTTATTTTCAAAATTATAATACGCAGTTCCACCTTCTACCACTACCTCAGTGCTGCTAATTAACGGGATAACTATGGCAAACATTTCCCTATCTCTGTTAGACGCCCCTGGGTTATCTGACTGTTACAACATGGCGGATCTACATTATTCAAGTAAAAATTTTAAACAAATGAAAGATTGCTGTAACTTTTTTATTATTAAAGCCACAGTAATTGTTTTATACTTAAAATACTCTCAAAAATATATCCTTAAAGATTAAAACATCGTTTAATAAAAATTAAAATAAATATATTCTTTTAAGTATTCTTTATTATTCTACAAAATAAAGCTACAGATAATAAAGCCTACAGTAAAGTTAATTAAAGACTTTTTTTAGTTAACTTTTTTTGGAGTATTTTTTTTTTACTTTTAGTTAAATCTTTTTAGTTAACTTTAGTGCCTGTATAACCTTAACAACTCACTTGTTCAAGGAACTTATATAAAGGGAAAGGAACATATTAGGCCATCACAATATAAAAAGGTGTCGCCAACCCTTTGGCTACACCCCTCTGCTACTCCTTCGGTTTCAGGAAATTTTAGAATGGTATAGCATTTTATCTGTTTCCTTCCATTTACTCTTCAGATGGCAAATCAAAGGCAATTTTTTTTTCTTATCACTTTATATTTATAATATGAAATAGCCAAAGAGACTATATTTATTTTAAAATTGGTTGATAACAAGGTTGTCCTCCGTCAGTATAGAATTGCTGTTCACGTCCTCGCATTATATCCTTTATCTATGCTTTGGACTTTGGCTTTTTATAAGGTAATTAAGAGCTGAAGTCCAAAGCATAGATAAAGGATATAATGAGGACCAAAAGGGCTTCTCAAGTTGTGATGACGTTGTGGCTTCAGGCCGAAGACAGGCCAGTTGTAGCCAGCAAAAACTCGGGGGGGGGGGGGGGGAAAAAACCTGAGGGAGGCGAAAATTACACATCTACAAGGGCATTCTGCTAAAATCTATTCGCCATAGGGAGCAACATTTCTTCAAAGGGGGCAATGCCCCCCCTGGCCTCTGCCTGGCCGAGGGCCCATAAATTTGGTATCAGGAAGCCAATCTAAATCAATCCTGCCATTCCCTTTTCAATTTCTGTCATCCGAACAACCTCATAAGCTTCGTTTTCATGACGTTAAAAGACGCCGAAAATTGTAAAAATATAAGTGAAAATTATGATTATTCTAGTACTAGAATAATAGTACATTAGGTTTTTGGTAGTATTTTCTGCTCTAGAAAAAGCCATGTCAATTGAATAGATCATTTATATTTCCTATTTTTTAAGAGTAAATTTACAAATACATTGTTTGAATACACCTAGAAGGTTCATCTACCAAAATCTAACTCAATACATTGGATGATGCGTATCATTTACACATGGTCAATGGAATAATCACATATGCTTAATAAAAGGTGTACCACAAATTTTACGATCTCCCCTACCTATCCATAGAGCTGAGATTCATGCCATCCGATCCTATACACAAATAATCCTCAGTAAAAATACAAATCAGTTGCTATCATGTGACAGTTGAATAAAAATAAATAAATATCAATTACACAAAAAAATATTTAAACGCATTGCATTAAGTTATGATTGACTTAGTTTCATACATTGTAACAACATGTACCTGAGGTAAAGTGAAGCGCGCATACTCTTTGATACTTCATTTTACTTTCAGTTAAATCTGCCCTCCTAATCCTTTGAATCCATAAGTTTCGCCTTCTTGTCCTAATTTCAGAGGGTTGCTTATCCATCCCTATCAGAGATGGAAAGCGAAACATTGGGATTTGATTTTTTTCATTTTTACTAGCACAACCAATAACAGCACAAAAAACCATCTGTAAAAAATTAATATAATCAACTTCATACAAAATAAATAGTATATCACCCTACTTTTTATATTCCAAGGTTGTTATCACTGATATCCTCTCTATGATTTAGTGGCAAGTGGGTTGACTTGAGTATCCTTGTCAACACCAAGTTGTCCCAATTTTTACATGAGGTCATGCACATTTTAAAACAACATTTGTATAATTACAAAATTATTAACAAATATCAGCGATAGCTACAAGAACAAAGTTAGTGATAGCACTTATTAATTGTAAGGGTAGCAAACTATATATTTTTTGTAATACTTTTCTAGGGTCTCGAGGACTAATATCAAGGTTTAATCCCCACATATAGGTCAAACTGCTTAGTATGAAACAAAACAACATACATAATTGCCATCAGCCTTCAGTAGTTACATCCTTGTTAGATGATGAAATATGTTTTCAAGCATATAAATATAGTAACAGTAAGTTACCTTAACATTACACTAGCATATAATAAACAAGACTTAGAATAATACTATATATAGAAGGAGCACAGGACCGTAAACACAATGTAATCCATGATAACACGAAAGCCGGTTGACTGGTCAACTAAGTAATGCTGCCAACCTGACAGACAAAACATTATTTTAAATATTTCATAAATATCTATTAATGAAAAGATCGTAAAGAACAATATTAATACTTAAAACACCTGCAGAGTATTTAATTAAAATTGGTCTTGGATGGCAAAAGGGTGGCGGAAGAACAAGAATCTACATTTAGTTGACGAGGACTACTATTTGTATATAAATTTAATAAATACGTTAAACTACACATTTTAAAATGCTTAAAAATTTAAATGCACCGATATTATATATTAGTATTTATGAATAATCAATCATTAATTAATAATAGAACTAATAATTCAGCAACCGGAAGTATTGGCCACTTTTTTTTAGAAAATTGTATATTGTTAGGTGGCAGGCATTACTTAGTTGCACCAGTGAACCGCCTTCATTGATCATATAGTGCTCCTTTCTATATAAGTATTATTCTAAGAAACAAGACAATCCACCCCATTCAAACTTAAGCCAAATAGACATTTGCATAAGAGAGCGGAATAAAATAAGTGAACAAACTCCCTTAAAAAACAAGTATCCAAAAATAAATGTATACAAAGGATGGATTTTGCTAGATATTTTTTGAAAAAGTTAGTTTTAATACGACACACGGCTAAAATTAATTGACAGCGCGCCAAAAATCTGTGAAAGAAAGAATTCTATTGGTTCAGACCAACCGCGCTCTTTCCCCCTCCACCTCATGCCAACCTCGGTATAATTTAAATATTTTTGTAAATAAAATCATAAAAAGCAACACTGGTTGTAAATATTTAACCTCACGTCGCTTTTATTCTCCCCATTGATATTGATCTGTTTGAGTTCGTTTCGTTTCATTCCAATCTGTTCAATTCATCCAATTATTGCAGAGTCGTAATATGAGCTGTTGCTATATTTGAACGCATGGACATTGATGTTCTTCAAGCATTTCTTGCTATTTGAGTACAGCGCAGGGTCTGTGGGAAAATGCCATGTATTTCAATAGATGACAGTCTTGACTTTTTTAAGTCACGAATGCATATTGTGTCATATTATTTTTATAATATGAAACAATACGCATTCAATTATACAAACTTGACACAAAAAAAGCAGTTGTTTTTGGAAAAAGTAATTATAGGTGATGATTTATTTAAATCCTCAAAACCTTTATTATAGAACTATTATGTCCATTACATTACGTAATACCAACTTTAACTCCACTTAATTCATACTTCCCGAACAAATTTAAAGCAACACTTAGTTGTAAAATTATAAGATACAACAATATTTCTACTTAAAAGTAAACAAATAATTTTTACAAATAAAAAATACGATATCAACTAAAAACAAATAATAAAATTCAACATAACCTGACTTTCAGTGTTGCCAAAATAGGGACTTTTTTATAAAAAAAAGAAGGGTGAAAGCATTGAGATTTTGGCGGGCTGTCAATTGATTTTAGCCGTGTGTCGTATTATAAAAGTGTGGCACTCTGTAATTGACAGGAGAATGTCAAATTCCATATCATTCTGCAAACAGACACTCTGTGTTTTTATCAGGGAGGGGGGGGGGGAATTTCCGAGTCAATTATTGCAAACTTCAGACAACTCATGAACTAACCCCAATAGATTTCCAAAAATTACCGATAATATTTTTATATTAAAATTTATGAATCCATGGCAATTCTTGGTTATGAAGCTATTTATTATTACGATTGTTTTGTGTATATATTTTTCAAAAAACACGATTTGGGTTTGCATGTTCTGTATTACAAAAATTCAGAAACTAAAAGGAGAAAGAAACCTTTTTAAAACTTCCAGAGAATGCTACTGATGGCAGAAGCATTAATTAAATTTCATTTAATTAATTTATTGATTTAGTCGATTTTATCAGGTAATTACATTTAATCACATGTGCACATCTTGCAGATGTAATTAAAATACAGGCTGCATTAATTGCCAAAATCTATTGTCTACCACAGGTTTACTTTAGCCACCTGTGGCTAAAGTAATTAGAGGCAATTAGTGGCTAATTTCATTATTACCTGATTGAATCAATTAAATTAATAAATTATTTGAATGAAAAACTTCAAAATAATCAGAAGCATTCTGTGTAAGATTAAAGCAGTAGGGCTAGTTAGAAGTATAACTGTACATAGAATAAATATTAAATTTCAAACTGACTGTGGGCAAATAGTGGGAAATCAAGACCCAGATAGATAAACAATATTAACATAGATGGTTCACTCCCGAGTGTAGTAGGAACACTCAATTGACAAGTTTGTGTTTATGATTTAAGTTGGGCTTCACACTAGAGTCTTGAAGAGCGCTAGTAGTAAAAATAGATTTGCTCATTCTCTACTAGATTGTGCTGTAGTTTTTAAAATACAAACAGTTGCCAATCGTTAGTAAAATAAAATAAAAGTAAACAAAAGATCTATGGTATGCTGTAGTATTCGCAATGTATTTTTGTTTTTCAAAACTTGGGGGCCTCATCACACGAAGCAGCACCATCGTTTTCTTAAAAAAATAACAATAATTAATTTTTAGTGTTTTAGACTTAACATTTAAATTGCTATCTGACAATATAACATCTCTCAGGTTGGCGCAAATGAATAAAGAAAGGAAACAAACAAAAATTGAAACTCTGACATTAGAGGTTCAAATCCAAGGGGGGACGACAGAATGGGTGGAAGTAAGAGTGAGAAATAAATTTTTTCACTTCTTACCATTTAACGAAATTCTTATAGAGCTTTCTTGGGATCACTAATCCATCGACTCCTCATCATTCTAGCGCTGAAAAGCGGATGGAAAGACTTGATTACCCTCAACAGCTCGTTGTTTGGTTGAATAAAAATAAATAAATAAAAATGTCAGAAATAAAAATATCTGACAGATTCGTGCTGTCACCACTAGACTGTACTACTTGAGCCTCCTGCATCCCATCAACTATTTTTTTTAAAAAATGTTTGAGTGAGCCATCTATGTTAATATTGTTTATCTATGGGCTACATTACATAAGGCATAAACTCCTCTTTGTTTGCAACAGTCGCTAAAAGAAGCTATAGCGGTCAAATCTTTCTTATTTTAACATTTCGTCATTTTGACAAAAATACATAAGTAAAATCACTTTTCCACTATATTATAGACTTCAAAAGTAAACACGCACAATGCCTGATGAGATTTGACTTTTGTATTTTAGGGGGCTTACCTCCGTAATCTTGAATTCTAGTTGACTATTACTTTGTTCAGACGCGGGGTTTGAACCCTGTGTTCAAACCCTTGTGTTGTTGAACCTCCAAGGAGGTTCAACCCCCCCGTAGTTGTCGCATTAACAGGGTTGAACACAGTGAAAAATACAGTGTAAACATTTAGTGTTGAACCCACTGCCAAAACCCAAGTGTTAACAAAGTATATAGTTACCCTTGTGTACATAAAATATAAAAGCTTTTATAACTTCAGACGAGCCAAGTATTTTGGTAATTCTGGGCCGAGTGCACCCTTATAGAGTTGTCTCTACATAATAAAAATTGATTTAAAATAATCCCTAGTCATTACAGTAAAATTTAATTGCAATTCAAAAGAACAGATCACGTATTTAAAGGTTAAATTTTCGAATGTTCTATTTTCTAGAAGTCTGACATAAGTTCACATTCAATTTATTGATAAATGAGTAAAACTTTCAGATGTTAACATATGAAGTGCAACAGTTTTTTTGTATGTACCAAGTTAGATTAAAAATTAATCTTGGCATGAATGTAAATACTCCTTGAAATTAACTAAAAGGACGTGCAGATTAATGAAATAATGATAACTCAAACCAATTACCAACAATAAGTGAAATATTTAAACGGAACTAAAGTAAACAAACAGTCCTTTAAAAAAAACCAGTTTTTTCACCCAACTTAAAACACTCGTAACTTTAATAATACGAACGTAAAACTTAAGCTTGATGGCTCGTAATGAGCATACAACATTCTAGACTACGGAAATAGGCTTCATTTATCTCAAATCTGGCTAATTACTGAAAATGTTGAAAAAAAAACTAACGCACCTTGTTGGTGATCCGTTGCCCAAAATTATCAGGAGGGATCTAGAAGGTCGTTGATATTCGACCGCGCCTTATAATAGACCATAGTCCGTTTAGGTTTCATTATTTCTGGTTTTTAGTCTCTTTGAAACTATCTTTATGTAAATTTGTAACATTTATTTAAATGCAACCAACTTGATGTAAATTTTCGTCATGTTAAAGTCTTATTTTAGTTTTTGTAGTACAGTTCAATTTTGCAACACTGATAAAAACAACAAAACATATGTTAGGCTTGAAGAACCAATTTTAAATCGTACAAATTCAATTTACTTAATTATATTCATATTATATTTAAATAATTGATTACAATTATATGCCATAATTAGTTAGTTAATAGTTAATTAATTAGTCTGTTAATTTTTTTGAAGCAATGAATTCTTATCTGTTGTTTATTAGTATGTTCATAAGATAACAAGTTGGGTGTTGCCGACTGATAGTCTTGTTGTTTTTGATATTTTTGGTTGAAAATGTACAACAATTCGTCCGAAGACGAGCTCAAGGAACTCTTGCTTTATAGTTCTAGAAATGGTGATATTAGTTTAGTATTGGAATTATTGGAAGCATCTTCTCAAGGCAAAATAACATTAGATGTTAATTGCAAAGGTAGTATATTTATTTTTGTAGTGTATTGTTTTACTGGGGTCATTGCTTAAGCAGTGGAAATAATTAAACGATTTGAGATTTTTAAATAATATATAATTGTTCTACTCTGGCTTGGTATTTGGTATTTTTTGAATTGAGAGAAAGGTTTACACTGATAAATTATTGCTTTGTGTGACAAGGTTGATGGCCACCAAGATTGTAGCTTCAAGCTACCTAGTCATTTTGAAGACGGTTAGAAGTTTATTCACTATCCAAAAAAGCAGAAACAAACAAAACAGTCGAACACACCTTTTTAGCACATGCGCACCTTATTTATTTACTACATACACACAGTGCATTTAACAGGTGGTCTTATTCCACATGCATCAAATACCATATTTGTTTAGTCGATTAAGTGAGATTACGAGATTACTAATCCGTTAAACATCGCGTCTTTTAAGGTGAAGGTTTACTTTAGTTATAAGGAAGTTTAAAACAAAAGAATATATTTAATTAATAAATTGTTATTTCTTTGCATAATAGTAAAGTTACACTAAACAAATAATATTCCAAATGTTATTGGAATATTGATGAAAAACGGTAATAATGAAGTGAAATAAAAGTTTGAGTAATAATAATGGATATTCTTTCTTAATTGTAATCTACGTCGACTTTAGAAGAGCATTTGACTCTGTACCTCATGACGTCTTGTGGAAAAAACTTTACCAATTAGGAATAAGTCCTAAATTAATAAGAATATTATTTGATCTTTATTCGAAAGCAAAAGCTGGGGCAGAAGTTGATGGAAAGAGATCACATCCAATCCAGTTAACAGAAGGACTTTTACAAGGAGAGTCCTTTCATCATTTTTATTTCTTGCTTTCTTGAGTGATATGGTAGAATTTTTCAAATCAAAAGGCTTCAGAGGGGCCAAAATTACTGAACTAATCTGTCTTATTATTTTGCTTTATGCTGATGATGTAGCATTTTTGGCTCATAGTTGGACAGAGGCACAGGATCTATTAAACACGCTCGAAGATTATTGCCGTATAAACCGTTAAACGGTTAATGTTGATAAAACTAAAGCAGATGTTTTTAGTCGATCAACCAGGCAAAAGAAATTGAGGCCTCTCAAATTCAAAGGGAAGAATGTGCAAATATCTCAAAGTTATAACTCTTTAGGAGTATTATTTACGTCTTCCTGCAAGTTCTTAAAAATCTACAGAATTTTTTGCTTCAAAAGCTAAAATAGCATTGGGAAGAGTTCGAGATATTCTAACTAAGTCAAAATCAGATAATTGGTAAACAAAAGTAAAACTGTTACAAGCAACCATTAAGCTTACTCTCCTTTATGCTGCTGAATTATGGGGTCTAGGTACATTGATGACTTAGTCCTTTCCAGTCTTTATATTTTAAAATGATTTTTATAGCAATCTTAATTTATTTAATTTATTTTTTTAATATCTTTATTAAATAAATTAATTACAATTCCAAAGTATATAGAGTAAGTGTATAGTGTATTTTTCATATTTAATTAAATTAAATCAAGTGTTATTATTTTTTAAACAAATTAAAATAAATAAATAAGTATAAAATAAGCATAAGAAAAATTTATTTATTTAAATAAAATATTTCATGTTTAATTTTTAGGGCTCTTTTTTACTGTTCTAGGGCCCTGATCAAGTATTTTAAGGGCCCCTTGAGGCCCTAGTCTTCTGTTTAAAACCTTTAAGGTCTAAGTATACAGAATTAGAGCCTTAAAGGGTCTAAATTTAGTAACTTAAGTAGGTTAAGGGAGGTCTTTAGACCCTATCTTAGAGTATTGGGCCCCTTTTTCCAAATTTCTTTAAGTTTATTTTTGACAGTCCGCATCTGCTCCTGAGGATTTCTTAAGGGGAATTGATCCTCCTAACACTGTGACTATATGGGGGATTTGACATAAAGTTGATTCATTTCATTTTTTTAAAAGAAATCAACATAAATGTTTACTAATATATACCAGTAATATGGTGAACTGATAAAGTACAAAAAGCATATGGCTGCGAAGCAGCCCCCTGCACTGATTCCGCGGAGCGGGAAAGAGGCCGAAAGCCTCTTGTTAAACGTGCTTAATTTTGACTAAAAACATTTTGAAATAGGAAAATGGAAGGAGAATGGTAATTTTTAAAAGATCTACAAGGATAAGAGTAAAAGTTTTATGTGATACTCACATAAATAAAGTTCATCAAAAAAAAGTTATAATATGACTCACAACTAAAATCAGTTGACTGCGTGGGAATATAGTTGCTAGGGAGCCAATGAGGTTAGTCCTGGATGTTAAACCTCCTCAATTTCAAATCAGGCCAACCATATTGGTTCCTCAACACTATTTTCCCGTGCTGTCAGCTGATCTAGCCGTGTGTCGTATTATAATCACTATAAAGTTTATTGTGTGGTACTCAGGAGCTTTTCCTCTTGTTTCTCTGAATATCTTGTTCTGTTTCTATTTGATTATTAATTTTAATATTTGTTTTCAGGTGTTCAAAAAAGTAATTTAGGTTGGACACCCCTTCACTTAGCTACATATTTTGGTCACAGACCGGTTGTAGAGATATTATTAGATAATGGTGCTGATATTAACTTAGTTAATGATGCAGGGGATACTCCTCTACACAAAGCTTCATTTATTGA
This sequence comes from Microvelia longipes, assembly GCA_018340805.1. Taxonomy (NCBI): domain Eukaryota; kingdom Metazoa; phylum Arthropoda; class Insecta; order Hemiptera; family Veliidae; genus Microvelia; species Microvelia longipes. The sequence goes on from JACMZG010001914.1 coordinate 19,919,043, forward strand.
TAGAGAGGTTAGTATGAAGGCTTCTAACTGCATATAAAAACTTAATATGATTATGATGTTCATATTTTGTTTTCATCTACCTTAGGGAAGCGATGACTTCAACATTATTTGATGATTTAATAATTCTTAAAGTTATATTGTGATTAATATTATTTTACTTGGATCGGTAAAAATGGTTTATAATTGATAGAAGTAGAGCTTGGACCATTAAAATAAATTCTTGATTCAGGTTTGTTATGAGCCCATGACATAGCTCATGTTTTTAAAAATCATGTCAGTCAATATTACTTAATTTGAAACATAGTTTTTGTCGATCCTCTTTGAAAAAATCTAATGACATGGATGTCATGGTAGGAGTTGGACCTGGGAGTGTTTCCGAACTAACACAGTCAGTAAATGTGAGGCGCACTGGTGTAGCAAATTAAAGAACTGCTTAGTTTAGTATACAATAAAACAAATATTGTTTATCAGAGGGATAACTAACATAAAGTTATAGGACTAGAAGCCCTAGCATAGACAAATTCTTTATTTTGATAAGAAACCATAAAAACAGGCCACAGAAAGCAAGAATTTGTCAAACAATAGACAGGATGTTGGGAGAGATAAGAGAATTTCGTTGAGAAATTAGTAAGAGAATAACCTAAGTACAAGGAGCTGAGACCTTGTACTGCCAATGGTAGGGTCACTAGCACCAGTCTATTCAGCAACCCTTTCTCTTCTATATTCCACTCTTGCACATTTAAATCCACTTACTGTTTAAATCTGCCTCTCCCTCTTCCTCTGCCATGACCCCTACCTCATTAGCTTACTTTCCTTGCTAAAATTAAGTGATTTATCGTTATCACTGTTTTTTTGAGTTGCTGAGTATTTGAATGAAATGAACATAGAGTTGTTACAAGTACTCTAAGTGCTTCTAGAGACCTGAGTTTGAATCCACGTCCCTCTGACGAGTTTTTATCCTTTTATTTATATTATTTGAATTTTTACTATAAAATAATTAATAGGGAGAGGGGGGGGGGAGTCGTAGCATTGAGTTCTTTATAAATGTGTTAACCATTTTTACTTATCCTCATTTATACCAGAGGTATATTGGAAAGTTATTGTGTTAGCAAAAAAAATCCAGAACTGGGATGTCACCGGAATTATCCGTTTCAGGTCTTGTAAAGGCCTCCTAAGTGGTTTTCACAAGGTTGTTTGTCTGTATGAGTGTGAGGACTTGTATATTCTGAGCGAAGTGAGTCCAAAGTAGAAAGGATGAACGTAGCACATCTGTGTTGCCAAAATATCCATTTTTTAAAAAATCGACACATCCCTAAAATAAAAAAAATTCTGGGTGTCTACAATTTTAGTAAATTTCCTGTGGAATACTTTATTCCTTGCTTAAGAATCCATTTCTTGCTTGATTTTTCGGTTTATGGATAATTATATGATTATACAAAAAGTCAATTTTTCAAAGGAAATGCTCTGTAGCATTTTTATGATTTGCATAATCTGAGATTTTAATGAATGCAAAAACAGCTGATTTTGGAAGGATGAGTGTAGTTTTGTAGAGCGTATACAATTAACCTGCTGATATGATTTTTTTTAAATTCCAGAAAAATTGACTAAAATTTGAACTGTTCACTTTCCACACAACTACCTATTAACTGACTAATCCAGTAAAAATGGATGTTAAGCTAGAAATCAAGCATTCTAAAGAGAATTTGCCTGGCTTGCGGAGCCCTATACCAGGATTTCCTTTATTGCTCAAATATAGAGGAAAATCCTATAAATGATGTAAACTTTTAAATATAATTTAGAAAGTAACCTCAGGAAGATAAACCCTTTTTAATTATTCTTTTTAAAGTAAATACTTTGACCTTGGGTAGTGAAAATTACTATTCTGCCATTGCACAATATAATTTAAAGCTATTAGGTGCGTATAATGATGTCATTAAAAATGAAGAATGATAATTATTTTATTTCTGTTAGTTAATTTATTATTATTTCCCTAATAGAGAACTTGATTAAAAAATAAAATAAAAATTAATATTTTTGGGTATTCTTTACATTTTATTTTATTACCTATTTATTAAAATATTATTAATCTGCTTATAATTTTTCTAAGAAATTTTTACTAATTAGGTTGTCAGCATGGAAAAATTTTACAGTTGCTGGGAAATGCTTATATCATTTAAGGCGACTATAATATCTGTAAGATCAACCTATGTTTCTTATTTTTGTAAAAATTACAAAAGATTGAGCGATAGATGAACGAAAGAAACAGAGTCTGGTAGCATAGTGGTAGACTAACCTACCCTCAATTTGGAGGTCGAGGGTTTAAATCCAACTGGGGGAGGACCTCACTTTGAGATCTCTTGTACTGTACACTCAAGAGTTTTTAAATTCAATGCCGGCCAAACCAGTCAGGGTTTTACTTGGTTTCCTTGGCTGCTAATAATGTCGGGTTAGTTCCTGCTTTGTCGGAGACAAGTCTGTATCCTTGTTTCTATTATCTCCAACTCACGAAAAGTCAGGGTTCTGCAGGCTGGAGGAGATGAAGGTTGGAAAGACATACTGAGCCTTTCTATGTTAAAAAAATTAGTCAGTGAAAGCGAAGCTGGTATCACAAATAACATAAGTGACCAGGAACGAAATGCTCTTTTCTTGAAGACAGACGTCTTCTAGTCGCACTGCGGAGCTTTGAATTTCATGTCTTCATTTAATTGGAACTGGAACATACTTTATGTCTTGTAACTAGTAATGAATGGAAGGAAAACTATTTTGTTCCTATGATAATTTGCTTTAGAAAATCTATTATTATTGAGGATTGAAATTTAAAATGTACTTTGTCATTAAGAATTGTGTTTTTAAATCTCTGTTCGTTTTGATTTGGATGCGTTTGTTTGTTTAGGATTTAGTATTATTACTATTAAAAAAGAACTGTGATGTAAACATAAGGAACGAAGAGGGTAGAACTGCCAGGGAGGTGAGTGTCCCTGGTGGTGACACTTGCAAACTGCTGACAGCTGCTGAAAAGACTGATAGCCGGAAGAAAGAGGATCAGTTGTTATCTGCTGCCAGGAATGGACAGATTCAGGCCATTTGTGATTTGGTAAGTGGCTGGTAACAAGTATTTTTAACTACATATATAAAGTTACTAATGGTTTGCATTTTGATAGCTGGATTTGGTTATAAGTTATTTTAAATAAAAAACATTTTACTTCTCTACATCCTAAAAAATGGGGAAGCATTTAAGTAGATTTTTAGAATCAAGAGGTGCCAGAAATAAAATAAAAATTTGTTGCCTTGTTCCATGATTGAAAGGTTGTTTTTATATTTGATGTTTTCCAGTTGAAGAGTGAGAGGCCACCAAATATAAACTGTGTAGATAATTTCGGGAACTCTAGTTTGCACTGTGCTTCATATAGAGGGCACAAAGAAGTAGCGACTGTACTGCTGCAGAATGGTATTGACACTGCTATAAAAAATCTCAGGGGTGAGTATTTAGAAATCCATTTACTGATTATCTGGTAATATTATTTTGATTCCAAGGGAAATTATCATTTACGATGCAATTTATAGAACAAGTGAATATGTATTTTAAATTAACCTCTTAATGACTCAGCAATTTCATTTGATGGTTTCAGGCTCATAACAAACAAGTGATTAGTTACATATATTTTGTTATGAGTCTATATAATCTTGATATCACAATGATCCAGTGTATTGATCTCAAGATGATAACAACTATCCTCATAATCAGAAAATTTATAGTGAATGGAAAAACTGTGAAAATAGCAACTTTGCCTATGTCTTACTATTAGTGGTGTCTAATGCAGTTTTAAGAGGACTAGTTTCAACCTAGCTTGCCTCAGTGTTAGCTCTATGTTTAGCCTAACCTTATTTTTCATTATTTCACTTCACTTTCATAAATAGGTACTAAATCTTTTTGGAGAATTCTGTAATTGAAACAGTCTGACTGCAGTCTTTAGACCATCTGCTGGAGACCTAAAATCAATCCTCTGCTAGTGTAGATGGCATGATTGCCGAAAGTCGGCTCTACTTTAATTAAAAAAATCTAGTATAAAGGAGAGACATGTTGGTCTTTGTTTTTTATGAATATATGTCTGTGTGTGTGTGTGTGTGTATAAAATAACCCCTCTTCCTTTTGAGGTAGAAGCTGGATCTGCCCTTGATTTTAACACAGTTAAAATCAACTGTGTATGCTATCAACCGTATTTCCCTCAGTGTGGGAAATTACTGTTGAAAAACCAATTAGGTTGGCCTGATATGAATTGTGGGCGTGGTTTAACACCCAGGACTGTCCTCATTGGCTCCCTCACCTTTTTTTCTCATGCTGTCAACTGATTTTAACCACTATATGATTTTTTTAATTAAATTGTTTTATTGTTATTAAGGACAAACTGCAGTAGATTTAGCTAAGGATGGTCAAATGAAGCAAGTACTAAGTGTAAAACCAGTGAGACAGCTACAGAAAACTGTTGCTAGGTTTGAAGGACAGCTACTCAAGAGATCTAGGTTTCTAGGATGGAAAGCAACATGGGTATGTTTTCATAATAATAGAGAAATATTGTAAGACATATTGATTTTACTGATAAAATAAAATAAATGCTGTGTATAAAATGAGAAAATTCATAAATGACATTACTGGCTTTATAATACCAAAGCAACTCTGGCCTAAATTGCTAGTTTGTTCCTATACATATAAATGCATGAAAGTTCTAATGTTAATTAAAATGTTGTAGAGTGTTGTGGTAGACAAAGTGGTATTTCCTATTAAGCAATAGTTTAAGTTGGCACTCCTTATTAAGAGGGAAGTTAGATGTAGCTTGAAAAACTGAAAAGAGTCTTCTAAAATTACAAATGAAATAGCTAATTAGGTAGTCTTTTTTCTGTGTTAGAAACCCTTATTTTATAATTACCAACAGAAGTTCATTAAACTCTTATCTACTTAATTGAAAAAAAGATATGAATATTTATTCGGGGTACCAAGCAAAGCTGTAGGGCTGGTAACATTTTTAATGACCTTGAAATGAAAGAGTGATCAAAATTGGTTTTTACATGGGGGAAACAAAGCTTTCTTACGACTTTATTGAAACGCATCCTTCATGATGATTAAGTTATTTATCATCAAATCATAATGTTTCATCTATAAAACAACAAAAGATTGATAAATGAAAAATTATTAAATCATTAAAAATTAGATAAAATCAACTTCTTTCCATAAGAGCTTTTATGAAGCATCACCCTCTTGTAATCAATTTTATCAACAAACCCTGCTATGCTCTAGCCATGTTTGATTTGCGAATATGACAGCTGTTAAAGAGGCATTTTATAGCCACAAAAGGCTCATCCTAAAAATATTTGGCTGGGACCATGACTTTGGGTGCTCCACATTAGATCTGCTATTAATAGGGTAGGTTGGATTGAAACCATGTTAAAGTAATGTTTTGGTAGGTTGGATTAAAACCGTGTCAAAAGTAATGTTTTAATTTTCCAACCTATAATATGGCTCTGGATTACACAAAATAAATTTTCTATACTATTGCCAATAAAAAACTTAAGAGAGAAACAAAATATATTCAAAATACAATTATGAAACTGCTTATTGACAATAAGTTACTACATACTCAGCATACTGATTAATCAATGTGACAATAATATAGTTAAAAACAATGCAATTAGAAATATGATGTAAGTTAGAAGAATAATTGTAAAATTTTGTCAAGGTTTGTTTTATAAATATAAAATAGTCAAAAATTTAGTTTAAAATTTAAAAATAATAATTATTAGCTGTATATATGATGATTGAATTCAAAGCGAATCTAAAATAGTTGGGTACAGGGTACCTCGGAACATTTCCTCATCACATCGGATTCGCTACCTTCATCCTCCCCACTTCGGACTCAGAATATTAACTTCACCAAATTTATACTGCAATTCGTCTTCTGACTCTTCGCTTGTGCTTAGACATCCGCCTCATTCTCAGCGTTCACCCATACAGCACGACCACCCTCAGCTCTGCTTAACTTTAATGATCCAACAAAAACCTTAGATATGTTGTACAAAAATGAAACTTAGGTGTACTTATTTATTATGTATAGAGGCATTCAATAAAAATTGAACTAGTTGATTGTGAGATAAAACTTGGCAGATATGTTTCATACATGGCTACATGCCTGCTAAATCTAGTCATTATTGTCGGTTAATGAGGTCATAAAAAAATTATTTCTTGAATAGTACAACTACACCTTATAACATTAGGGGTCTATTTGATAAGTTCAACACATAAATAGCCCTTAGAATATTTCATAGGTACCGTTGTGATCTTTTATTTCTTTTGGTGGTTCATCTAAGTAGGGTAGAACTCAAAAACAGAAGATTAACACAAGACATTTTATAATTAAAAATAAAATAATTTTAACAAACACAAGTCTGAACGTATACATTAATTAATTAATAAGCATGATGATTACATCTTTTTAAATTTAATTAAGATTATATATTAAATTTCTTTTCCTTGTACATATTTACAAATAATTATTGATCAACTTACGAGACCATTCTATCTGAGTATCGCTAGCACTATTTTTTCAGAAACTTTACTTTACTAATGAAACTAATATAATAATTATCTTTAAAAAGAACTAATGAAACTCACAATAACTTTTCCATTTTACATAACTATAACTTTACCAAAAGACTGAGCCCCTTCCTTTTGGTCGAGGAGCTTTTTATTTAATTGAATCAAAACAAATTGACGTTATGATCTATTATTAGTATCATGACATCAAATTTGTTTATATAATAAACAGTTTTATTATAAATTTGTTTATTTGTTTATATCTTTAGTGACCTTAGATTAATAAATCTAGTTTCCTAAAATTAGAAATGTTTTGATTTATTAATAAATAATTTAATATTATTAAAATGTAGTATGATTAAATTCTTATTATCTTCCTTATGAAAATTCGCAATTTTACATGCATCAATCAGCTGCATCCATCAAATTGCTGTATATTGTTATATGCCCCCTTCGCATGAAAATAAAATCTTAGTAGAGTATCGATAAGATTTTCATTTTCCTTGAATGAGTGAAGAGTTGATGAAGAACAGTGTGCTCGTATTTGAGGTGTTGCTTCTGTCAGCTGTGGGTGTTTTTCAATGAGAAAAGTTTTGTCCAAAGTAGTTGAGGTTGTGAAAGGTTGTGGACGCACATCGGTCCATAGTGGTGAGTTGGATCCATAATGATGAGAGTTCATGAAGGTAGAAATGGTCGATGCTTCGTGTGCTCTGTAAGTTTCTCATTACAATATATATTTACAAAGTGATAGTGGCTTTTTACCTTGTGAAAACAATATTAAATGATTTATTTTGATCGAAAATATAAATAAAATGTGTGGCCATAAAATATAATTTAACTTTTTAAGGTGGCTATAAAATATCTTAAGCTAATATAATTGAAAAGAATATATGATAATGTCTTATTAACATAATAAAATAAAATAAAATGATATAACGCTATTTATTTATTTATAAATTTAATGGAAATATTTAAAAATATCTATAAATATTCTTTGTAAATCTCTTTAGACGATTTATAAAATGTTTAATGAAATTAAGTAATTAATGATTAATATTAATTTTTATGTACAAAATATTAAAATTTAAACGTAAATGTTTTATAAATCCTTTACAAACGATTTCTAAAATATTTAATGAGATTATGTAATTAATAAGTGAGTTTAAGCAAATTTAACCTTTCGCTTCCTGTATGGAAGTGTTACTTCGTGGCGATGGGACTGGGACCGAAATATTTAGATTCATCGGAGCTAGTAGACCGTGCTCTTCAGCGGAGGGTGCTGATGTAATTTTGAGCTTGAGCATATTATTAACCAGTCCTTTATTAGTACGAAGGACAATATTATCAACCAGCCAAACAAGAATAGTTCCGTTTAGTGAGGAATAATCCCCCTATGATAATTACGTGTGGGGATTCTGTCTTTTCCGCGTAAGGATGGGATAGACGAGGTGAAAGGTGAAAATTTGTCATTGACATGGTCCAATTAGCTAAATATACTTGTGAAAAATTTTTAAAAATGGGCGAGCTGTCAAAATTTGAGTGCTGTAATTGGAGAGATGATACTGAGCTCCACGCTGCTGGGATTGCGATGTGAGCAGAAAAGGGGTGGGGCATAGTGCTGCATGGATATTCTCTATCTATCAATGTGTTACCGTCTTGCTTTAAGACAGTATGGCAAGGGAGAGTTAATAAGAGAGAACCTGATACTGGGGGAACTACAAACTTATGTGTGACACCATTTTTAAAATTAAATATCTCCACTTCCCCTTTGAGGTGTGTGACCGAATAACGTCCTACTCCTACTGATCGAATTACTAATTGTTGACCTTGATCTTGACATGTAAATAGACAGTGTTCGTTCAACACTGGAACTGGAGCATTAGAAAAAACCTTTTCAATACATGCTCTGAATGGAGAAAGGTCCGCGCTCAAACGTGGGAGGAAAACATAAGTCTGTGAGAGGTGGATTACAATTTTCTAATGCAAAACCGGATATTGAACGAAATTGACCACGTGATGATTGTGCTAAAAACATGGGTTGGTGTTCTATGTGACATGTTAGATTGTCATGAGCAAAGTATATAGGGTGGAATTTAAATAACTTCCATGATGCCTCTCCTGCTTGTATAGGAACTCTCAACTTGACTACTAGTTCTTTATCGGACATAGCACATTCGGCAATAGGCAGGCGATAATATTCCAAAATTCGCTGAAGTGGGATGGATAAACGGTATCCGTCCTTGAGCAGTTTGTGCTGCAATGTGTTTAGTTGGAGCTTAAGTTGCTTGGGCTCGATAAACTGCTCAGACAAGCGCCTAGCACTGCAAGCTGCGCGAATGTGCTGCTGCCGAAGAAGCAGTATAAGGGAAGCCGTTTGGGAAAGAGAACCGATTTGGAGATGGAAAAAACTACCTATTTCAGCTTCTATGTCATTAAGATCCTCAAAAAAAGATGAAAATTGCTGTGTTATGTTTGAAATAGCATCATGTAAGCCCACATAGCCCTTCATCACCGAAGTTTGCAAGCTGGATAAACCCTCAGAGACTTGCAGCAAATCGCGGTGATCCTCAGCCACGGAAGCGCTAATGTCATGCACATAATTCTGAAGATCCTGTTGTGTAACTTGCAGTGAGTGAATATCCTTTTGAACTGCCGCGCCACAGCAAAATTGAAGTGTTGAAGCTATAAAGTCTAACGCTCTCTTCTGCCTTGGATGTGAACTCTCGATGGGGGGTAGTTCCAGACTTGAGTCCAAGAGCCTAATTGCATCAGCATTGGCCTTGAATAAGGCTTGTGAAATGTTTGCTTGCATACAAAAGTGAGAAGCATTCTGTGAACGGCATTCTCTAAATCCCTTTAGGTCTAGTGAGAATGGCAAGAAATACAAACATATATGTTCATGGCCGTGGAACATATATGCGTCTCATGTACACCTATATTTAGCTAAACCAATTCGTTTATTTCACAAATAAATTTGTGTGAGTTATATTAAAAGAAAAACGTGAAAGCGTATAATAAATCTCGTTAAATTTACGATCCTTAGATTTACTTTGTATCTTTACGCTGAAGCAAAGTATAATCTCTGCATGGCCG
>JACMZG010001914.1:19929576-20077741 GCA_018340805.1 Microvelia longipes
AATATTATTGTAAAAATATAAGATAAGAAGTGTTAGATCTAATCTTTTTAACTTATATCTCTAATTTTAATACTTTCAATAATAACTTGCATTTCTTTAACCCTCTAACAGTTTTTAATCATAATTTCCTTACCTGTTTTTTCACTAGGTTAATATTATTTGCTAAGTTATGTTAAATAATAGATTTTCATCAAAAATATGTTGACACTAATATTTTTATTACAGACAAAAATCTGGAAATTATATTATTACATCCAAAAAAACTTAGGCCTTCATTAGCTTTTCACTACAAGATTGTATTTAAAAATAGGTCAACTGTTGCTGATGGTAATAAATGCATACAAATTCCCTATTTTATATCCTTTGTGACGTTTTAATTTTAAGATAATTTTTTAACTTTGATATCTAATATCAAGGTGTTATCAGGGGTTTCATTGCTTAAAATGTTAGTATTTCACAACCTTGAAAACGTTTCAAGTGGACTGCGAAACACTTCAGGTGGATAAATGAAATCAAGTAAAATTTTTTCAGACATTAGGTAAAATTTAGACTTGATAGGAACCCTCTTTGCATTCACCCTATTAATAAATTCATATTTAACTTTCTGCTTAAGTTAAGCAGATTTCATTTCTTTGAACAGTAATAAAAATAATTAATTATCAAATTTAAAACATCGCGCTTTATTTTCTAAGAATTTACGAAAATATAACATACTTTCCCGGTTTACATTAATTATTATAGGTCAGAGTAGGAAAATGGAGTTTAAAAAATGAAAATGAATATGCAGAATATTAGAGAACTTATTTGAATAAGTTAATTAAGCAGAACATATTTGAAAAACACGCTTAACAGTCTAGTCAGCGATCGGTTTGTTTTGCAAAAAATCAATATAGTTCACATTTTTATTTTGGGAATCTGTTTGGACATGTTTAGGGATAACCCAAAGAAAGCCCTTAAATTTGCTGTGATCATAGTGGACCAAAACGTATCCCCTTTTTCATATTTTCGTTAATATCTTGGTAGAAATACAAAATATAAAAAAATTCTTGCAAATAAAGTTCAAAGCTTGGTATATTGTCTAAAAATTAATTTCTGTTAGTTTACTTTCTATTTAAAATCATTAACAAAGGATTTGAAGTTAAAAATGAGCCATATTTCATTTTTTTTTAACGTAAACAATCTAAAAATTGTTTTCTTCTTCACGATTTTATTCTTTTTTACCACCATAACTCCACGGAAAATTAATAAAATCTTATGATTTTTTTGATATGATGTAGTTAAATTTCGAAAATATTATTACCTTACTTACAGCTCTCAATTTATTATAGCCGCAGAGCACTGGAGAATTTCAAAACAGAATTTCAAATGTATCTTTGAATCGGCCATTGTCCCGACAATTAATGAAGATATCAAAAAAAGTGGTATATCTAGGGTTTATGATAGATGGATAGTGTCAAGCAGCATCGTGCTAAGATGTTCTTAATATTCGTACGACAATTTAAATTATTTTTGAAAATTTTTAATTTTATGTAACTTCTTTATTCTTTTATAAAACACTTGACTTGTTTCTAATTTTTAAAAAAGTTATGAAAATATAAATTGATTAGCTTACTTTATCACTTAGTCCGAAATTATGAAGAATGGCGTAACAAATATATACCGTAGGTATATAGGAAAAGTATGTGCTTGCAAAAAAATCCGAAACCGGGATTAAACCGGAATTATCAGTTTCAGCGCTTTTAAGACCTCCTGAGTGGTTTTAGCAAAGTTGACTGTCTGTATGTGTGTGTATGTCTGTTACCATCGTAGAGCCCAGTGTATTTATGCTAGAGAGTACAAAGGTCAGTCTACCACTGTAGTTATGCTATTTAGAAAATATTTTTTTTAATGACGTCATTAATCCGCAATAACGACTTATTTGGAAAATCAAAAATTTTCATAAACGCATGTGACTATGCATAATTTTAACATATATCCCAAGTGTCATCTCATTATCAGCGTTAGTTATTTTTTTTTTAATCACTTGTGTATGTTTGTTAAAAATATGGAAAAATCAGGAAATGGTTTAATTGAGTTGAAATTTGTATTACTACCTACTAATATTTCCGTTTTAATACAACAAGTATATTTATGATTTTTGTTGCATCATAAAAATTAATATGTATTTTATCTGTTTGTCACCTTAGTGTTAAGCACCTTAATAATAAATAAATAAAAATTAAGGAACATTGAACATGGTCAGTGCTGTATGGGTGACCGCTCAGAATGATATAAATGCATTTACTATCTGAAGTCGAGCAAAGCAAGGCATATTGCAGTATAAATTTGAAGCTAATAGGATAGACGTCATGGTGGAATTCGAACCTCGGACCACGACACAAATCCGTTTCAGAGGTCCCTAATGACAAAAAATACGTTTCGCGAAACTTTATATATAATATATATATATATATATATATATATATATATATATATTATATATATATATATATACACATATTAATAATCAATATACATTATTATTACAATAATAATCAATAATACAATTATACAATTATAATCAAACTCGGTACAAAAATCATATTGAAAAGGTTCTTGTGGCGTCACTAACCCGGTTTGCTGAGTAAGCAAAATTTTGAAAAAATTGGCTAAATTCAGGGTTAATATTTTTCTCTTCTTTATCTCTTCTTGGTCTGTATTTTCCTAAGGAAATGCGCTAAAACCTTAAAAGATAACTGAAGCTTAAAGATAAGTAACTAAGCTTTAAACTAGTGCAAATAATAGTGCGTACTTCTAATTTTTAGACGCATAGTTTTCTACAACTAACTGGATTATGCGCATTTTACAGACAAAATGAGTTAAGAGCAGTGCTTGACAATTGAGTAACTGCTTAGGTTCTAAAGCATGAACCGGAACCACGCTATGGACATGGTTCTTGCATAAGCAAGAAATGGGTTGTTTAACACGGAAACACGCATTCTTAATGAAATTCGCCCGACATGCGGACCACCGCGCCAGAATTATTTTAAAATTATTATTATGATTTTTTTAACAATAAATATAGGAGGAGGATTAATTGCAACATTAATATCATTGTATATATAACATTATGATGAAAAGAAAATAATATCACCATCTCTTAGGTTTGTGGAACTTAAAGTAAATCCATTTAAATGCTATTGTGAAAATTGTCAAGGTAGGGTTGGGTCAGGTAGAAGAAAGTAGTTGATGTGATGAACATCTAAAGACAAAAGATGGAATATATCGCGAAATTGGTTGTCTCTTTCTATTATCAAAGTTAAACATGTTGCTACCTGAGAGCGACACTGTACAGAAGAAAATTTTCTAGAAATGTGAGGGTGGGGTAGAACTAGCCTTACCAAAATCTCCCATATAGGTGGGGCCTCTGGTTCTAAGTACTCCGTGGTACCGTTGTGATCTTTTATTTCTTTTGGTGGTTCATCTAAGTAGGGTAGAACTCAAAAACAGAAGATTAACACAAGAATTTTATAATTAAAAATAAAATAATTTTAACAAACACAAGTCTGAACGTATACATTAATTAATTAATAAGCATGATGATTACATCTTTTTAAATTTAATTAAGATTATATATTAAATTCTTTTCCTTGTACATATTTACAAATAATTATTGATCACTTACGAGACCATTCTATCTGAGTATCGCTAGCACTATTTTTCAGAAACTTTACTTTACTAATGAAACTAATATAATAATTTATCTTTAAAAAGAACTAATGAAACTCACAATAACTTTTCCATTTTACATAACTATAACTTTACCAAAAGACTGAGCCCCTTCCTTTTGGTCGAGGAGCTTTTTATTTAATTGAATCAAAACAAATTGACGTTATGATCTATTATTAGTATCATGACATCAAATTTGTTTATATAATAAAACAGTTTTATTATAAATTTGTTTATTTGTTTATATCTTTAGTGACCTTAGATTAATAAATCTAGTTTCCTAAAATTAGAAATGTTTTGATTTATTAATAAATAATTTAATATTATTAAAATGTAGTATGATTAAATTCTTATTATCTTCCTTATGAAAATTCGCAATTTTACATGCATCAATCAGCTGCATCCATCAAATTGCTGTATATTGTTATAACCTATAGACTGTTTTAGCTCTTATTTTAAATTTGTAGCTCTCTAGCTTGAATACAGTAGGAGCCGCACACACACAAATAGGCAACTTTGTATAAACCACTTTGGAGGTCTTAAAATCACCTGACACAGATAATTCTGGTGACATCCTGTTTTCCGTTTTTTTCGCTAATATAATACTTTTTCTGTATTCCTACGGTCTAAACGAGGAAAAGTAAAATTCTAATTTAAAAAATTCAGAGAGAGCTGTGGAATGGTCTACAATATTAACAAGACCAACTTAATTTTTCCACTAATAAAAATGACTTCTATTAGTGGAAAGGCGAAGTTGGTGTTGTTATCCGCTGTATTATCTGTGATTGTATGATTTGGCCTACTGTTATATTTTATTATGTGTCTTTGTTTAGGTGGTACTTGAAAGAGGAGTTCTGACATATTTCACTAACAGAGCCGATGCTAGTTCCGGTGTTAAGAGAAGAGATTTCAAATACTTAGATGGTGCTAGACCTGAACCATCGGAGCTGACTTCTAGCGTGTTTACTATTTACTTTTCTGATGGAACCATGCATAAACTTAGTGCTCCTATATCCATGGATGATCCAACGGGGGAATTAAGTAGACAGGTATTGTTCTTTTCACTCTTTTCCAGTGATTCATTTCTATACGTTATCTGATCAAGCATACTCCAACATTTGTCGGGATGAATGAAAATCTTTCATGTGTATAAATAAAAAGTAGAATTAGAATAGGGTATGTAGAGGAGGTTTAAGTTGAAGCTGAATCCTAGACTGAGCTTCTGTCAAAAATTATATTTTTGCTAATGTCTAATTTAATTTGTTGTTTTAGAAATGGTTAAGCAGTCTCAATGACCACATAGCTTTCAATACTCATTACTTAAATCAAGGTAGAGTTTTAGATGATAGCGATGAAGAGGATAATGAAGTCAAACCCCTCGGAACCATGCAGGTAATAATAAAAAATTGGGGTTACCCAATTAACTTTTTAATTAACTTTTATGATGTGATAAAAACCGTAGCAGATATACTTGCTGTATTGAAACTAAACTTAGTTATTTTAAATACTTAAACTAAAAGTTCTATGATGAGATTAAATATAAATGATGATGAGAGTCCACATAAAAAAATATAAAAAGTCTCTCCACAGATAACTTTGTTTATTTAAATATTGAGCAAAGCGCTTTTGCCTGACAAACAAATATGAAAATACACAATTTTCAGGGATATAATTGTTCCAAGTTTTTACTCAATTCTAATTTTTTACAATTAAAAAAATGTATATAAGCCTTTTGATAAACATTAAATTAATGCTAATAATAATTTGAAACTTGGCACATATGTTGATCTTATATATATGACTACATAAGTGCCAAATCTCAAACGTATGAACAAACAAATTTTATGAATTTTCAAAATATTCACTGAGTTGTTTAAAGACGTTATACAAAAATTAATTTCCAGTTTGCCCAATAAGACATAAAGATTTATTTTTGTATCAAGTTTCAACTCTCTTGCATATACACACTGGGACTTACAATGATAATTGACGCACATGCAGACATGCAACTTAGTGAAAACCACTCAAGAGGTTATAAAAACACCTGAAATGGATTCAGCCTAAATCCCGGTTTCAGATTTTTTTGAAAACACAATACTTTTCCTATATACCTACGATATAAATGAGAAAAACTAAATTATTTTCAATTTATACAATATAATTAAATTATTTCTTCTGTGTAATTTAATATAATTTTTTTACATTCTATTGTAAATCTTCATTTGTAGAACAATTGTGAGTTCTTACGTTTCAGGAGGTTGGAATTAGTTGATGTGTTGTGCATATTATTGAGTGTCTTGATAACGTCTAAATCATTGATGGAAATTGGTGTGCATGTAGTGATCATTAGGTGTAAGATCTGCTTTTGGTTGCAACCCAACAAAAAATATGTTTCCCCTGAAGAGTAGAATGAGTAATTTTTTACTCAAATGGCCAACAATTGAAATATGATGGACAACCAATTAAATTTACTATAAAAAGTGTTTTTAAATTATTTATTATTAGTTCATTCATTCATTACTTGTCTAATGTTTTGTTATAGGATGCTTTACAAACGGCTTCAGCTAAGTATCAGTTGCTGGAAACCAGGCTACAAGAGATCAGCACTGCTCTAGGATCTGCTCCCACTGAATCTTGTCATCCTTTAGTTATATTAACTCTCAAGGTAAAATATTTACTTCGTTCCTTCTAACTGGATTTCGAACTCTAGCATAAATACACTGAGAGCTACAATGATAAAGGCTCACATACACACTCAAACAGCAGACAGATAACTTTGTGACCCACTCAAGAGGTTTTGAAAACACCTAAAACAGATAATTCAGGCAAAATCCTGATTTTCAAATTTTTTTGCTCACACAATAATTATACTGCTTGCAGGAGCCACAGCAAACTCATGTTAAAAGGACCCAATCAAAACTTTACTTAGGATCTCCTTAGTTTAAGCAGAAGGATCACAGAATAGTAACTTGACTATTAAGTGTTTACCTTTGCGAACAACTTCATATCATTGGTATCTTGGTATATTTATATCTTGGTATATAATATCTTGGAAGCAGCCTTTCGCCTACTTCTCAGATGGCCTTAGCCTTTAAATGGTTTTCCAACTTTGGTTGCAGCACTCTTAAATTTGACTTTTCCAATGATCCACAGGTTAAAAAGATCCTGCACCTCGTCCTGGGGAATGCATTATTGTGACCTGGCTAAAAGTCTAAAAATAGACTCTTTTTAATACTAATTTTAAAACGTTGGACCTACTAGAAGGACTTTTCACTCACATTTAAAAAGCTATGATACTCCAAATAACCTGTCAGCAGAATAGGATGAACTTTCTCTCTACTGACAAAAAGCTAGTTTTTAAATACTGACAGATAAAAAACATCTTAAAGCTGTTATTTTAGATACATGTCACTTAATCAGAAAAATTCTTAACATTAAAATTTAATTGAAATTGAGAAAACTAAGTTAAAAATTTTAACAACAATAAAAAAATTCTGGGCGAGTTTCCTTTGAAATGTGCCTTTTCTTCCTTATCAATCCAATTTTTACTTAATTATTCGGTATATATTTAAACACCTGAGGAGTAGTGTCACAACTTGTTTAATTTTTTCAATTTTTTTAAAATAAAATGAGCATATTTAGCCCGTAGATTATACATTCACAGCACAACTTTATTTGCACTCACTTGAAGCTCAGCTTACACCTCCTCTCCACACAAGCTATCTCATTAGCGAATTTTCTTTTAAAAAAATTACTAAAACACTAAATGGAGCTTTCCTTGACGAAAAGTCAATACTCCTCTTTAACCAGTGGAAACACTGATGAAAAATGATAATAATAATGACATTTGTCACACTCATTCCATTATAATTTGTTTAACAATCTCTTGGGATCTCTTAACTTGTACGCGCTTTTATACTCTTATACACCGTACAAATTAATAAATGCAATATCTTCTATCCAGACCAAGTCAGAATTAATAATGATATATTTTTTTAAAAATTACATCAAATCTTGACATGACATTTTTTTGAATTCAAAATAAAAATAAATAAATAATTGAAAACAATGAAACATTAACTCCTACATCTATTCCCCCTTCAGTAACTTCGTTACGATAATACTTAAAATTTTGACTTCCCACAAATATGTGTTTTTTTTTTCATTATTATTTTTACTTATTTATTGATTTGTTTATTTTTATTTATTTATTTTTTTTCATTTTCTTAATTTTATTCTTCACTTCCAAATCCATACTAAAGTTTTCATTTAAAATATATGCTGGTTTGAGCCTATCTCTTGACACATTAATTTCTTTTGATTTAATATTGATTGTAAAATATTTTTCAAATTTCTTTATTACTTCAAAAGGTCCTTCATAAAAACTTTCTAATCCTTTTTTTACTCGATCTGTTCTTAAAAATACATGTGTGCAAGCCTCTAGGTCTTTAAAAACGAACATTTTTCTATTATTTTGTGTTTAACTGGTATAGGTTTAATTTTTCCATTTGATTTTGAAGATTTTTTACAAAATTTTCACAGTCAATTTTGAATTCTGGAGGGTCAAAAAATTCACCTGGTAGTTTAATGGTCTTCCCATATACCATTTGTGACAATGAACAGTTGCAATCATCTCTGATTGCAGCACGTATTCCCATAATATAGTTGGTATAGCTTCTGTCCATTGGTCTTATTCACTGATTTTATTGCTGCTTTAAGTGTTCTATGAAATCTTTCCACTTTTCCATTGCTTTGGGGATGATATGCTGTCGTATGCTGTAGTTTAATACCACAAAGTTTATTTAATTGATTAAATAACTCAGATTTGAACTGCTTTCCTTGATCAGCAATCACAGTATGTGGCACTCCAAATCTTACAATCCAATTGGTATAGAAAGCTTTTGCAACTGTTTCTGCCGTACTATTCGATAATGGAACAACTTCTGTCCAATTTGTGAAACGGTCTATACATGTTAAGCAATAAACAGCACTATCAGATGGTGGCATCGGCCCAATTAAGTCGATGTGTACTACACTAAACCTGTCATCTGGCTCTTGAAAATTTTGTATCTGAGTTTTATTGTGTTTATAAATTTTATTCTTTTGACAGTCTACACAACATTGTGCCCATTTGGTTGTATCTGATTTTATATTTTTCCAAATAAATCGTGAAGTCATTTGTCGTACTGTAGCTTTTATACCTGGATGACATGCATTGTGAACTAAGTTGAAAACTGATAATCTAAATTTTTGTGGGATATATGGTCGAACGTTAGAAGTAGATATATCACACATAGTTTGTTTCCAGTTTCTAATATTTGTTTACTTAATTTCAATGATTTGTTATTGTTTATTAAGTCTTGTAGTTCTTCGTCATCAGTTTGGTATTGAGCAATTTCATTATAGTCGATTAAAATTTGTTTGTCTATGTTATGTATTCGAGATAATGTATCAGCGACAATGTTGTCTTTACCGTGTATATGTTTTATGGGCACTCTTCCAGATTAGGTGTCCCCTTAGGGGTCATCTAAACTAGCTTTGGTGTCATATGGTAAATAGATAGTTTAGGTGTCACTTGTGTTTATTTACTTTTTGAACATTAATTAATTATAAAATGGATATATTTTCCATTAATTTGCAATCATACGGGACAGATGGGAACCAGGGGGTTATGGGTGGGGTAATACACTGGGAAAAGATACATTTTCCTTTCATTTGCAATCTTTCGGGACTGATGGAACCAGGGTTTATGGGTGGGGAATAATACACTGAAAAATGGATATATAAACCTTCAACAAATCATTTTCCAGTCTAAGTGACCCCACAATGTTTCAATAGCTTAAAGGTGTCACTTAATCTGGAAAAGAGGCTATAGGGTCCTTTTCCAGTTTAGGTGACCCCACAATGTTTCGATAGCTTAAAAGGTGTCAACTAATCTGGAAAAGATGCTATAGGGATCCTTTTCCAGTTTAGGTGTCCCCTCAATGTTATAATAGATTGAAAGGTGTCATCTAATCTGGAAAAGAGGCTATAGGGATCCTTTTCCAGTTTAGGTGTCCCCTCAATGTTATATAGATTGAAAGGTGTCACCTAATCTGGAAGAGCGTATAGGGATCCTTTTCCAGTGTAGTGTCCCTCAATGTTATATAGATTGATAGGTGTCATCTAATCTGGAATGAGGCTATAGGGATTCTTTTCCAGTTCTAGGTGTCCCTCAATTTATAATATATTGAAATGTGTCATCTAATCTGGAAAAGGCTATAGGATCCTTTTCCAGTTTAGGCGTCCCCTCAATGTTATAATAGATTAAAAGGTGTCATCTAGTCTGGAAAAAAGGTTTGGGGATTCTTCTTCAGTTTAATTTTTTTTTTTTTAAATACCCTTTATTATTTATATTTACATACATATTACAAGTATAATTATAATTTGATAGGTAAGCCCTCCACTAAAGATCAATAAAAATATTCATCTTTGTGCCGTGGAGGGCCAGTATTGTCTCTAAAATAATTTTTTAAATTTCTATTTTAATTAATTATTTTTTACTATTAAATCTAAATTAAGATGCAATATTTAATGATTATAATTAAAAATGATTAAACATATAAATAGATGTATATAGATAAATACATAATTAGATAAAAATAAATAATTAATAAAAAATAAATAAATTAAAATATATAATTGTATATAATCTGTTTATAAGTTGTTATAGGTTTTATTTTTTGTTTGATTTTAACGAGTTGGCTTGTTAATAAGTGTTGTTTAGTTTTGTTTTAATGAGTCCGTTTGTCTAGTTGAGTTAGTGTTGCAGGTAGTCTGTTCCATATAAGGTAGCTTGGTATAACCAGTGTCTCTGTCCTGTAGATGTCCTAAATAACTACAATTGTATTAATTACAACTGTAATTTAATTTCAATTGTATTGAACAATTACTAACTGTAATTGTTCTCTAATAAACTAATATAGATATTATTTTTTAAAACGGAAAGTGATCCATGGTTTTGTCATATCCCTCGGGTTTAGCAGCATCGAAATTGCCACTACATGAACCTTGGGACTGTTGCAGTTTTTTCATAAAGATTAATAGAGAGCGAATTGAGTGCCAATATGTGTGAACTAGCATAGGGAAATAATTACAGAGGCAAAAGCTCTGAGGTTCCCGTCTCGATCATTTTATTTCTTTCTTTCTTGTACTCTAATTTAAGCGTTACAATGACTTTATGAAAGTTATTATTTATATTAATACTAAATACGTCAATAAAGCTTTTTGACATTTCTATTTTACATGTCACTTCACTTTTCATTTAATATTTTTCCAAAGTTTTTCTTTTTTTTTCTTATTTATTGAAATAGATTTATTAAAATGAATTAGTTAAAGGAACCGCACTTTTTGAATACTCTCAATAAATCAGACGGGAACTTCAATCTATGGTTATGAGGTAAGTGTTTCCTTCTCTTTTATTAATTATATACTAAATATAATTAGTTTATTTTAGTAGTTTTCCTAATCTATTAAATCTGGAAATATTGGATTATAATTTAGTTTGCCTATTTATAATATTTGTATCACTGTTTTTTTGACATTTGTTAAAAATGTTCAGTACTAAGATAAATGCTTTTTATAGAACTTCCGTTTTTCCTGCATCTTAAATATATCATAATAAACTAAATATATTCAAATAATTAGAATGTATTATAATAATTATAATACATTTTCATCTTAAAGATATTACAATTTATGATATTTATTATAAATTTTTGTTTTTGACTTTTCAGGTTAATGAACATTACCCGCTGATGCACGTCATTCAAAACTTTGGCGTCAATTTCCAAGAGGATCTCCTATTCCATCTACGGAATGAAGAGCTGGAAGCTGGTGAAATGGACTGAACTTGTTTTGTATTAATCAATTAAAATGTATATTCCTTTTTTTTACATAAATATATTTAACCTCTAAATGGTGACTTATGGAACAGTTATATTCATCCATTTTGTAGAGTATTTTCCCCTCCTATTAACCCCCTAGTTCCCATTGGTCGCATTTTTATTTCTTTTGGCCTTTAAAATAGGGGACACCTAATCTGGAAAAGTACCGTTTTATGTTTGTAGTGAATTGTGAAATGTATTGCAAATGTCGTTGTTGTCGGGGAGAAGCTTTATCATTTTTTTGTCTAAAAGCAAAAGTAATTGGTTTATGGTCAGTGTAAATAGTAAAATCTCGACCTTCAACAAAATGTTTAAAATTTTTAATAGACAAGTATATACTTAACAGTTCTCGGTCGTAAGTACTATAAATTTTTTGAGCATCGTTAAGTTTTTTTGAGTAAAATGCTATTGGTTTCCATGAGTTATTTTCATACTGTTGTAAAACAGACCCAATTGCAGAGTCCGAAGCATCTGTAAATAGGGCTAAGGGTAATTTTGGATCAGGAAACGTTAATAATGTAGCGTTTGCTAGGTCATTTTTACATTTATTAAACATATTTATAGCTTCGTCAGTCCATTGAACTTTTCTTTTCTTTTTTAGAAGCACCTTTTAGATACTCGTGTAAAATCGCTTGCGTCTTTGCAGCGTCTTTTAGATGTCTTCTAAAAAAGTTAATTAGTCCTAGGAATGTACGAAGATCATGTAATGTGACTGGTAATTTCATGTCTTGAATGACTTTAACTTTGGAAGGAAGGGGTTTTGTTCCTTCGGATGTTACTAAATATCCTAAGAACTCAACTTCTGTCACTCCCATTATTGATTTTGCTACATTAATACGTAAGCCATATTCATTTAATCTTTCAAATACTTTTAAAAGATGTTTTTTATGTGTTTCTATATCTGGTGATGCTATCAATAGATCATCAAGATATGGAAAGATAAAATTATATTCTGGACCACTAAATATTGTGTTAATAAACCGCTGGAACGTTGCGGGTGCATTGCGTAATCCAAAACTCATAACGTTAAATTCAAAAAGGCCGAAAGGAGTTATAATTGCAGTTTTTTGTTTATCTTTGTGAGACATGGGAATTTGATAATATGCTTTTAACAAATCAATTTTAGAAAAAATTTTAAAAATATGACCTTTTAAAATATGATTAAAATCTTTGATTCGAGGTAATGGGTATCTGTCAGGTATTGTACAATTTTAATCGTCTATAGTCTCCACACGGTCTCCAAGTTCCGTCTTTTTTATTTACCATATGCAACGGACTTGCCCATTGAGATTTTGACTGTTGTATAATACCATGATTAAGCATAAATTGAAATTCTTGTTTTGCAATTTCAAGTTTTTTGGATCAAGTTGTCGTGCCTTTGAATAAACAGGGTCTCCAGTTGTTTCTATTGTGTGAGTTACGTCATGTTTTATTTTTGTAGGTAACAAATTAGGTTTAGTAATTTCTGGATAGTTCAAAAGTAAGTCGTAAAATGGTTTTTTGTCAGTTGTACTAATCACTTCCATCTCATCAATGGTAGTAACTTCACCACAATGTTAAGGTTAGTTATGCCATCAATTATTTTTTTATTTTTGAGATCTATTAATAAATTAAAGTTTTTGAAAAAATCTGCTCCGAGTATACCTCTGTCAATTTTAGCTACTACAAATTGCCATTGAAAGTTCCGTCGTAGTCCAAGGTCTAGTGTCATAAGTTTAAGTCCGTACGTCGGAATTTCTGTATATTGTTGCAGCGTATAATTTAAATGAAGTTTCAGATTTTTGTCAAATGATGTCGCTGGAATAATTGATACGTCGCGCCACTGTCTACTAAGAATCGTAATCCAGATTTTTTGTCTGTAACAAATAGGCGTGAGTTACGGTTTTTTAAATAGTCAGCAGCAGAATCAGCCGTTAATTCTACTGCTGGTTTAAGTTTTCCGACTTAGTCCACTTACATGGTTGTTGACATTTTTCTGGTCTACACTTGTCACCAAAACGATAATGATAATAACAGTAATCTCCTTTGGATCATACTTTTTTCCTTGATCTACTCCGACTTGACTGACGACTACAGCTACAACTACGAGATCTTGAATTACGGTTTTGAATATTTAATAAATCTAATTGTTTTTCTATTAAATTAATTTTTAATGTCAGTTTTTGAATTTCATCTGCGTACTGCTGTTTTTTCAAGAACCTTACCAACAGAACACACATTTGATTTGATTCCAGAATTTTATCTGCCATGATAGAAATTTTTTCTAGACTCTCCTCACTAACAATTAAAATATTTTTAATGGAGTCAGGTAGTTTCTCCATCCATAATGCTCGTAGAATTTTATTTGATATTTCCGTACCAGCCAACGTTTGCATATGACGCAATAATTGACTGGGTTTATTATCCCCTAGTTCAAGACCTGTTAAGAGGCGTTTAATTTTTTTTTCTTCGCTCTCTTTAAAAACATTTAGCAGTCGTGCCTTAGCTTCTTGATATTTATTGGCACTATTACTGGTAATAATGTCCCAAATGTTCTCTATGAACTTTGGTTCGAACTGAGATACAAGGTGATTGAATTTTGTTTCGTCTTGAACGATTTTATTTATGGCAAATTGAGCCTCAATTTGGTAAAACCATATTTCTGGCCGTTCTGGCCAAAAAGGCGGAATTTTAATTGATACCTTTTCGCCAGATGTTGTTGTGCTTTCATCTAGATTTCTGACTGATTGAGTTGTGATTGGTTCTGCATCCATATTCATGTTCATATATCGGGTCACCAATATGTACGCGCTTTTATACTCTTATACACCGTACAAATTAATAAATGCAATATCTTCTATCCAGACCAAGTCAGAATTAATAATGATATATTTTTTTAAAAATTACATCAAATCTTGACATGACATTTTTTTTAATTCAAAATAAAAATAAATAAATAATTGAAAACAATGAAACATTAACTCCTACAAACTTAATTATTATCCTTCTGGGATTCATGAAATAATGCTTGTTATTATTGATTGCAGAGGTTTGAAGAACTATCAGATAGTGCTAGTGGTATGATTACATCTCTCAGTCATTGCCTCAACCTTATACAACAACAAGAAGAGGTATGCTACCCTATCATACCAATGTGTCACTCATTTATATTTTTATAGCATTTCATCATTTTATCACTTACTGATTGCAAAAATGTATAAAAAAAATTGTTACTGTCTCTATGCATGGAATGATGTGTCAATTTATGTTTACTTCTCTAAAAATAAAATAATATATACTATGTTCCTGTTGTGTCCAAAACCAGCAGAGAGAAACATAGCTTTATTTACATGTATAATTTACAAATCTATCCTACTAAGGATCACTGAGTACACTGCATACAGTGAAAATAGCGGTTTTTGACCAAAGATGACTGATTAAAATTGAATTTTGTAATATTCTTATTATTTTATTTAGGTGAGAGTTTTACAAGTAAAACAAGAGCAAGAGAAGTGTCGAGTGCTGGAAGAAGCACTGAGTGTGCTGGCTAAAGAGCATCATGAGTTAGAGCAGTCTATGGCATCACATATGTCTTCATCTCCCCCTTCCAAAAGAAAATCAGGTAAACTTACTTGTTGTCTGTACTCTAGTGCAGGTTTACTCAAAGTGTGGTCTGCACTTCCATGTTTCAGAAACTTTCATGAAACGATTTTTTGGGCTGTGGGCTAGTGTACTGGGAATAATTAATTATTAAATGTACCAACCTCTGTATGTTCCTTTGTAAACACTTATTCCTACTTATCTCTAACTTAGTTTTATTAAATTTCAAAATGTTGAATCGTTACAAAATCCTGAGATCAATTAAATTGAGTTGCTATATTGTTTTTACGAATTTTATGTCAGACATTAGTTTCTCCTCTTACAATTAGATTATTGTTCATCTGTGGTTTCTCTCTTTTACTAGTGGTTAATACTCTTAAGTTAGTCATTTAAATTTGAGTTGTAAGAGTCATCTTAATGTGCATTACTTGAATCATTCTATTAGTAATTTTTTAGTTGAGAAAGAGACATTGTTTAAAATTTATATATATTTAGGCATAGTGAAAATGATGCATGCTATACTTTTTACTTCCTTGGTAGAATAATAGTATATTATGTTACAAGACTGTGAGCAAGGACTTTTTTACTGTTGTTTTTTTTTCTGATGGTTTCTTACCAAACACATTGGTAAGAAGGTTGTTGAAGCCAGCTGTTGTTAACTAAAATTTGGTTGTTGCAGGAAAGCTAAGGAATCCCAGGTTCTATGATACCTCGGATGATGAGTTCTATGATGCTTTCGAAGCAGGAGGAGGTACCGCACTTGATTTTTTTTGACATAATTTTCTTTTATTTTAAATTAAACAAGTTCAAATCTTTCAAATCATGCAATTGAACATGTTGGTCTTCTGAATATAAGGAAGAGACTAATTGCAGCTTTGTGCCACCCTAAAATTTGATTTGTGTCAATTATTTTAACACATTAAAGTTACAATTGAATAGTTGTAGGGGGTTTTTGGTTTTGGTAAACTCAAACTGTACAATACATCTGTAAGATTATCAATTTGATAAATTCTATATCTTAAGCTACTCTGCCATTGTGACTGATTCTGTTGTTTCAACAGCTTGATATTTTTTCTTCTATCTATGAGAGATATTAAGATAGCATTAATGGCCATGTATCTATTCAGATGTACTCTATGTGACACTAAGAATTAGACCCATTGAAGTACTGACTACGCTTATCTTCTGTTATGAGCATAACTTTGTGATTAACCAAGAACAGGTCACCTTAATGGAGTAACTCAGTAGATTAGTTGATATGTGTTTAGATAGTGAGACAGCTGAACTAGTGACTGCTATGAGCTCATCACCTTCATCAGACAGTGACACGCTTGTCTGTATTCCTTCTCCTACCTCCAGTATAGCAACTCTTGCATCTCTTCATTCCTTCCAGTCTGCTTTAGATCTGAATATACCCCCTCATCACAGGCTTCCTCCTCTATACAACTACAGGTAAGTTTCTATAACTACATAGTCTTTAATCATTACATAATATTTAATGTGTGTCACAGACTAGTTTATTCTTTTACCTCTGTGTGCGGGAATGAATAGAAGTGAGATTAACAACAGTTAATGATTTTACTTTTAAAAATCATCATCTGTTTTTTGCCCAGTATAACCACTTTGACAACTTGGCTCTTAGTGGTATCTGTTGTTGATATCATGTCTAAGTTACAAATTATGAAAGTTAGGATTTAGTGTACCTCAGTAAGTAATGCCAATAAATGGCTGTATTGTGTCTTGGGTCAGTAAGAAGCAAGACCCAATACTATTTCCTTTGTTTTCAAAGAAGCAATTTATGTTTTTTAAAAGTCAATTCTAAATTGTTAAGAATCCTAAAACTTCCTAATGAAGGAGTGTTAAGATTGAAAGAAGAAAAGAGTTTTGTTTGAATGTATGGGGTCCCGTCGGTGTAATGTTTAACACGCGTGCCTACCACCCAGACAGTCCGTGTTCGATCCTGGTGGGATGGAAATCCTTTCACTTGCTGTTCTTATAAAAGATGTTAAGGCGGTGGTTCCGAGCCTGTGCGATCCCTAACCCTAAATGAACCTGGGTTTAGACAAAATTTAGGGCCCTCAATGGCTGTTTATATAAAATATGTATATGTTTCTGCCCTATGGTTTCAAGATCAGGAAAGCTTAGTCTGGTAGGAGGGCACGTGTTCTTTCTAGCTCAAGCTATTGAAACATATAGTAAAAGCTACAGCTCTTCCTATGACTTATCATCTATTTAAGGGAGTTAGCAAATAAGGCACAACAACATGGCCCTCTATGCTAGGTGATCTCACCTTTACCTAATTTCTTTAAATACTATCACTATGTTAGAATGTATTATAAGGAGAAAGAGGAACTGGCTTGTCCTTGTGTCATGAAAAGACTGTCTACTGAAGGATTTATTGGAAGAATAGTAGAACAATAGTGGAACAATAGTAGGCAATCTGAAAAGAGGCTGAAGAAAACTAAAAATAATGATGCTTAAGTGATGCTGGTCCAGGATATATGTGGAGATTAAAAGAATGACAAATAATAAGCTATTAATAGAAAAACAATTAAATCTGCTTTGCATATAACTTTTGATGATGATGACGAGTCTTGTTCCTCTTATTAAAAAAATAAAATGTAAAGTTCGCTGTGGTTGGTTTAAAACAATTACCCAGATCCATTATGGGTAACACTCTAATAGCTATTTTCTATATTCACATTCGCAATTTTGGTTCTCAAATCATTAAATTTTGTTACCACCATATTTATTATATTAGTTGGAGGTTTGTAGGATTCATTTTCAAGAAGTCTATCATTTTTCCTTTTTAATTTTTTTTATTAATAAACAAATAAATACTGTTTCTAATCTTTATTTTTTAAATAATTATTTTTATTGACGATGAAAATTATTTTAGTTCATAGATAACAGTGTTGCATGGAATGGATGCTTTTGCATGGCTCGCAATCAAATTGTTCACACGTTTGGCTTTATGTTATCATTAAATGGACTTCCTGGCAGTACGCTATCATTCCATGGACATACTCAGCTGCATTTTATCAATAGATGGACATATTTGGCTGCATGCTTCCATATCATGGGAGATTCAACTGCATGTTATTATTAAATGGATGTACTTGGCTGAATACTTCCAATTTATGTAAATGTTAGCTGCATTATCATGGGCACTTGTGCGTTTGCTTTATTTCTTGTTTTTATTTTAACTCTATAACTAAAGCAATAATGATTTCTGCTACATTTTCATCATCTCACATTAAAACAAAACAAAAATGCCAGGTATACCATTTCAAAAAACCTTAAATACCATTATTTCACAATTCAATTTCATAAATTAAAATTTTACTATAGTTAATTTTATTATATCTAAGGTGCATTTTAGCAAAAAAAAAAAAAAAAAAAAAAAAAAAATATATATATATATATATATATATATATATATATATATATTTATAAAGAAGTGGTGCCATAATGACTAATACTTTTTTTAAATGATTTGGTATACATTTAAAATAAGGAAATAAGTGAAAAGAGCCTGTCTTGTTATTTTTTAAAAAGCTTTGATCCAATGATTTTTTTTTAAATAATACTTTACATCCTTTTTAGTATAACTTTAAAGGATATTTATGTAAAAGCACACTCTAGTGATATCTGAAAGAAAATGTACTGTGATAATTTAAATTAAACTTAAATTTTTAATATATGTGCTTTTGACCATACAGAAGTTTTTTCTTTTTTTGAAGCGTTTTGAAATCAATTGAACTGGACTTCTTTATCATTTAACTAATTTGATCTGATTAACAATTAAAATGTTTAATGATGTTAACCTCTGCTCTAATAGATGAAGAATATCTTATTAACCACAATTGTTATTTATTTATTAACTACTATCGTTTTCACATTCCTTAATAATGTTATCAATAAGTACACTAAACCATCCAAATTAACAATACTATATCTTAAATTGAAAAACAATATACTTAATTTGCATAAAATTTGATTAAAAAAATTAATACATTGAAAAATGAGTTGCAAACTGACTGCTGGGATTTTAAAATTAGTGCTGTGAACATGACTTGATTTTACAATAAAATCAAATCCTATTTTTTATTGTTACTACCACCATCCTCATAAAATTACATTATTACATAAAAATAACTCCCAAAATGTTCCACTATAACTCTTCTATTGAATAGTTTTGATCAACAGTAGATATAATATTATCAATCGAGCTAATAGTGATAATAAATACTTTTTTTGGGCGGCTGCAAAATAGGCACTTCACGTCCTCATAAAAGTATCAATTTTTTCCTTCCACGACAGTAAAAGGGGTTTTTGCTGCTGCTGGTGAAGTTCCTCAAATGTCTATTCGGTTGGCGCTTGTAGTTTACTACAAGGTTATAATATTACCTTCTTTGTTCTTCTTATTTTTTTTTGTTCATCAAATAAATAATCAAATGTTTTTGTTAACAACATTTTTGGAATGTGAGTTATCTATTAGTTATTATCAAGTGTTAAATAATCATGGATGGTGATTTAGACTTAGAAAATACACCACCAGAATTGAAACTTTTGGCCAACGAGGCGATTTAAAGAAGTGTACCGGAATGTTTGTAATTCATATATATACTAATACTGATATTATATCGCACTTTATATAAGCATATTGAACATAAATGTAATAAATAATTTTATTTTATTTTTGTTATTTATTATTTTAACTATCCTTTTTATTATTATCATTATTGGCAATATAATTGTCCAAGAGACACCTTGATGAGTTAGACACAACGAAATAGAGTTGGACATGACATTATATCGTGCCATCAATGATGATGAATGCCAAATGATGGAACAGTTCCCAGATGTAGCATTGCATTTTGCTTGCTATGTCTCTCGCGTAATAATATTTTGTCAATTAAATATATCTTAAATCAATAAATTCAGGAAAACGTCAAGGTAAAAAACTTTTTACGTAAAGGTGAATTTCCTTTAAAAGTTCCTTTTTTTGACATTCGTGATCATTGATGGCTTGCTATAATGTTATTAACCCCCATAATGTCTGTCGGGCCCTTGATGAGTTAGACATAACGAAATAGAGTGGTATATGACATTATGTCAAGCCATCAATGATGACGAATTTCGAATGATGGAACAGTTCCCAGATGTAGCATGCATTTTGCTTGCTAAATTCCTAGGTGTCTCTCACAGAGCTATATTATCTTATCGTTTCATCCTGATGAATAGATGACATAATAATAATATTTTTGTTAATATTACTAAATAGTATAGGCTAATAATAATAATAATCACATTTTATCACCTAATGAAACATATGATTACCATTAAGTATAGATTAATAAATTAAGATAATGCTATTTGCTATGTTAAAATTTAATTAAAAGTTTAGTTTAAAGATAATTAGTCGATCTTGTTGTTTTAATTGTATGATTTTATTGTTTTGTTAATAAAATTTTATTTTAGCATAAATTTATTTATTTCCTTTTGCAGGGTCATGATTTTTGAAGTGAAAACATTGTTTTATTCTGCATGTTTAATTAGCTTATAGCTTGCAGTATCTTTTAAATTTTATTTTTACATTTTTCCCTGTCTCATATTGTAAAGAATGGAAAAAATGTATATTTACCAATGTTCTAGCATAAACACACTGGCAGTTACAATGATAACAGACAAACACACTGAGGACTTTTTGTCCACTTTTTAATTTTTTCTTATTTATATTATAGGTGGTAGTAGTAATATGGGGGGAGTGGTAGTAACTACCTGGCAAGTAGGCCACGTTGTTAGGCCCTTTTTGCCAGCTCCCTAAGATAGTGTTTTAACTATAAGTGTAGGTATATTTCATCTAATCTAGACAGAGAAGCTGTGAATTTCTGTGGTTGTGCCGCGTACCTTAACCACTACACCACGGGTGACTCTCTATATTATAGGTATATAGAAAAAGTATTGTGTATGCACTAAAAATCCAAATCCGGGATTTTACCTGAATCATCCATTTTACTTGTTTTTAAGACCCCCTGAGTGGTGTCTACATAGTTGTCTGTCTGTAAGTGTGAGAGTCTGTATTCATCGTAGCTCCTAGTGTTAAAACTTCTTGAGAGTCGACCTAAAAATAATTTTTAGGTATTTTTACTTTCTCAAAAATAATTTATTTTATGACTCAGCAAAACTTCAAAAAAAGCGAAAAAAGGTTTTGATCAATTTAAAATTTAGCTTGCACCGATTTTACTGATTTAATTTACAGATTGCAGCAAAATGTATGCTGAGTCATTACAGCGGGTTAATAATAATTATAATTATAAATAATAATAATTTAATTTTCCGGATAGCACAACTACACCTATAGACTAATTTTTGTACAAAGTTTGAACTCTCTAGCATGAATACTCTGAGAGGTTTGATGATAACAGACTCACACATGCAGACATCAACTTTGTAAAAATCACTTAGGAGGTGTTAAAATCACCTGAAACAAATAATTCAAATGAAATCCCAGTTCCAGATATTTTTGCTAACTCAATACTTTTCCTATATACCTACGGTTTAAATGAAAAAATGTAAAAAAAATTGGGTACGGGGTACCTCGGAACTTTTCCTCATCACATCAGATTGGCTATGCTCATCCTCCCTACTTCGGACTCGCTTTGCTCGTCCTCAAAATACACAATTCGCTAAATTTATACTGCAACACGTCCTCAAATTGAACATTGGTCACCCATATAGCTCTGATCACACTCAATATGCTGATTTACTTTTATGATCCTTTAAAAACCATGTTAGTATTTATTACATAAAGGTATACACTTGTACTAAATTTCAACTCAATTGGATTATTTTCCAATTTTTTAAAAACGTACACAAGTCATTGGATAAAAATAAAGTAAAGCTGACAATGAGATGAAACTCGGAAAATATGCTGGACTTAAAAATGGCTACGTAGGTGTCACATCTCAATCCGATCGCATCATTTTTCCACGTTTTATGATTTTTTTATATTTTCGCTGAGTAATTATCATGGGTTAATGACGTAATAAAAAAACATTTTCCGAATAGCACAAATAGAATAGTAGACTGATTTTTGTACTAAGTTCCAATCTCTAGCATAAATACACTGGGAGCTACGATGATCACAGACACATTACAGCTACGATGATTATAGCTCTGTATGTGAGCTACACACACACATGCAGACAGACAACGTTGTGAAAACCACTCAGGCGGTCTTAAAAACGCCTGAAACGGATGATCCCGGTTTTGGATTTTTTTTGCGAACACAATAATATTTGCTTTATACCTGCGGTATAAATGAGGAAAAGTAAAAACGTGATTTGTTTACCTGTTACAATGTTATATATGTCAATCAATAAAATCAGTATCTGATAAAAAATTGATCTTTTTATATTTGTGTACCATACATAGTAGTAAATTTTTATTAAATTTCAGCCTGATCAGAGAACTCTTTATTAAGTTAAGTAATTTTTGAAAAATTTTTGTTTATAAATAAATAAACGTCTAGGAACAAAAATATCGTACATACATATACATACGCGCGCGCACATACACACACTAAATCTTCACTAGATTATGGGAAAAACTACTATATATAGTGTCTCGAAATAGTCGCCATTTTCAAATTTTAGCATAAAAATTTAATTATGAAAATAATTATTAATGATATTTTAGTTTTATATGTTGCAAGCATAGCAAACCCCCTCCCCCACCTCTATTTGTGGCTATTACATTTACAATAAGTTCTAGACTTAATAGAGGGCCGCGTGTTTGTCATTTTAAATATGAGATAAAGAAGCTTTATTATTTAAGCCATCAATTGCCTTCATTGGCATTGATCCTACACTAACAATAATGTGCGTTAAATTTATGTGAATAAACTAAACGAGAATGGCTTGATGTATTGCGAAATTAACACCATACGACTAAAAGGTTTATCAACCAGATTGGTGTCATGTTCTATCAAACCAGTCTTGTATAATCAATTTGCTTGGATGGTTTCTGGCACTCTAGTTTCTGGTTTTTCTTAATTGTTCTTTTTTTATAATTTTTCCATATTTTGACGAATATGTTTGGATGATATTTTATTTGGACATTGAAAACTATTTGAACTAGGAAAACTCGTTCACAAACGTCTTACTAAGTCTTGATTTCTTGAGAATTTTATTGACTATCGATAAAGGCGTCAGAGAAGGCAGGAAGGCGCTCTAGTTTCTTTTAACCCGCGGGATCTTCTTTAGTCTGAAATTGGGGGTTTTAAAGATTTTCAATAAATAGTTCTCATGAGTCTAATATCTTACAATTTTTGATATCATGTTTTGTAAAATTTAACTTTTTATTGTTCGAAAAAATCTATTCTCGAAGTCATCAACTCAAGTTATGAGTCATAAAAAGAAAAATTTTGAAACTTGAAATGGCTTTAAAGCAAGGTATTTTATATTCTGGTAGATAGGAAGCTAAATCGATTGATCCCTCTTCGCGGGCTGTGAAATCGCTAAATACATGCCAGAATGCCACGTAACTACAAATAATAATAAAACAACATATAATACGAAACAACAACAATGTAGCCGTAATGCGCCTCGAGGGGCCGACACCGCGAAGCGGCTACATGCCGAAGGACCGTATTTTTATTTAAGACATTCCACAGCACTGCAAAATATTAAAGTAAATTATTTTATCTGCTCACGGCAGGAAAATGAAGCATTACTGAACTATTTTAGGCGAGAAAGTAGCATTTCCCAGATCGGCTGGTAATTAGTCATGAATGTCTGCACTTTACCTGCCTAGGCAGGAAAGTAGCATTTCCCAGCCGCTCCTGGCCTATGCTGGTAAAGAAATTAATAGATAATTTTTTTGTAAACATGATTAGTTAATTATAAAAAGCCTATTGAATTTATTTAACTAGTAATGCGTTGCATCAAGAACTCACGTCAAAGAATACATAAAAAAATATTTATTTAAGCAAGCGAAATGAGTTTATCAAAAGCATTCGGATGCTATACTATTTTTACAGTATAAACTCAAAAAGGCTCGCTTCGCTTGCTAGTTTAGATATCTTTAACATTTACATAGTAAAAAAGGCTCGCTTCGCTCGCTAGATTGCTTATATTTTCAAATAATACAAAGTTAAAAAAGGCTCGCTTCGCTCGCTAGATTGCTTGTATTTATAATAAAATATATTGTAAAAAAGGCTCGCTTCGCTCGCTAGATTGCGTAGATTTATATTAATGCATACTAAAAAGGCTCGCTTCGCTCGCTTAATTGCGTATATTTATAATGATACAATATATATATTTATAAATGATACATTCTTATAGAAAGCTTGCTTCGCTCGCTAGATTGCTTATCTTTATAATAATACATAGTTAAAAAAAAGGCTCGCTTCGCTCGCTAGATTGCGTATATTTATATAATACATAGTAAAAAAGGCTCGCTTAATTGCGTACATTTATATGATACAAATATATATATTTATAATGACATTCTTATAAAATGCTCGCTTCGCTCGCTAGATTGCTTATATTTATAATAATACAAAGTTAGAAAAAGGCTCGCTCCGCTCGCTAGATTGCTTATATTTATAATAATACAAAGTTTAAAAAAGGCTCGCTAGAATTGCGTATGTTTATATTAATGCATAGTAAAATAGGCTCGCTTCGCTCGCTAGATTGCTTATATTTATAATAAAATATATTGTAAAAAAGGCTCGCTTCGCTCGCTTGATTGCGTATATTTATAATAATAAATAGTAAAAGAAGGCTCGCTTCGCTCGCTAGATTGCGTAGATTTATATTCATGCATAGTAAAAGAAGGCTCGCTTCGCTAGCTAGATTGCGTTTATTTTAAATTAATACAGAGTAAAAAAAGCTCGCTTCGCTTGCTAGATTGCTTATATTTATAATAAATTCAAATTAAAAATAGGCTCGCTTCGCTTGCTTAATTGCTTATATTCATAATAAAAATATATTGTAAAAAAAGGCTCGCTTCGCTCGCTTGATTGCGTATATTTAATATAATAATAAATAGTAAAGAAGGCTCGCTTCGCTCGCTAGATTGCGTAGATTTATATTCATGCATAGTAAAAGAAGGCTCGCTTCGCTCGCTAGATTGCTTATATTTAATAATAATACATAGTAAAAGAAGGCTTGTTTCGCTCGCTAGATTGCTTATATTTTAATATTAATGCATAGTTAAAAGGCTCGCTTCGCTCGCTTGATTTGCGTATGTTTATAATAATAAATAGGCTGCTTCGCTCGCTTGATTGCGTAGATTTATATTGATGCAAAGTAAAGTAGGCTCGCTTTGCTCGCTAGATTGCGTATATTTATAATAATACATAGTAAAGAAGGCTCGCTTCGCTCGCTTGATTGCGTATGTTTATAATTATACATAGTTAAAAGGCTCGCTTTAAATTTAATTTTTTGAGTTTATTATTTTAGCCGCCATTTTTAAATTATTAAAAAAAATTAAAATGTTGACTATGAAATATATTTTCTTTTTCTACTCTTTAAGAGCTTTTAAACGATATAAAACACGATTTTTTTGCTCACAAATTTTTTTATCCGGTCCGCCATATTGGCCGCCATTTTGAAAATATTTTTCGGAATATTACCAAAAACTATACAGCTCTGACATATAGTTAATTTTATTTGTATAAAAGTATCTAAAGTATATTAAAATAGATCTTTATCTTGTAAATTCTTATAAAATTAGTAAAAACTAATTATTATATTAAATTATGGCCGCCATGTTGAATTTTTCGGGATTTAGTATATAACATTTTTTGTTCTACTAATCAAGAGCTTTACAACGATATATTACTCGAGTTATTTCTTTAATTTTAAATTTTTTGAGTTCATTATTTTAGCCGCCATTTTTAAATTATTCAAAAAATTTTAAAATGTTGACCATGTAACATATATTTTCTTTTTCTACTCTTTAAGATCTTTGAAACGATATACAACACGATTTTTTCGTTAAAAATTTTTTTTTATCCGGTCCGCCATTTTGGCTGCCATTTTAAAAATATTTTTCGGAATATTACCAAAAACTATACAGCTCTGACACATAATTAGTTATACCTGTATACAAAATTTTATTAAAATCGGTTAATTTTTACGGCAGTTATCGCGACACGTACAAACAAACACACAAACACACAAACATACAAACATACAAACAAACATACGCGCCGTCCCAATCTTCTGAAATGTAAGAACTCACTTACGTTCGTTCAATAATTTATATAATGAATAATTACATTATTTAACTAATTAAAATTAAAATAAAACAGTTTGTAATGTAAATCTGTAATTAGAATTAAATTTGATTGATTATTTTAAAGGCAACACTTTTTGTCTTGGGTTTATTATCTCATCTTTTTTTGTCAAGTCATTTACTACTTTTATCATACGAACCCGTATTTAATACAGTTTAAAAGTTAGTTTATTCTATAGCGTTTTGTGATGAAAATCTTCGAAGATATAGACGAACTTTTCGTACATACCCCGTCGAATGTTTTGGAAAAAGCTACAAATGCCAAAGAGAGCCTACTACCCGGCAAATCAGGAAGTAGGTATGTCAAAGCATATGAAGTGTTCAAAGAATGGTGCTCAGAGAAAAAAGTAAAGAATGTAAGTGAAACGTTGTGTTAACGTATTTAAAAGAACTGTCAAACACAAAATCGAGCGCTACTCTGTGATCAACTTTTCTCGATGATAAGATCTGTTATCAGTCAAAGAAAATCTAAATATAAAACATTATACAAACGTAATAAGTTTTTCAAGAATGCTAGTTTTGATTAATTACTGTTCGCAGATAAAATATTGTGTGGAACGAGGCAGAAAGGAAACATTACTGACTCGTATATTTGCCTTACTCGGCTTTGCCTCGTCAGTCAAATCATATATTACCTACCTCGGCTTCGCCTCTGCACGTAATTTAGATAGCACACCCTCGCCTTCGGCTCGGGGGCTAACTTCGATACTAGTCAGTAATATTCCATTTTCCTGCCTAGTTACACAAATTACTATATTCAGTGATTTTAAAATAATTTATATAACCTTCAAACACAACTGCGTCTACCAGTAATATGGTTTCGTCTTTATTTGTTTTCCTGGTTTTAAAATATTATTTCTCTCTCTCCTATTAAGTGATCCAAGACATGAAAAATACTTATGGGTTTAAGCAACTTAACAGATAACATATAACATAAACAATTACGTAAC
Organism: Microvelia longipes; assembly: GCA_018340805.1. Taxonomy (NCBI): domain Eukaryota; kingdom Metazoa; phylum Arthropoda; class Insecta; order Hemiptera; family Veliidae; genus Microvelia; species Microvelia longipes. Next base: position 19,957,049 of record JACMZG010001914.1, read on the forward strand.
AGTAACATAACATTTTTATGTTTCAATAACATAACAATTATTGGATATACCCAATTTTTGAGTTTGCATCCTATTTAATTTAACCCTGTATGCATTTACTATAGAGTATAATACAGGAACTCTAGTTTAGTATAAGCATATACCAATATGAAATTAAGGGGGGTGGCGCAAATTTTCCGCCTCTTTAAGGCGGTTATGACTCAGCGAAAATATTCTTATTAAAATACATCCTAACTACAAATCCTAACGTTTAATGGTAATTTTTCGAATTTAAACTTGAAGCTTTGACTATTTGGTATATAGTACGTGATAAAAACCTTAAAGAACATTAAAGGTCTAATAAATACCATTCCACATTACTTTTATTACATTATTACTTATGTTATATGTTTGCATATAGTAATTAAGAATTATAATAAATTAATAGTGAGTATTAATGTTTTGTATTAGTATTGGTCATAAAAATCAAAACATTTATTTAAATTAATTGTTATATTATTTTAAACTAATCATAATATATACATAAAACATTTACAAGTTATACGTAGAAAAAGGGGGGTTACATTTTAGTTCTATATAAGTGCCGTTATACTGCGTTACTGTCGTTTTCAAAACCTTTATTATATCGTGATGTTAAATTAAAGTTTTATTTAAGATTATATATGTCAGTCAATATAATAATTTATTTTTTTATAGATGGCTATTGTAAGAGGAATTTAAAGAGGCTTATTTGCTAATATCTTGTTTTATTTACTTATATTTTATAAACGATTATTGATGTATTTTAATATGTATATACAAGGGTGTAATGATTTTAAAAGTTGCCTCCACTGTATCTAGCCAAATTCTACTTGCCTCCCTCTAAAGACCTCCCAAAGCCGCCCCCATCTGAAGCTTAAAGGCATTGATTTGTACTAGAGTCTAACCAGCTCCCCGCCAATTCAAAAGTTCTTACATTTTTTCCCTCCGAAAATTCTCTTTATATTTTTATAAACATTAATCCGAAACATTCTGAAAATTTAAAAATTGCCCTCCGTGTATTGTAAAAAAATTTGGTAAAACACGTTTGAATTTTATTGAGTGACCTTGACCCGGAAATATCTTTTGAGCACCTTGTGGGAAGTTATTCAAAAATTTGAATTTGGTGATTCGACTGTTGACTTTTATCTTTGAAACCTTAGATATGGAGCTTGCTAAAGGTAATTTTATTGACTTATTACGATATTTATAATTCGTTTAAACTATTTTTTCAATAACTACTGGAATTGTTGGTTTATTTTCATTGATAAGAAACCTCCTGACCTTACGTACCACATTATATCTTGTGTTCAGATTAACATTACATTAACTTACAGATTAATTTAAATAAAAAATAATGACACCATGACTTTAATTCTTATTTACAAATAAGAATTAAATGAAGCGATTTTATTTACTTGGGAACTACTATTATAACCATTATTGTAATAAATCTTGTAAAAGGTTCTAAAATATCTCTATTATAACACCTACATTGATAACTTTAGTAATTTTGTTTATCCTCGAATAAACTAAATTGTATATTTAATGATTGCTACAACCTTAAAAATTTTTGGTTTTAGTCAGATTTTGTGAAATATCTGAAAAAAGTTGTGACTTGCATCCTTATAAATTGTGTTAATGGATCCATCCATCCAGTTTTTCATTCAGATAATTGAAAACAACGCTTAGTGTATATCCTACGTTGGGGATCAAACTCGACTTTCACAAAAAATCTCATATGGGTATTTTTTTTTTGAAAATTCGCTAATAATACTCACTACATATCATTTGATACTACCGAGTTTTGCAAAGCTCGCTAGTATCAAATGATATATGTTTTGCGTGCCAAGCATGATGCTGTAATCAATCGTCTCTGATAAATTCTTTACTTTATGATTTTCGGAATTTCAAGACAAGGGCAGAGTGAGCTTAGGCTTTATCGGCGCTCTGATAAGTTTGACATCACGAATCAGAGTATGACAGACATGACATTCTATGAGCTATCAATTATGACCGACGAAACAATTCCTAGATGTAACAAAGTATTTTGCTTGTTACATTTCCTTAGTGTCTTTCGCACAATTATATTGTGTCAAATATTCACTACATTTAAGTTTTTCTCTCTGCATTTTTATACTACCTTGTAATATTTCTTTCTTCATATTTTGCGATGAACTATAACATTTATTTAATCTTTCTCTTAGCCAAAATTAGATGTTAAGCTAAACTTTTTGATCGTTCCTCTCTCATCTAGTCCTTGGTCTACATCTACAAGTAGGTCTACTGCCAACAGAATTTTCCCACAAAAGACTTAAAATAACTCTAGTATCCTTTCTTATGACGTGTCCCAATCATTTCTGATGTTCGCGGCTACTGCTCAGATGAATTCCCTTTTATATTGTTTTTTTTATTACAACGCGACTACCCCGCTTGGTGGGCCTGCTGGTTTATGTATTTAAACGTATAAACAAAGTTAGATATTATCAGCTTTGGCTATGATTTTATCGTTTGACATGTATAAATTTATGTAAACAAAGTAAGTTTTTCGACTTTACATTCGGATATTTTCTTATATTGTGGCTCTACTACTACTACTACTTGCAAAACAAGTATTTCGACTAAATTTGACTCGGTAACCTTACTTGGCAAATTTGTGTTTGTTTTTAAATCATGTCTATTTATTCATGTGTGACCTTTTTGTAAAAAAAGAAGGACAACTTGGTCTCAATAAAGAAATTTTTGTATGGAATGGAACGAAAATTCTTTTATGTATGACTGTTGAGGCAAAAAAATAATTAAAAAAATTCTCTCTTTGCCTTTTTAACAGATGAGCTGAAGCGGAAAAAAGACACTAATTTGTACTAGATACTGAAGAAAAAAATTAAATTACACCAAACGACTCTGTTTTTTGACACTTATTAAATAGTCGAAATAAAGTCAGAACTTAATATAGACGAAACAAATATTTATGAATATGAAAAAAAAACATTTTAACTTAGCGGTCAAACTGGAAAAAATGAATTTGGACCATAAACGTTATATATTTATACGTTTATATGAACGTAATATTTTCAAACAACATAATATCATCAGATTTTTCTCTAAAGGATGGAAGAGAATGTTTTACAAGTTTAGTATAAAATTTGTTTTAATCAAAATTGTGTTAAATTTTAGGAGATTTAGGAGACAAAATTGATATCGAACTTGGTGAGATAAAATGTAAATTGATCCAAATCTAGTTAGGACGAGACTCACTTTATCAATCAGGGTCAAGCCTATGTGAGCCTTTTGAAATTGAAAATATTTTTTTTTCAACTTTAGAATAGATTTTTTTAATTCTTCCATTTTTGTTATTGTTAAAATTAAGTAAATTACTTAAAACTTTTGACAAAAAAGGCTCAACCACATAACCTGCTAACATTGTTTTGCCTTCACACACTATTACTTCCTACTGTTACATCCCCATGGAGTTTTGGGGTGGGGGTTTAAGCTAGCATTAGGTTGATCTGAATACATTACTGTTGATGGACTGATTTCTTCGTGCGTTATTGTTTTCCCGAGCTTTTTCTTGGTTCCAAAGGCCAAGAAAGAAAATGTTTAAACCCAGAAGCGAAGTCGTGGGAACCAAAATGTTTAAACCTGAGTGAAGCCGATAGAGTTAAATATAGCCAGTTAAATAATGCAGTCATCATACGATGACTGCTCCCGAGGTACTTTAAAGATTATTCAGTTAGGAAGAAAAAAATTTAAGTGTAAGTTGTAGTTTAATGTTTACTAATAAACTATAGTAGTTGCAACTCCAAAAAGTCGACAGTTAAACTTTTACCTCATGTTACAAAAAATACTGAGAAAGAATTTTGTTAGTTAACTACAATTTTTAGAAAAAGAAAATGCTTTTTCATCCCGTGTTGGATGGTAGTTTTGTAACTTGCTGAAAACTGTTTTGCTGGAAATCTTTAACTAGCTATTCACTTTAACAATTTTAAATACTCATGAAAAACACAAATTTTTTACTTAACAATAATTAAGTTGTTAATTAAGTTTAAACAACTAGTTAAACTTAATTAACTAGTTTTGTTGGGTTACTTTTGAATTAATATGAGTTAAATATTGTGTACTTTTTCTTTTCTCCTGCTTTAATAATAGCAAACATTATAACAGCTTATGAGCTACCTCGTTGTTTACCTTAAGTACGAAAGAGATAAAGTAAGAAAGGCAGTGATGATTTTTTATTCCTATCGTATTTCAGTAAAAATGATATGTTTCTTCTAGTTGAGACGTTTCGTAAAGTATTATGATAATGAGACAACCAAGTAAAAAAACCTAAAATTGTTATACAAATGCAAACAAAACTAAACAGTAAAAGCTGCAGAGTATCTATAAAATAGAACTAATAAAGATGTTTATCAGTAAACTAATGTTAAATACTAACTTGAATCTAGATGAAGATTAATATTTTCTTAGGGAATATTTGTTTGTGTAGGTTGGCCATTCTTCAAAATCATAACATGATTTGCAATCATTCGTTTTGTATTCCTACTTAGTATTTTAAATATTTTTAAGAATATGAATTATTCTTTCTTTATTTTGTGTGCGTTATTTATAATTATAACTGCTCTTACTAACCAATTAGTGTATTTATTAAACAAGAAAACTGCTCTTATGAGAAGGCAAAGAACTGATATCATACGTAGTGTTTATTACGGCACACCGAGACTTGAATTTTAAATTTATTTTACCAAAAAAGTTTTGTTAGCAGACAGCAGAATGCTATGATAAATCAATATTTTGATGAAATATCATAAAGAAAAGGTAAATTAATTCATAATTAAATACATATGTTTAATAAATAACCAAAGAAATTAAAAGAAATAATAATTATTAAAAAAATCCGACTTTGGTCACCAGGTTCAACCCCGATAAGTGTCTACACGACGCATTATTGGAATTCAACTTACAAATGATCGGTGTCGATATCGGTGTTCAACACCGGGTTGAACCTCCGTCTACACGGAGTAAAATCTGTGTTGAGAATTCAACCTGCTGTTCAACCCTGTGTTCAACACCTCGTGTAGACGAAGTAGACGAATAATTAGGATTCAGGCAAGTGATTAACTGTTTGCGTCAAACAGTAGGGCGGAAAGTAAATCTCTTTCCACCCTGATTTTTGTTCCTTCCCTAATTTTCACAATCAGGCTACGGCCTGAACCGTATTAACCGTAAGAACCGTATTACAACACGGTTCTTTCCTCTCTGTAAAATTATGGGCGAAAAGTTTTAAGTTTTTAGCGAAAATTCGCTAAAAATAACTATTTCATTGAAAGTGACTTGATTTACATTTCCTTTGTTTTAAAAATAACCTAGTGGTTAGATTTTCTGAAAATTTTTGCTTGAAATTTATTCTGTTGTCTCTATACTATATTTTGTATGTTTGGGTTTACTGTTTGCGAAGGAAGCACTGACCTCGGTCTAAACGTGTTTTATTCACGTAAAAACATCAAACCTAGTTTGTTCTGATAAATGTTTGTTTAGGACTTAGTATATTTTTAGTTACTTCATGTTTGTTTATTTTTTTAAATGTCTATTTTAATACTATTTTGGGATTTTATAAAACTAAGAGAAACCCTACTTTCATTGTGATGAAATAGGTTTTATCGCCAGGTAAACGAAGCTGATCAAACAGGTTGGATGCAAAAAGTCAGTCAATCAAGCTGTACGAAGTCAGCCTTACTCATTGCAACTATTAACACATACAACGTTCTCTATATAAAGCAGCCTCGCTGCAAGATGGCCACCAACATCCTAACTTTATGGCAGGAGTCTTATAATGCTTTAGCAAAACGCAGCCTTGTGTAAGACAAACTGTGTGCCAAGTGTTGTGTCATTATCAACATTAGTTCAAAAGTTTTTTTTAATTATAAAAATCGGAAAATAATCTAATTAAGTTTAATAAATGAGTGTACTCATTTATTGTTTTGTTTCAATACAAGTATATTCATGATTTTTGTTGGATCATAAAAGTTAAGCAACATCGAGCGTGGTCAGTGCCTGGATGATTGACCACGGGAAATAATCATACGTAAAAAATTATGTTATTACATTTGTATAATATTTATTCAGAGGTATATATTTAATTTTAAATATAAGAAATATGTATTTTGCATTGTATTTTATATTTTGTTGGTTAGGCTGATGATCTCTATCTTTAGTGGAGTGACCCTGTTTTATTTCATTACTTGAAACTCCACCACTCCTTTTAACGAATTTCCTATGGAAAAAAATCGTTAATAGGATAGGCATCATGGCGGGAGTCAAACCTCGGACTACGACACAAATCCTTTCAGAAGCTCAAAACCTATAAAAAAAGGCTTTGCGAGACTTTATATATATATATATATATTATATATATATATATATATATATATATATATATATATATATATTTATTTATTTTATTTATTTATATTTTATGTGTGCATGTATGTATGTGTGTGTGTGTGTTTGTATTTCTAAACACTTTTTTGAAAACACGTTATCTGTTAAACGAATATGTTTTAATCAAACTTGGTACAAAAATCAACCTTGGTATATTTAATTAAAATTTTTGGAACCCTAAAACGTAATTTTAGGTGCTGAATCGAATAAAACCGGTCCGAAGTCGATTCGGTTACTCTAAGTGACAAAAAAGTAAAAAAAAACATAATAATTTACTGGAAACCAAAAAAAAAAAAAAACGGTCGTTGTAATAATAAATTTCGAGTAGGGTGCCGTTTTCTATGTATTTATGGGGCTAAATCGAATAAAACCGGTCCGAATTCAATACGATCACTTTACGTGACCAAAACTCGAATAAACGGTAGTTAATTACTAAAATACGGCGTGTATACCAACCACATTTCAAATAAGGAATCGTTTTCGACGTTTTTTGGGCCTGTGAGTTGAATGAAAATGGTCCGGAGTGGATACGAGCACTTAAAGCCAGGGTACTTGGGTTCGAATGCAGGCAGGGACGATAATTTTTGTATCGTTTTTTTACATTATATAGGTTTAGGTCTTTTAGGTTGTTTCTGTAGCAGTTTCATTAAGTTGTATCTGGTTCGCGTCCGTGTGTGCGAAGATGATTGGCGAAGTTAGAATCTGATTTATTCATTTTATTTTTTATGAATGAGCGTAAGTGCTCTTTATACCTAGTGTTTAGTGTGCGATATGTTCTACCTTTATAATTTTGCTGACAATCTTTGCAATTTATCTTGCAAACTCCATTATGGTTATATGGATTTGACTTATTTGGGTTATTGGAGTTATGTGTTAATTTGTTATCTATGTTACAAATTACTGCTAAGAAGTTATCTATGTTATCTATGCTGACTTGCTAAGAAGTTAGCAAGTCAGTCAATTTCTTTTCCTACGTACGTTAGAGCTGTCCATTGTCTGTTAGTATATGTTTCGGCAGTTGCGGTGTTGGCAGAGCCGTTTTTCCGTTTGTTTAGTGTGAAGAGTTTGTCTAAGTCGGTCTTAGTGTATCCGTTCCTGTCAGCTATGTCGTTCTTTATTTGGAATTAAAGATGAGTAAAACAATGTTGATAGACAAACTATCAGTTTTTAGACGTACCTTATCATTTAAAATAAAAAAATTAAAAACAAATTAAAAAATTCAAATACTCTATTAAAGTTGTTTAAACAACTTACGTTATTATTACGTCATTCTTATATATTTCATTTTAAACTCCGTATCAATAAGTTCTATTTAAACTTACTGTTTGAATTTAGGTTCAAATTAAAAACAAAAATATGCAACTAAAAATTATATTATCATCACGTTGCGTTTGTAGGTAAGGATAGTAAAATATAAATTAAATGTTGTTTAAGCTGTAGTTTAACTCAATAAATATTTGTAGGCGAAGTCCTTAAAGCAAGAAAAATATAAAGGAAAACAATTATACAATTTTCTTTATACTTTCTCTTCAACCTCTAAACTGTTTTAAGAATCATTTATGTTGGGTTTTAAACAACCTTAAGGTTTTAAGCATGAATTATGGATTCTAAGGATGTCTAGATTCTTGTTTATGAAATTAATGCTTAGTGGAGTAGAAGGAATCTAGTTATGCTCTTTCTTGGTTTTTCTGACAACATTTTTATTTTTTAAATTAGGTTTTATTAACTTTTAAACGTTTTGGAGTAATTAATATTTGTATAACTGTAAAATTTGTACTGGTGATAAAAGTAAAATAAAAATTTAAAAAAATCGAGCACGCTTAATGGTTGATTGGTTTACTACATGTAACCATAACAGACAAGTCCACGAGTAGGATACATGGTAATATACAAATTGAAGTATTGCAATAACTTACGATACAAAATCAAAGACTAATAAATATATAGCTTAAGTACTATAAAATTATAACTAACAATTTCGAATAAACATATAAATATTACTTAAAGTTAGTAAAGTAAATAATTTAAAAATAGAATTATAAAGAAGAGGACGGTCTTAGAATTGATTTTAAGGATTAGGCCAAAGAGTATATACACCTATATACTCCTTGATTAGGTGGTAGAAGGTTGGAACTATTTATAGAAAGAGAATTTAACGAGGACCCAGAACGAACTTTGGGTCAAAGAGTGGACAATTATATGACTTAAAGTAACCTGCCACAGCGGCGACCTTCAAAAAGTATGACAATTTGCTTGTGAATTTCAGGACCGTCAATTTTTTTTATTTAAACATTTAATGAGAAGATGAACTTCGTGTAATTTACGGTGTAGGCTCAAAGTTTGGAGACCAATTTTACCACACAGTCTTTCATAATAGTAATTAAAACTTTGATAAAAATAATTAAGATTGTATATTCTTATAAAGAGACGTTGGACAGCTTCAATACGATGAGATTCAAGATTTTAAACTATATAATTAATAACTAATCCATAATATTAAAAGTTCTTTTAATCAATAAATTATTTTATTTTTATTTTTAATATTTTCTATCAACATTTTTGACAGTTTTTATTACTTATTCAAGTCATAAAAGTATAAAATAAGTATTCCATGGCTGTATGGTCCTAGTAGACCAAGGCCACAAACAAAACAAAAAATACGATGAGATCCAGTGAAACAAATTGTTCCATACAGGCACAGCATCATCAAGAATAGGACAAACTAATTCTATAAAGCTATTCAAGCAGAGCTAAAGCTGTATAACTTACTACTAATCAGTAAAAAATTAGTCTTTTAAAAATCCCTTGTACAGTCTGGAAGAATTTTATTCCATAAATTTTAAATAATTTTTTGTTTTGACTTTTTACAATTTACAGAAATGTATATAATGTAAAATAAAGGATTTATTTATTTATAAGAGATAAAACAAGAGGCCATCGGCCTTTGTGGTGTAAACACATACATGAATCGCCAATTTTATTTTAAATTTCTGTTTAATTTTGATTAGTCATCTGAAATCTTTGTGTTTGCTTAGCTTCAACGTTTAACATTTTATTATTATAATCAGAGGTTTTTATTAACTTAAAGATTCTTTTAAGTTATGATATGGCTTATATAATGCCTTTCAAGGAACAGGTTTATTTTGCTCAAGACATCCTAGAGTGAAATCCTTAGGAGGTATATAACGAGTGGTAAAGTGTTTGATAAGAACCCTAAGTGTGTTGACCAAGATTTTTAACTGTTTTAATTAATATATTGATTATGAAAATTTGCTTACTCGAGCAACTCCTTCACTTTATCTCGCTCAAGCTCTTTCCTTTCCGTCTTGTCCTATGTCCCTCCTAGAATTATTCTACCTTCTAAAGCTTAGTTTTAATCTACTCTTATTTTTACAGTTGTAGTTAGTGGAGGTTACATTTTTTTACGTAACGTAGTTTATATTTCGCTTTTATCAAGTAAATGATAGTAATTAAGGGGAGTTGGAAGAGCACTAACAAGTAGGCCACGTTTTTGGACCCTTTTTTGCTAACTTTCTTCTATAGATGATCATTTTCTACCTTATTTAATGAATATTTTTGGCTGCTGCTTCAATTATTTATATTAGACCATGCTAACATGAATACCTTAAACAATGCTTTAATAACATTTTATATTTAAGAAGCTTCATTTCTTGATGGATAAAATGTTTATTTAATTTGTATTACTCCTTCAGGGATTGTCAACCCGAGCATTTCAGTGCGCAACTCTTTAACTTTTATTTACAGTTTTTATTTGTGTTTATGTGCAGTTTTAACCCATTTACAGTGTACAAAGGTATTCGTTTTTCTCGGCGTATTAAATTAAATGAAAAGAAATGTGAAAAGTCGAGTTTTCCAAAACATAAATGGCTGACTCAATATAATTGAGCAAGGCTTGAATAAAAAAATGACGAATGTCATCATTTCGCTTGTTTATCCATGCAGCAGTTTATCCATGTCTTCGGACTCGCTTTTTTCGTTCTCATATAGTAAATACATCCGTTTCATACAGGCATTGACCACGCTTAATTCTGCTTAACTTTTGTGATGCAACAAAAATAATGGATATACTTGTATTGGAACGAAACTTGGTGTACTTATTTATTAAGTAAAGGTATACACTGGTACCGAATTCCAACTTAATTGAATTATATTTTTTTGTAAAAAACGTACACAACTAATTCTGATAATGAGATGAAATTTGGCACTTATCTGGATCGCAACATTTTTCCGCCGTTTTATGATTTTTCTAAATTTTTGCCGTCATTATTGCGGGTTACAGACGTCACAAAATATTACTATCCGGATAGCACAACTACACCTTTAGACTGTTTTTTGTTCATATTTTTAATTAACTAGCATAAATACACTGGGAGCTACGATAGTAACAGACACCACAGATATACACTCATTTATACAGACACAACTTAGTAAAAACCTCTTGGAAAATATTAAGATCACCTGAATTCCGATTTCGGATTTTTTGCCAACAATATACTTTTCCTATATACCCACAGTATAATTAAGGAAAGTGTATAGAAAATTAAAATTTTTACAGACTAAATAATAGACGATATATTCTCTTAAAATTCTGAGAGCAATGCTCGTATGGTAGCTATGGTCTATTTCCTTTTGCCTTACGCTATCATAAGATAAGACCAAGAGCCGGGTGTGTTAATAAAAAGTGTAATGGCTGGAACCGGTCTCAATTTTTCGTAAAATACCTCCTGAACAAGGATCTGCAATTCTTGCCGACTCGTATCGATGGGTTCCCAGGCAGAACGCACTTTAGGGTCAAAGGTTCTGCCTGGGCACTCATCCGATACGAGTCGCAGAATTGCAGATCCTTGTTTCGGAAGGTATTTACGAAAAATTGAACCAGTCCAGCCATTACACTTTTTATTAAAAAAACACCCCTGAGCCTTGCGGTTCGTTCTTCTTCCCAGCAAACGCACCTTTAGGGTCAAAGGTCTCCCTACCACTCAATTCACCTACGAAGTCCCGAGCACGCAACACCTGCAGTACCTCGTTGCAGTTCAGCAGAAAGCCCACTTAACAGTCAAATGTTACCGAAGGTATCTACGACCGAAAATAAAATCATACAGGACCGTTTCCAGCCATTACACGATAATAATAAATACACTTGAATGTGGTAAATTAATCGACTCTGTAAAAAGACGTCTTCCTTCGACAATACCCCCATCACAAGGATCCTGCCAATATTACTAAAGGCCCCGATACGAGCGCAGAATGCAAATCCTTGTTCAGAAGGACTACAAAAATGAACGTTCCACCATTACCACGTTGATTAACAAAACACCCTGGCTCTTGCTATATTGTCACTGTATATCGAAAATATCTGTAAAAAATTATTATAATTAATGCAAATGATATAAGATAAAAAAACCCCTCTCTGCAACTCCAAGTGCAAGCATTAAATCTGAGATTAGCCTTGTTTGATTATTTGTAGTATAATATTTTGTATTTTACTGAATAAAGGTATTATAAACAAAGATATCCGTTATAGATAAGGCACTTAAATAATAACAAAAGGAGACAGCTATATCTACCCTTTTTTAATTAAAAAAAATCGGCCCCTAACCGATAATAGACCGAAAAATCTGTCATTTTTTGGCAGGTTATGAACATATGGTGTCAGATTTTAGATCTTTTTATTGTATAGAGATTAATTTTACATGTTTAATGTTATTCTACCTCGTATTTTTAGTAAAAATCCCAAAAAATTATACTGGTACCTCGGAACTTCCTCACACTCGATTGCACGCTCATACGCTCTGAGTCGAACCCGTTTAGCTATTCCTAAAATAGCACAATTCGAAAATTTAACTGCAGCATGTCCTGGACTGCTTTGCTCGCTCAATATGAATGCATCCGATTCATCTAGCGTAACCCCACACAGCACGTCCAGCCTCAATGCTACTTATATCTTTGATCCAACAAAAATCATGGATATACTTGTCGTATTAAAAAAACCTTAGTGTAATTTTATTATGCAAAGGTGTAAATTTGTACCAAATTTCAACACAATTGGATTGTTTTCGATTTTTTTTTAAATTAAAAAAAACGTACACAGTCATTTGATAAAAATTGAACTAATGCTTATTTTAAGATGAAAGTTAGCACATATGTTATTCTTATACATAGCTCCATGTGTGCCAAATCTCAATCAATCGCAAAATTTTTCCCCGTTTTATGATTTTTCAAAATATTATGAGTCATTATGGCGGGTCAATGACATAAAAATATATTTTACGAATAGCACAGCTACAGCGGTAGACTGATTTTTGCGGTACAAAGTTGCAAATCTCTAGCATAAATAAACTAAGAGCTACAATGAAACACACACTCACAAACAGACAGACAACTTTTTGAAAACCACTGTGGTGGACTTTTAAACACCTAAAACGGATTATTCCGGTGACATCTCAGTTTCGTATTTTTTTGCAAACCCAATACGGTATAAATGAGGAAAAGTATAAAAAATTTTAAAGATTATTTTGGCATAAGCATGTTAGATATTAAAGTGAAAAACAAATTCATGGAATCCTCTAATTAAAGTCCAGTGTTGTCCAAGTCCCACTATTTTCCTGAAAAACGTGGGTATCACAATTTCAGCTTTATACAATCCTGGTTTTAGAGGATTCAAAACCCAGTGGTTTTTATTATGCTATCTCTCTCTAAAATTATCATCGTAGCTACTAATGTGTTTTTTATTATTCTAAACATACAAATTTCTGAATAGAATTTTCAAATTTATTATCTGTATAGTAAAATTCAAATCAACGTTATGTCCTCAACTTATGTTCAATCTTTCGATTGTAGTTTATTAAATTTCGAAAACTTTACATTTGGTTTGGTTTTTGCAACAGTTTTTTTTTTATACTCTTGAATTACACCAACGACAAATTGATTTCTTTATCGTGTTTGACTAATTGAGAGTAATCAGAGGGATAAGTGAACACGTGAGTGTATTTTAATTAAACCTATATATTTTACTTGCTGGGTTTTCTCATCAGATCAAAGTCCTAGTCTTTAAACTTAAGACTGAATAGAGTCAACTTTCCCAATAACTTTAGCTTAACGGTAAACGGTAGCTATAACTTAATCAATTCTTAAATTCCACATAATTATAGTCACCATTTTAAACAATTTTTTGTGTAGTAACTTTTTTTACGTAATAAACAGTATAAATATATTGTTGTAATTAAGGTAGCTCAATTTGTTTATTTATTACTTGGTTATTTATTTTCCCTTTTTCTTATTTATACGTACATATAAGAAAGTTGCCTGTCTGTATGCGTCTGTCTGTTCTTATTGTAGCTTCCAGCGTATTGTTGATAGAGTAGTTGATGTTAGAAAATCAACCTTTAGGACTAGTTGAGCTATCCGGAAAATAATTTTTGTATGAAATCATTAACTGAAAATAATGACTTTGCAAAAATTTATAAAACACGGAAGAATGTTACGATCGGTAGGTCGATTACGGTCGAATACGAGTTTTGCAAAGGACTCATAACTCATTTTTTAGATCTGCGCTAAAACCTTTAAAGATAAACACAAACTGAGTTTTAAACTTGTGCATATAAAGTTATGCTCTTCCAATTTTGAAGGCATAGTATTTTCTTTAAAAAAATCAAGATCCTACAGGATTACATCCTTTTATCTTATAGGTAAGGTATTGGTCTCCATGTATTAAGCTCATTGATAAAAGGGCACAATTGAGACAGTTCTTTGTTTTAAGGTACTATATTTCAACTATACCTGTGCGTATTAATGTATAGATAGATGTATAGATAGAATTAGTTATCTAGAATTTAGAAGGTAAGAAAGAATCTATTCATTCATGTTGATGTTTTTAATTTTAGTATATGCTGTATGCCATCAAAAATAAAACAAATAAATAAATTACTCATACCGTAAATATACAAAATTATAGAGAAATAAAATATTTAAAAGAGCAAGAGAATTACCTACAACTTCTAAAAAGGACTAATCTTCTCAGGTATAACTTCTACTCTTTAAACTCTTCATTATTACCTCTTATAACTAGTTAGGTACATCTTTGCTTTTAAAAACTCTTCATGATACCTCCATAACTTAGTTAGGTAACTTCTTGCTTTTAAAAACCTTCATTTTATTTACCCCATAACGTAGTTACGCAACTTCTTGCTCTTTAAAACTCTCATAATATTATCCCATAACGTATAGGCAACTCTTGCTCTTTAAAACTCTTCATTTTATTTACCTCTATAATAGTTAGTATACTAACTAGAAGTAATCTTATTTATTTTTATTTTAATGGCATATCAGCATGAATGAATACATTCTCTCGTACCTTCTAAATTGCAGATAACTAATTCCAGGTTTTTCTTTTTAGGTTGTAATGTATACATGAATATGCCCTGGTATGGGAGAATATAGTACCTTAAAACAAAGAACTGTCTCATTTAGCCCCTTATTAATAATCCTTTTATTCTGTTTATTATAAATAAGAATAAAACGAAAAATGAGTGACGAGGAGTGCTTGATAATGGATAACTGATAAGAATAAACCGGAACCTTAACATAAATGATTGTTAAAAACGGAACACGCATTCCAAAGAAATCACTGGTACAGACACCGCGCAGAATTTTTATTAAGGTATATCAAAATTAATACCTATGTCAAGTCTCACTAAAAGACTAGACCAAATTTAAAAAGATCATAATATCTACTTTTACAATGTGATTTAATTTTATAAGATTAACATTTTCACCAAGCGTTTTGGCCGAGTAAAACTCATTTGACATACCACGAAGTGTTGCATGTATTTTTAAAGGCTCTTCAAGTGTTGTGAAATGCTATAAAATATTGCTTGTTTGCGTGAAAACCTATTATATTACATTTTTGACGTATCATAAATGTATAAAAAAAAAATGAGCTTTAAATATGCGTATTACTATTTCTTTCATATTAAAGTAAAATTTCATAAGGCAAATTCAATTTATAATATATTAATAGAAGCTTTGTGCCATGCCTGTACGTTTTTTATGTCATTACGGATGATTTTTAAGCTCCAAGTTTCCTCCCTTATACATCTTTTCTTTAATTAACAAAAAGCTTTAGGTAGTTTTGTAGGAAATTCTGAGAAACATCCCTTTTATTTTCTCATCCTTTCTCAATTTCCTCGTCCTGCTCTATTTTTGCCGTTATCCTTGTTTTCCCTGTAGACTGTTCTATCTCTATGGCCACTAGTTCCTCTGAAACTCAGTTCTTCCTAGAAATATTATTTAATTATTTTCCAGTCTCCAGTGACCTTTGAAAAATTGACTTTAGATTTTCCACTCTGGATCTTTTATACTTTATCAATCGTTGCTAAATGGAAAGTCGTTACAATATTTTATCATTGCTAACCTTGCACGGTGTTCCTCGAAACTTTAGTTGGTGTATTTAGGTTTCTCAATGTTCAGGATATAATTGATTCGCTTGACCTTATTTATAAATATAACGAACTACTTAATCTTATTCTTTCGTAACTTCTCGGCTGGACTTAATTTGTTAAAATCAAAACTTTCTAACTAGTAATTTAAAAGGCATTTGAGGCAAGTTACCGACATATACATGTATAAACGAAATTTTGTTACATAGACGTGTCTATGGAACATGATAAATTTCAGATGTTTTTTTTTTAATATAACTTGGTAATGTCCAGCCTATTGTTTATGAAATATGCATGACGTCATAAAATCACTATAATGACAGCAAAAATTCTCAAAACCTAAATAAGGGTCTCCGTAATAAAGCCTCTCGGCTTTATTTAACTGTTGTACAAATTTGTTTATTTTATAGATGCATTAAAAAATGATCGTGCTGAATTTTACTACAACGCATATTAAACACATATAAGAAGTTAAACAGACTGAAACAGATTTAGTTCCGATTTTATTATTTGACATATATAACTTTATGTAAACATATCACGTTTCTTGACTAATATTTTGAAATTTCCTAATATTGTGGGTATATGCCTCGGTAATATATTACATAAACTATAGCAATAGGACAAACTAATGGGGGACAACAACCAGGTGGCCGCCAAGGGCTATCGGGAGGCGCGGAAAACCTCGAAGCGGCGTCACAGCGTAGCAGCTAAGTGACCTAAGGCCTCTTGTTTAATGTATTTGTATATTTTATTAAAATTACATAAAATGTTTAATTAAATTAGCATTGTATTTATAATTCGTGTATTTTTTGACAAAGAGTTTAAAAATCTTAGCAATTTTTTCCTTTTACGTTAAATTTAATAAAATATAGAAAATCTATACTTTCTTAAAAGAACTTATCAAGTCTGTTATAAGTTTTTGGCTCTGACTATTCTATCATAAGTTTAAATAAGCTTTTTTTATATAAAAAAAACTTTTTTTTGTTTCTTTTTATAGAAAAAATATCTGTAACGTCGAAAAAAGTTTAAAATTAAGTTATAATATAAAGTTTAAACATTTTGAATAAAGCCACAAACAAACCATTTTGGTTGGAAAAATAGTTGGTGGTTGTGTGGTCAGGGCACATTTAACCAGATATTTAAAAAAGGTTTCTAAACATTTTCTTTTATAACTTTTAAGCTATACTGAAAATTTTCTTCCCTTTATTCTAAACCTTTTTTTACTTAACAACCTTTTCAATGTTTCTCAGCTCTATTAGTTGTTAATTTTATTTTTATTTTTATGTTCCAGGTATTGTTTTTAATTTTAAAAGGGAAAACGTGCAACCTTTAACATGAAAGGTAAAATGTTCACATAATTTGTTTTTACTGAAAGGTATGTGAAAGTAAAGTTACACATTATATCAACAATAATTATCAAACATTAATAACAATAAATTATAATAATATATATATATAATATATATAATATATATAATATAATATATATATATTATATATAATAATATATTTATACATACTTACATAATTCCTTAATTATTAACTCTCTGCAGTATCAATTTTTTTATCAAGTTGTTTAAATTATAATAATTCAAATTGTATGGAAACAGCCCTCAGAAGTAGTTAACTTAAGTGTCCTTGCACAGTATATTGTGTCAACTATTCATGTTTGCAAAATTCGTTGCTATCAAATGATATATGTTTTGCTTGCAAAGCATAATAGTGGGACATGCCATCATGTTGAGCCACGAAATGGAACAGTTCCACGATATAGCATTTAACTTATGTGTTGTAAAATCGGAAATATCAAATGATATATTTGTTAAAGTGTTAATCGTTAGTAAAAACTGCAATTCATGTTTCAACATTTTTCGATGATTTAAGTGTTGCTCAACACTTATATCTTAATATTACTTAATATCTTATACGACGTAAACACTTGATCATTAATTAGCATAATTACTAGAATCACAAAACGTCAGAAAATATGGAGCTGTTTTAGCGAATTCTCAAAGAAAGAATGATCTTATAATTGTGGTCATGGAGAGGGGGAATGGTGAGGTAGATTTTCTTTCAATCAAGATATATATATATATATATAATATATATATATATATATATATATATATATAAATAATATAATAATATATAATATATATAATATATATATATATATATATTTATATATATAAATGTATGTACGAGATGTTTGTTCCTAGATGTTTCTATTGGACACGATAACTTTCGAATGCTTTTTCGGATCGATCAAAATGAAACTTGGTAAAAAAATCAACCTTGTTTATGTCTCGAATCCTATTGTTTGTGTAATATGTGTGATGTCATTAACCTAAAATAATGACCTCACAAACATTTTACTAAATTACGAATCTTTAAGATGTGTTTAAATCAGGCTGAAATTTTTACATATGTACTACTGTGTTTTGGTTGACAAAAATGCGTAGTTTCATTTTATTACATATATATGTCAAACAAAATATTATGTCATTGATTGACATAATATAAGCTAATTACGTATTTTCATTAATACATTTAAAAATTCGCTTATATCGTGGCAGTATGCCACTCATATAAACCAGTAATACGACGAACTGATAAAAGAAATCGACCATGTGGCTGCGAAGTGGCTCCCTGCGCCGACGCCGCTGAGCTGGAAAAAGCCGAAGGCCTCTTGTTTTAATTCAAAATCTCTTAAATGTCACCACATTAATCTGGTTGACTTTGCATTGTGGGCGAACTTCATGAAAGTATAAGAATAAGACTTGACATCCTCTTCAAAGCTGTAATGGGTTCTAATTGACCTGTTATGATGTTGCAGGCTTCTTTTGATGTTACGAAAGAAAGAATCAAGCTGGATGTATATAGGTACCAATAAGAAAAGCCTTTTTCGGGGAAATGTTTTTGAATCCATCTGCCGGACTTACCTTTTCTAGAGTTATTATTCTCCTAAGGTTATTATTAGCTGACCTCCTTATCTATTGTCCAAGAGGTAAACAAGGTCGATCTTGTAAGTTTGTCTTGAGATTTGACATTTACGTTTTTCAAGTCTGAATTGTTAAATCTGTAATCTGGAATCTATTAGGGTATGGAATCATGATTGGATAGATGTGTTGATAATATGTTGTAAAATCTCAATTACGATATATACTTACCACAAGTGACATTATTACCAAGTTTCTCCAGTTAAAATAATCCAACACTTGCTCATTTCTGTACCATTTCAATGGACGGCTTGTTCTCAAATTCAACAGCATGTTAATGTTATATTATTTCAAAATTAAAACTTAAAGAAAAATAACGTTTTAACCTTATCATGGTATTATTTAAGAAATTTGTTGTTGTTGTTTTGTGTTATGTGTTGTTTCATTATTGCTCTTGTTACATGGCATTTTGCCATGTATCTAGCGAATTTTCACAGCCTCTCCACACAGGCCTGCTTCGCGGGCCTGAGTGGCTTTCTCACAAATTTGATTTTACTAATTGAGATTTTATTAATTCTCTATTATTAATATTAGGCTATAATATTAAAATTAAAAGAAGCGTTATAAACAAAAATATATTCATGATTTTTGTTTTTAAATAAAAATACAGTTTCCGTCACTTAAGATTGTCCAATTGAGCTGAAACGGTCGAATCGTTTTAGAATGACTTCGACTACAAAGACTACTTCGAGGTTCTTCCTCTTCACGGGCCTACTTATCTCGGCGTGGTTTAGCGGAAGCCATTTTTGTCCTGTCACTCTGGGACAGCAGGCTTACCAGGATGGAGCAAGACGTAGAGGTCCCTCTCCTATATTATATCCCCACCTTCTAACACTACTGAACCCAACAGATATCGTACGAGTCTTTGACCTAGACGTATACATGCATACAAGATTAATATATATGTATACTGTTGCGCCTTTTTTGTTGGATGGATTCAGTTGAAATTGATCTTAATCGATTCAGCTAGCCGTCTACCTAAACACGAACTTGAAAAACTACTTTGTTTTAAAGCCATTTCAAGTTTTAATTTTTTTTATGACGTCATAACTTTGCTTGATGACGTCATCATGTTTTTGTAAACAATAGGCCTCGTAACCACCTCGTATGGCCTCGTTCGCCATACGAAAGGGTAGAAACTTTTACACACACACACACACACTTACACACCACTTACACACACACACACACATATATATATATATATATATATATATATATATATATAATATATATATATATATATATATATATATATATATATATATATATAATCACTTTTTTCGGACATATATTTTTGTTATCAGGAAGCCAATAGAAACCGATTCCGATCACTCCAACCCTCAACTTCCGTCATCCGAACAACCTCATAAGCGTCATTTTCATAATGAAAATTCGCTAAAACATTACGAATGTCATAATTTCGCTTGTTTAACCAAACATATTCACGTAAAATGCAAACAAGAGGCCTTCTGACTCTTGACTGCCCCCTCGCCACCCTGCGGCTGTTTTCCGGCCACATGGTTGTTGTCCTATATCAGTTTGTCATATTAAAAGTTTATAAAAGTGGCATTCAGCTACAATATAAGCGGATTTTCAAATGTATTAGTCAAAAAAAGGGATTTCTTCACATCATGTAATACATGTCAATCAATAACACAATGACTAATACTCATAATAAAATGTTACTTTGTATTTTTGTTAATCATACATAGCATTTTATATGTGTATAAAATTTCAGCCCGATTTAAAACTTGTTGAAGTTTTGTGTTTTTGGACATTTTTGCAAAGCAATTGCAAGCCATCTCTTAAACAATAGGGTTTGGGACATTAACTAGGTTGATATTTGTCCAATAGAAACATCGAGGAAATAAAGTATCGTACATACACACTCACACTCAAATATATATATATATATATATATATATATATATATATATATATATATTATATATATCTATAAGATTCTCTATAAAACTTAGTCAAAAGCTATTAGAGCATTTCCTTCTTAAATTGTGTTTTAAACCCCCTTTTTTTAAAAAAATAATAATCTTTTTATATTTCTTTGAAAATACAAGAAGAGTGACATTGAGTTTCAACATTTACTAGGAAATTCTTTACAGTTGATGTTAAAAATCGCATCAATTTGTAGGATTGTAACAGCATTCTTCTTCCAGTTTCTTCTCTCTTAACCAACTGTTTTCAAAAAGTCCTTTACCTTCCCCATTTACTCACTACTTCTATTTTATCTCACTTGCCTCTCTCATCTTATATACTCCGAAAAAATAGCTTTATTTTGATAAGTGTATTCAAATTGCTTTGTTAAAGGATTTTTAATTCTGTTATTACTTAAAATAATTATATTTTCTTGTTAATAATTTTATTATATATGAATTTTAATTCTAATTCTGGCGAAAATTGTCATCTTTGCGCATATTTACCAGGAATACGCTTATCCATCCAACTAACACACTCTACAAGTTGGACTATTTTAAGCGCGATAGGTTCGAGATTACGTTTCTTAAATCTTCTAAGGGGCATGATAGTTTTTAAACGTTTTTTTATTTTTATTAATGATCTGATGCCTATTGCTTATGAAATGTGTATGACGTCATCACCTCACAATACTTATTGATACATAATGACTTAAAAGTTTTAAAAATCCCCTAAACCTTGAAAAGTTTTCTGACTGGACTAAAATTACACTTATACTACTATGTATTTATTATTTATTTATATGGGAAGTCAAATTTATTATTAGACTTATTTCTGATTTTATTGTTTAAAATATAAACTAATCACTTTTTCTGAGTTATTAGTCGGGAATTTTTATTTGAAATAAATTAACTATATTGCCGTTTAGTTATTAGAAATTGGCATATGCAACAAGCTACATAAAAATAATTAATTTCTTATTGTCTGAGAGTATATTAACATCTTGAAGAATTATTAATATGTTAAAAATGTATTTTAGAAAGTTAAAGAGTTATTTTGTTGGCATATGCGAATTACAAAAAAGTACACATTAATTAACCTGGTTTGCTTATTCAGTAAAATTAAAAAAAAACGGTAAAATTAAGGCTTAATTTCTGTTTTCTTGTTATAAGTGGTTTTACAGGTCGTTTGTTAGACAAACAATTTCAACAAAACGAGTGTTTAATCATCAAAATCGGATAACTATAACCAAAATTATGTCTCTTTCGAAAACAAAAAAAATTGTTAATTTATACTAAGTCAGCGAATCTCTTAGAAAAAATATTGGCTTGTTGTGTATTTATTTGCCCATTTAACTAGGGCCCTAACTTTGGTTGTTGTTATCCGATTTTGATGAAAAAACACTCGTATTTTATCAGCTTTAAAAAATGTTCGCTTCATGTTTTGCACACGACCCACAGTGCACTACTTATTGCAAAACTTGAACTTATGCGATTTTCTAATGTTTTGAGCGAGCGCATCATATGAAGGGCTCCACTCTGGATAGACAGACTATGCTTTTCTTCATAATTTAAGGTATATTTCAGAAATTTGATTTGAAGAGTACAAAATAAGTCACATTTTTTTATGCCTGGCTCTTTGACCACTCTTATAGATGAGAGATAGATTGTTGTCTATTTGGACAACAAGGGGACTTTACCTGTCTTATCACCTGTCAGAGCTGCCAACTTCAGGATTTTAGCACAACTGTCTATTGTAACTTGTAACATTGGATGTTAAAGACATCCATTTTATTGGAAAAAACAGTAATCGAATTTGATTGTTTACCATGAATTTATCCTTTATAACTCGTATAAAATGTTTCATAATTTTGACAAAATTAGTTATAAAATTTCCAGGAAACACCTTGGGGGTAAATTTTCGTAGTTATTCATCTCTCTCTCCTCTGTTTTATCTTATATTCCTGTCTCTCACACATACGCACATCTCACGTGTATCCACGAAGTGTGGAAACTTTTATAATTTATTATCTTGTCACTTACGGTAGAATACGCTTTAAAACTAACTGCTTGTTTTCATTCAAGGACTGCATGAAAAGGTTATTTTCATGTTTTTTAAAAATTTAAAGTGAAGGAGATTAAGTGTGTTGAGATATAATTTATTGTAAAGTTTTATTTTTGGGGCTACCATGCCATAATTGTAGTAATAGTAAAAATTTGATATGAGGTACCTCGAAAGTTTTTCTTACATTTCATGTTTCGCTACTCTCGACGTCAAAATAACCCAGCATGCGTTGCAAATTGCTTATGGTTTTTGAAAAATGTATAACGTCTTTAAACAAATTATATGGCGTCATCAACATTTTTGAATTTGAAATGATGTCATTTAAAATTACTGGCATGGTGAATCGATGTGACCAATGTCAGTATAATCAGACCACCCTGATTGCCGTGTCATGTAGACGACTTCATTGGCGTGATTTCATTTGAAAATTTCGAAAGGCACGAATGAGCTTCTACGAACGACTGTCGTAGTTCAATTTTTACATCTGATTCCATTTGACTTCATTGATTTTTAAATATTTTAAAACATGTCAATCTTATAATATTTTTAATATTTGTGTTTCTTTCTGTCTAAATACTTGTGTTTTATTCTTATACATTATTCTATAAACTCTCAAACACATTTCAACATTTAAAACTTACTCCACCTTTAGGGAAGCGACAAAATGTTAAAGGTTACTTAAAAATTTTAAATATAAAATACTTTACTTAATGTATATAAAATATAAGTTTATAATATAGAGTTTTTGAGTAAATTTAAATAAAACTCAGGGATGAATTAGTTACATATGCATAAGAGACAGCAAATACCTAATTATAGTACATATATTATGAAGTTATTTATTTATTTATTGACATTATACGGACATAAGTGTCCATTTTCAACAATCTTTAAACTATACAAATTTAATATTTAATTTGTGGCGGACTATACACTGCAAATATAATATTATTGTTTAATATTTTTAATATTTTTGAAAGTGTCAATTTTCAAAAATATTGAAAATAATAAACAATAATATTTGTTTACAGTGTAGTCCGCCACAAATGTGTGTGTGTGTGTGTGTGTGGTGTGTATATATATATATATATATATATATATAATATATATAATATATATATATATATATATATATATATATATATATATATATAATATATATATATATTAATAAATAAAATAAATACTGAAGCAACTACCATTTCATGTCATTCACAACAAGGCATATATAATCAAGGCAAATACCTCTTCCTGTCCATACTCAAGGCAAATACATAATCAAGGCAAATACCTCTCCTGCATTCTCAAGATAATCAAGGCAAATACCTCTTCCTGCATTCTCAGATAATCAAGGCAAATACTCCTGTCCTTCTCACATAATCAAGGCAAATCCTCTTCCTGCAAGGAAATACCTCTTCCTGCCATTTCTCAAGATAATCAAGCAAATACCTCTTCCTGCCATTCTCAAGATAATCAAGGCAAATACCTCTTCCTGTCCTTCTCAACATAATCAAGGCAAATACCTCTTCCTGTCATTCTCAACATAGCCATTCTCAAGATCAAGGCAATACCTCTTCCTGCCATCTCAAATATCAAGGCAAATACCTCTTCCTGCCCTTTCCTCAAATAAGATAATCAAGGCAAATACCTCTTCCTTCCTTCTCAACATAATCAAGGCAATACCTCTTCCTGTCATTCAAGATAATCAAGGCAAATATTCTCAAGGGCAAATACCTCTTCCTGCCATTCTCAAGATAATCAAGGCAAATACCTCTTCCTGCCATTCTCAAGATAATCAAGGCAAATACCTCTTCCTGCCATTCTCAAGATAATCAAGGCAAATACCTCTTCCTGTCCTTCTCACATAATCAAGGCAAATACCTCTTCCTGTCATTCTCAAGATACTCAAGGGAAATAGGCCATTCTCAAGGCAATACCTCTTCCTGCATCTCAAGATACTCAAGCGAAATACCTCTTCCTGTGATTCTCAACATAATCAAGGCAAATACCTATTCGTGTCATTCTTGACATGCTCAAGGCATCTGATTCTTGGCTTTCCTTTCGTTCCACTGCTAGCCATACAATCCATAATCCTTTTAAGCATATTGAATTTTTGCATATCCGCAACATTTGACAAACTTTATTTATTGATTTTATTGATTCGCACCAGCTTTGCTCGACGTTAGACAGGAAATGTCAGTTTCATCACAGCTATAATCTGCTGACCACGCTTGACGCTGTTCAACAAAATTGATATGATCCGACAAAGACAGAGAATACTAAGTGCTATTGGGATAACACTTGCTTATTAGACTCCTGCCAAATTTCTACTCAATTAGATGATTTTCTGATTTTTACCGATTTTTTTAAAGTACTATATACATATTATTTATACGTACATATTTTATATGTACTATGTACATATTATTTGATGATAATTACACTAATACTGATAATAAAATGATACTTAGCACATTTGTTGATAAGTATATCGTTTATTCGTTCATATTATGAACGAATAAATGCATGCTAAATATCAAATTAGTCTCATCGTATTTCTGTTTCTATGAATTTTTGAAATTTTCGCTGAGTCATTAGGGACAAGTAATGACGACATACGCCGGATAGGACGACTAGTCCAAAAAGTTGATTTTTTCACCAAGCTTCAACTCTTTAGCATTAGCACACTAGAGCTACAATGATAACAACATATACATATTCATACGCTCAAACTACAACAACTTACAACTACTATACAACTATATACAACTACTAACACATACAACTACTTTACAACTTTGTAAAAACTACTCAGGAGTTCTTAAAAACACCTGAAACGGAAAATTTAGTTGAAATCCTGGTTTAGAATATTTAATGCAAACATGTTACTTTTCTTTTACATCCACGGTATAAGTGAGAAAAAGTAAAAATATAACTCTGTCCCTTAATTTATGAAAGATATCGTTTCATAAAGATAATCTTAAAGATAATTAAGATTATTAGTATTCATCATAAGATAATCTTAAACGATTATCTTTCAATCTAAGTAATCAAGTTCTCATGTAAAAAGCCGTCAATGATTTTAATTAAATTGACGTTTCTGTATCCTTCCTCTGATTTAAAATGTTGTCCTGCCTATTTCTATTTGATACCATCTTGGTAAATTGGATCTTAGTGTGCAAATAAACACATTTTGTTTACTATATTTATATTTCTCTTGACTGTTACTCAATAGATAATCTTTATAGATAAAATGCTTAACTTCTAAGAAAAAAATCTATGATCACGTAGGTTAAGTTATTATTTATACAAGTTTAGTGTAATATCATTTACTTGCTATATTCTTTTTCTAGTGTTTGAGTTTAGAATTCAATATAATCCATTGCACGTTTTCATAACTTGGAAACATAAAAATGCCATCACTTTCAAACCAATTTTTCATCCATAATATCTCTATTGTGAAATCTAGAATGTTATCTATCGCTACACTTGAGGGAAGAAGTTGTGGGGGTAAAATCTTTTACAGTCTAGATTGAATCCAATATAGATATTGGTTGGAAAAAATATCTAATATAAATAAATTCGTATATTGTTTGGTGAAAGTGACTGATGTTTACTTTAAAAACATTTCTTTATGTTATATAAGCAAAGCATCTATGTAATATGTGACTACTTCAATGTTATATGATTTCTAGTGTATTATGTTTCTTATTACTTTTTTATATAAGAGTATGTCTATGTGAGCTACGTATAGATTGAATATAGAGACAATTTATGTAACTTTGCATTTAATAAATTGGTTTTCATGAAATATATGAGTCTATTTCATCTTCTTTGTTTTAAAAATGAGCCGTTTTAGGTTTGTCGATACCACCTGATGTTAAGTTATTTGTTTTTAAGGCTTTTTGAAATATTCCAGTATTCCTTACTTCCATATTTCTCCATTAATAATATTGTTAAGGAGGTACTCTACTCTTGGAACAAAAACTATCCTTAATTGTAGCTTGTAATATAGGAATTTTCTGACTCGATTTCTCTAACAATCACAATTTTGAAAATTACTATTGAGAGCCTAGGAAGAGTTAGTTCTCTTGACATTGGTACAAAAAGTCGTGTATGGAGTAAGTCTCTGAACTTTTCTTTGCCATATCAAATTGTAGGCGTGTTTTAACATTCAGGACTAACTATATTAGTTCCCTCGCATTATTTTCCCACGCTGTCAACTGATTTTAGCCCTGTGACGTACTATGTCGACGATGTCGGTGAGTCGTTGATAGACTCACGACTCACCGACATCGACGAGTCGAAAAAGAAGTGAAAGAAAACTGCGAATTCCACTGTTTGACATGTATTTACCTTTAATGTCTTTCTCTTAGCCGTTTTTCTTTATGTTATCTCTGGCACTGATGATGCCTCATGTTAGCTTGAAAGCGCTTTGAATAAATTATTGTTTTGTGGAGAGACTCTTTTTTCCGTTCCTTTAATTATGAACAACTCCACTGGTGCTCATTCTAAATCAAAGTTTAACCGATATTTATTTAATTGTAATCTTTTAGTTATTTGTTGCTTTATTATAACCTAAAATTTATTGTGTTAGATCGTTGCGTGTTCTTTGGTTTCTTTGTTTTCCTCATAGAATATAGTAAGAATAGTTGATGCCACAAATTTGTTGTCTATGTATGTCAATTAATGATTTAATTAATATTATCTTTCGAAGAAGTGCAATTTAATTTCTCCGGTTAATTCATTTTGGTATTATAATGTAGTATAATTGTTCATATCGAAGCAGTATGATAGTTTAACTTTAGATGACAATATATAATTTTTAGATGGCTAAAGTATTAGAAAAATGATGGTTAAATTATATATGTACGTCAATTAGTAAGTTTGACTTAACAACCAAGACTACAGTTAAATGTTGCTTTTAGAACTCAATTTTGCTTGTTCTTAACTAAATAAAATCTTGGTATTTTGACTTAGGCCTATTAAATTACCAGGTGTTTAATGTATTGTTTTTAGTATGGTCTTTTTGCCGACGTGTTAGTGTTGCGTGTCTTGACCGTAGGTTACTGGGGAATTTAACGTCATTTCAGTGAATTCCCCATGGCGTGTCTTATATTTTTTATTCACTTCTGGTCCGTATAAAACACTTTCAAGTCAACATTTTTAGTTACAGGTGACAGTGTTGAAATATACTCATTAAATTATTTTTCAAATTATTTGCATAATTTCATAGTTTAAAACAGCCGTTTATTGAAATATTTAACAGAAAATGGCTTTAACTTCTTTAATTAAATGAAGATGACAAATAAAAACTATGTTTTTTAATTTAGGTAGAACCAGCCTTTTTATCAGGTTAAATTAGAGAAAAGTTTCCAATATTGTTATACTTGGAAGCATTTCAAAGAACCTTCGGGCCAAAATTATTTTGTACCTCGATCCTATTAGGATTCAAACGCAATCGGTACCCCGGCTTTTAGTACTTAGTGAAAACTCCTGGTTTTCAGTAGTGTTCGTCTCTTCCCAAGGTTGATTTTTGTACCGAGTTTAATTAAAATATATTAATCTGTTCAGAAAATAAGAGTGTGTACAATATACAATATTTATAACTTTATATTCATAAAGTTTCGCAAAATGTATTTTTTCCTGGATAGGGACATCTAAAACGGACTTTGACCACAGCTCCGGGTTCGTCTCCCGCCATGCCATTTCATTAGCGAATTTTTTAAAGGGAATTCGCTACAAATGATATGACCAAAGACAAAAAGGCCAAATTTTACTTTAAAAAAACTTGTTTCACAATTTTTTTATACATTTTAGGTTTTTAACATATTACATTCCCTTCTTCCTCCCTCTAGAAACTCTCGGCAGTAAAAAAATTGTGTAAGAAGCCTTAGTGTGAGTGAGGAGAAGAGAGAGAGGATGGAAGCATATGTAGCATGTTGTATACTTATTCTCAATATTTAATACCTGCTATCTCACAATATCCTGCATGTTCTCTTTCATAGCACATATGCTGAGGATGTATGCTTATTATATTTCTTATCATACTTTTATTAAAACAAATTTTGCGAGAAATAAGCATATTTTAATTTCTTTATTTATTAAAGCCAAATTGTGTTTTCAAGTTCCATTTGTAAAATTTTAAAAATCTGATATTGCCAAGATTTACGTTTTACTTTAAAATATTATGAATAAACCTTGAATCGTCCATTCATTTAAAAACAGTTCTTTGCCTTAAAATTAACCCAACCTTGCTTTGTTATATGTGTCAGAATGATCCAGACATTTGGAGACGAACAGTGTTATTAAATATAGTATTTAATAGCCCAGCATTGGAGTGCTAATGTAATCAAATTGTACATAAATGCTGCATTATGAACATTTTATGCCACAAATGTTGCCAATATAATGCCCTGTTCAACTGTCACTTAATAGAAGAAATGAAAAATTATTGTTTGACTTTTATTATGAAATTTTTGCAAGTTGAATTTTGATAATGTTGCGAAAATGTTAGATATTGAAAGAAATATGTAAAATATAATAATTTTACCCAGGGATATGTAAGAAAATTCATAAGAATTAGTCTTAACATTTGGTGGGAGTAAATAAACTTTTTAATAAACTTGAAGTTCTTCTTTTTAAAAATTTTATTTATGAGTATAAATAAATTAACAGGTATGATTTATAACTCTACTCTTTTAGGATTGGATTTTTAAAGGGTTTAATATGGGGGTAAGAGGAGTAGTAGGGTTACCTTCACCGAGGAGTTACCTGAAAAAAGTACTGTCGTTGCCCCTACGATCAGGTTAAAATTTCCCTCTAAAACCTAGGAAGGAGGGGTTATTGGAACAGAGTCATTCCTCTTTCTCGTTGAATGAAGCTAGAGGGATTTGATCGATTTCTACTAATTTGATGTCCTGGTTATTTACTTATTGGCTTCCGAGTGATAATAGGATTTAGTTCCCCTTCTCTTGGAGGGGTAGGAATGGATCACCCCTTTCTGAAGGGGGTAGGAATCTGTTGAGCCAATATTTAGACTTTCAGAGGAGGAGGGGGCAAATTGAAATATTACTACCTTCCTCCGGACGCACTTTTATTATCTTACTCTTAATTAAGTTTGTTTTAAAAATTTATTATCTTTTCCTACTAAAATATGCGGTATTTTCACTGATTCAGATTCATTGGGTAATTTAAATTTCATAATAATTATTTTAAACATTTTTTTCAATTTATAATGATTTATAAATAAAATACTCCCTTTTTAAAGTAAGCAGTAGTAATCCGATAAATACATGCATAGTAGTTAAGCAGTAAGCAGTAGTAGTTAAGAAGATTGAGACCCTGTATTCAACCCAAAGAGAGAAATCTCCCAATGAAGTGGCCTTCACTTGATAACTTCTTAATAATAGAGCGCTATAAACTCACTGTATCGCTGAAGCCAGAGAAACGGATACTGCTTTTATAACCTGACCAGGTCTGTTTTGGCTATCTCCGTAACATTGTCTGAAATACATTTGCTATTTATGCCAATCACTTGCTTGTAAGAAATATATCAGATTACGCAAATAGGCTGTAGAGTAAAGTTTTTAAGAAACAAACTTTGTGATATTTGACAAAAGTCAAAAAGTTGCGCCCGTTTCCATTTTAGTATCAATGAGGACAAATGAGAAGTACCGAAGAATGCTAAACTCAGGTTATGCAACAAGGGTAATTGTGACGGGTTCAACACACACACATACTCACACAGACACAGAGATATATATATATTATTATATATATATATATATATATATAATATATATATATATATATATATATATATATATATATATATAATATATATATATAATATATAATATATATATATATATATAATTATATATATATATATATATATATATATATATATATATATATATATATATATATATATATATATATATATATATATGGGGGAGCATAAAAGCAAAAAAAGTGTTCGCCACCGTGTTCAAGGAAAATATATGGGCATGTCTATGGGAAATATACAACTTGTCACATATAGAGTTTAAAAGTATAGGGGAAACGTATAAAGTTTGTGTTTTTCTCTTTTAAGGTCTAATACGCTTAATATCAACATACTTTAATTCCTGTATTTTTTTATTTTCTTATCCCAAATCTCAAACAAGGTAAAAATAACATTAAATATGGACGATTAACCACCACACAATAATAAAGTACTAAAATTTCACACCTGACGATAGGAAGGATGAATTGGTGCTTCAAGTGCCGTAGGGAGTAGTTGTGGAGGCTGGCGATACTTTTTTACATTTGGAAGGCCTGATATCCTCTTTATATAACTCCTTGGCGCAAATATAGCATTAAAATTATCAACCTTTAGTATTTTTAATACAAATATTGAGACACGTGGTGGCAAAAGCAAAACAAAGTAAGTTATTTTCACGATTTGTTTATAATTTACAAATGGAAACTTTTCGTAGTGAGGTGATTGTGCATCTAAATTTAAGACCTGCGCAGTTAACGTAATTACTGCAAGCATGTGTAGTTTTTTTTACTAATGTTTTGTGATGGATTACTTTCTATATTTAGTGAATTTTCCGTTTATCCTCAATGCGAGTATGTTGTTATATAGCAAATCGACTTAGCGCGTCATCCCCTTGATTAAAGATCCGTGGAATAACTACTATTCAATATTATTTCTTTTTATATACTGCCTCGTGACACCTTCTTGAAAGCATTACTTAACGTAATCTACATGACATGAAACCTTCCAAGTTTAACTTCTTTTACTTTGTCATCTTATCTTGTTATCTAAGTTTTTATTTAAAGTTTCCCTCGTGTCAGAGGAAATAAACTTTTTATTTCTGAATAAGCTGTTATAGTTCAACCAGGCCCGTAGTTTCTTCCTGGCTACGAGTCTGAATTTAACTAACAAAAGTTGAAACATCTGCTTATCTTGTGGCCACGAGTAATTAATTACTTTAAGAGGTTATACGTATTTACCCCAAGTTGAAGAATCAGCTACCGTCAATACTTGCTCTTGGATATGCTCTTGGCTTATCACCATCATCAGCAGGTGGAGCAACACTTGAGCTCTTAACTAATAAAGTTATATCAGAGAATAACTTTATTAGAGAGAGCTCGACTTTTGCTCCGCCTGCTGATATTGGCGTTAAGCCAAAACCGATCCAGGGATATGCTTATCCAACAGCAAGCATTGACGGTAGCTGATTATTCTATTAATTAATTCTTATACTAAGAATTCAATACAAAATTATAATCCTAAAACAAAAGGATTTCATCTACCTTTCATATATAGCCATCACAAGGTATAGAACTCTAGCTTCTATCCTACTATTTTAATCAAGGATCTTGTATAAAGGGGGCGTTACGTCCATTTGCCTTATAACAAAGTGACCCCGCTGTGGTTAAAAATAGAGAAGAATCCATCACACTAAATAATTAAAAAATAAACTGCACTAGATTGGCACCAACTGCGCATGCTTACAATCATTACATTAACCGGGCAGGTCCTAAATTTAGGGACAAACTTACCTCCCAATGGTTTCCTCTTGTTTTGCTGGTTGAAAAGGTTATAAACAAATAGTAAAAATTAATATCATTTCTTTTTTTAAAAGTTTTATTTTAATTGACTTAACCAGCACCAAAGGTAACTAAAATCACGAACGCAAGCACCACCTCCTCATTAGTTCATTTTTCCTAAAAAATTGAAGTGTCTATATTTTTCTACAACAATGTAAATTAGCAACAAAAATATCTTTAGAAATAAATTATTTATTAAAAAGAAATCAAGATTTCATCAATATTTCACGATTGAAGGTCACTGGTGGGTTTCTTTCTGAATTTTTATTAGCTGTCGTGTTTTGAGAGAAATCTTGCCTTTTGCTGAGAAAGATATTCAGTCTCTATCTTTGATTAAAAAGCAATTTGTTGCAGCTTCTCTCTTGAAAAGCGATGGCAAAGGCTGATTTGAATTTCACAAGGGATATAAAAAAGCTGCTGCGATCCTTTATATTTGGCCTTTATGTTGTTATTTTGCCAATGCATTGTTGGGCAAATATCTAAATTAAATAACATTAATCTTATAACTTACATAAACCAAAATGAAATAAAAAAAAGGTACCAATCATAGGACAAGGACGCGCTTATAATTATTGGAGCATATAATATTTTATAATGAATTAAATACATTTAACTTTAGACACAATAGCGAAATTAAAAAAAAAAAACACTAAAAAAACCTACGTCGTTCTTAATTAGCTTATTTTATCCCCAAAAAAACTAGTGTAAGAAAGCCAAGTCTTCCGGAAAAAGAATGGAGATGAAATGAACGAAGAAAAGATTCTCTCCACAAAACTATTAATTTATTCAAAGTGTTTTCATCCTAACATGAGACCATCATCACTGCCAGAGATAATTAATAGAAACAGCTAAAAGAAATACATTAAATACTGAACGATTCTTTTTCGACTGAACGATGTCGGTGAGCAGTGATTGACTCGGTTCAGTCTATCACGGATCACCGACAGCGTTTAGTCGAAAAAGAAGAGAAAGAATATTACTAATTCTATTTAATTTTTGCGTATTTAATGTCTTTCTTTTAGCTGTTTTCTTTTAATTATCTCTTGCACTGACGATGGGCTCATGTTAAGTTGAAAGCGCTTCGAATGAATTAATAGTTTTGTGAAGATACTCTTTTCTTCGTTCCTTTCATTGTGAATAACTCCACTGGTGCTCATTGTAAATCAGAATGGAGATTTTATTTTACGCCAAATGTCATATCATTATCATAGCCTTACAATCTTCATTGGCATCCTATACAGCGATGTCATATCTAATTAAATTTTTGAAGAAAGTTAAAACAGAAATGAGTAAAAAATAACACCTTTGATAGAACCTAGGTGAAAGTGAGACACTTTCTTGGTGATATGAGAAGAAAATAAAGAAAGAAAAGAGAAAAATGACCAGGGATTAGTTGTAAATAATGATCTGTCTTTTAAAAGAGTAAGAAAGTGTAATGGAAAGAATAAGAATTATACTAAGGGCGTTTCCCACTACCCCCCTAACGTGAAAATAAGCACTCTCAATATATTCAGGCAAGTTATCATAGATTAAATGGTTATATGGTTATAAAGTATATTTTGGTTTAAACCTGGTTAAAACACTTTCTTTCAAACTGTTTATAACGTATACCTTTAAATACTTTAAAGCTGCAGCTTTTATCTTGTCATTTTTATAACCTGTGTGGTAAATTATTAGTACATACCATTCATTAATGTTTTCAGAAACGATTCAAGTATTACGATTTTATGCATAAAACGATTCAAGTGTTACAATTTTATGCACAAACTATTCAAGTGTTATAATTTTGTGCACAAACGATTTAAGTGTGACAATTTTATTAACTTCATTATTAAAGTTCTAGCAGAGATAACCGAGGTTCGCTTTCTTGGTAAATATTTTATTTATGTAGCAAAAAAAATCAATTAGTCGTTTGAAGACTACAAAATATAGAAGTTGTTAACAGTTGTAACAGCAAAATTCTTGTGCCTATTCAGCGATTTTTAAGCAGTGCTTCTTAAATTCCTTATTTCGTTAAGTTGATAATTTAAAATGATAAATAAAAATCTTAAATAGTTTGTTTTAATTTTAACTAAGAATACAATAATAATTCTTAACAAAATAGGCCATGAATTTTACCAATTCTAAGGTAAAATACAACAATTTAGTAATAATTCAGAGCATATCTACACTGTTATAGTGATATCTTTTCCTTGTGATATCCTAATAAATAAATACGAATATTTCTATTGTTTTACTCCAATGTAAAATTAAATGAAATAAAGTATTATTTTTTTTGTATCAATATATAACAAATATATTAATATTTGCATAGCTTCCTGAAATATTTTAAAGATATAATTGCTTCAATAAAACAATATACGTTATGAAAAAACAGTGGTCCCTTTAAAATTACACACACAAAACAAAGTTACCATTTTGTAATTATTTAATAACCTTTGTAGCCTAATTATATAAACCCGCTTTATTTTAGAACGGACATCAATTAGACAAAGCATACGACTACGTGCACCAAAAGGTTACACTAAAATCCTTTTATTAAAACTGATATCAGCGAGACTTAGACGATGACTGTTCTGCTCTTAGAACTTTATGTAAAATAATATCTAAGTAGTCATGATTCGTCGTGAAGATTTCGTGCTTTAATCAATAAGAAGGTTATTTGACGTTTTACCGTATATTATTAAGAAACAGATCTCGATAAGCATAGAATGTGTCTATTCTAACCAGAGTTATTTTAGAACGGATCTCATTAAAACATAAAAGGTGTCAATGGCACAATGAATCAGTTGTCAAAATTTAAAGTTACATCAAGATCCCCCGGGTTGATTCAATCTGTCAGCACTCACCATGTTTTACACCAACTCCTATTATTATTATTTAAGAACGCATCTCGATGACGCATAAAATGTCTTTATTCTGACCTATAAGTCGTCTATGTGTAAATTTTAGTCAAAATACATCTATTTGATTCCGAGCAGTAATCTTTCCGAATTTCAAGTTACACTAAATTACTTTAGAACGGACCCCGATAAAACTTAAAAGGTGATCACTCAAACCTATGAGCATAAGTTTAAAATTTAGTCAAAGTCTATCGATTAGATTTCGAACTATAAGTACTCAAATTTTATTTCTGTACACTAACAATAGGGGCTATTGTTATTTCAGATTGGATCTCGATGAATCATAAATATGTTTATTCTGACCCATGAAAAATCTGTTTAAAGTGTAGTGAAGATCCATTGATTAGATTCTGAGCTGTAAACATAGAGATATATACTAAAGAAGGCATAGCCTATCTCAATACATTTAGAGGCCCGAAACATCTTAATGGGCTCTCAGGGGCTCTGTGTAACCTCATTGAAACCTCCTTGAAAAGCGAGTTAAGGTTATAATAAATCAATTGATTTCGGCTTCCCGCACATTGTTTGTGTTTTGATTTGTATTTTTAAAATTGTCCTTTGTAAGTTATTGTAATTTTGTACTGATTATTTGTTTGTATTATAATCGAAGGTTGTCAGGTTACTTTTTCGATGTTTCACATTTTAACCTATAGGGCCTCTAGTAATAATATCTCTATGGCTGTAGACATTTAAATCCCCTATTGTTATTTGTGATCAAATTTGGATGAGTCTTAAAATGTGTTTATTAGGACCTATAAGTCATTTAGGTGTAGAGTTTAGTCAAGATCTATCGATTAGATTCCTATTCGAAAGCACTCAAAGTTTTGTGTTGCACTAAACCCATATTATTTTCGAACGGATACGAATGAGACTTTAAAGGTGGCCATTCAGACCTAAGAGCTGTCTGAAGTAAAGATTCGTCAAGATCTCTCAAGTACTATTATTGTGCGAGACAATATAATTGTGTCAACTATTCATGTTTTGCAAAACTCGGTAGTATCCAATGATATCTCTCAAGTATGAGAGAGATAACAGTATGAGTATGATATCTCTCATGATATTCCGACCTAGATCAAGATCTAAAATAGATTATGACTCCTTTTAAAATATGATTAGTCTAAGTTTAAAATTTAGTCCAAGTCCTTTTACTAGTTTCCGAGTTACAAGTATCCAAAATTTTCAACTTATATAAATAAATAAATAAATATAATTATAATATATATATATATATATATATATATATATATATATATATATATATATATATATATATATATATATATATATATATATATATATTATATATATATATATATATATTATATATATATATATATATATATATATATATATATATTATAATATATATATATATATATATATTTATTTATTTATTTATTTAATAAATAAATAATTGATTAGATACAATAATATTAAAATCACAATAATTTACAATATAAACAGACAGCTTGTGGGTGACCCAACTTCAACAATACTTTGGTTTTGATCAGATGGCTGCCTGCCAAATACAGAAATTGCATTCTATTATTTTATTCTGTCGCCATTTTTATAAATGAAGAGAAAAAAAATTTCCCTCTTTTATATATTTGTCAGGTTGTCAATTGATACAAACAAATACTATTTTGCAGTTGCCTAGAGCTCGATATGGACAGTTAATAGCTAAAGGTAGAACCTTCAACCGGCTGCAAAGTCAAATTTTTTACTAACCAATCTACTGTTTTCTGCCGCTAATCGCGTCTGGATGCTTATCTAGAACATGTCTGCTGACTTAAAATTCCGAAATTTCTGCCGGTATCTATTTTTATTGCACAAAATAAGCATTGAAAGTGCCTTGGTTTCTAAAACTTAATTCAAAAGAAATTGAGACACGTGTCCGCGTTTGCTCTCTAGTCAAAGGTTCTGGTAAAACATTTTTACTAATTTTTATTAATCCCAATTACATATAAAAGAATACATATCTCGTTTTATCCACTAGTTTTTTACTCTTTATTCTATTATGTTCAAGTTTAAGGCCCGTATTCACAGACATCTTCCTAACATTTTCCTAACATTCTCCTTGTTTCTTAAGGAGAATGTTAGGAAGATGTCTTTAAATACGGGCCATAGTGTATTTCACTAAAACTTAAATGATATTCAACCTTTATTTTTAAATAAAGATAGCAGCGCTTTTTTTGTCTAGCCGCGCACAAGCTATGGCTTATGCGGCTATTAAATAATTTATTATTTTCATGGTTTCCTTTGCATATTCCATTGTCAAATAGACTTTTATTATTATTATTATATTACTTATAAATGTTTTATGCTGATATTTATATTATACTGTATGTATGCTTTTAAAATAATAAATAAATCTTAATCTTAATCTTAAATGACCTCTATCTCCTAAAGGGACCAAAATTAACTTTTTGACCATAGTTTTACGGGACCAAAGTAATGCTTTTCATCCCAGACCTCAAAATGCGAGATAAATCTAGAAAAATAAGGGATAAAAAGAAGATTTAGCCAGAGATTCCAACCTAGATATTACGTGGGTAGTGATGACTAAACACAGAGTTTCGGAGAATTTAAGTTGGCAACACTGTTTTTGTTTTGCTTATCACATCATGACAAAATTTAAAGTACCTAAACGTTTTTAATCTTTGAGTGTTCTTTATTTAAATCTACATTGTTATTTAAGTAAAGCGTTATTTTAGTTAATTAGTTTAGTAGTTATGTTTGTTCATTATGTTAATTGTTATTGTGCGTTGTGATAGTGAACTGGTACGACGGAAGACAAATGATATTGATTATTTGCTTAATTACTCTCCGCCTTTCCGCGGCGATCCGCATGTCTTGCGGCGGGCTAAATCAAAAATTCGATGCTATATAAAGTATCATTTGCAAGACAAATATTTAGTTGATTGTTGCAAAATGCAAAATGATGCTATTTCAAGACCACGCAGTAGTAAGGCTCGTATAAATGAAAACGCCAATGGTAACAATCTATAGACATTACTATAAAAAATTGTAATAATTGCACGTTTCTATTTTATTAAATTCTCAAAATACTTGTTTTTTCTTTTTTGCTACAGAATAAAAAAAGTAAATAAAAATCTGTTTTCATTTTTCGATTAAACATAATTTGTTTAATCGCTTTAAATTTTATACATCGGCTACGCTTATAAATCTTAATTCCTCTGGCTCTGCCTTATAAATTAAGTTGAAAGCTAGGGATAAAATAGCTCATTTTATTCCCTTGATGAATAAATAATGTTTCTTTTCTCTAGTTTACTCATTGTAGTTTATTTTTCTGTTCCAGGTATGGCGTCCTGATAATTTCTCTTATTTGACATTAAGGTATTACCATTAGTTTTATTTATTTTCTATTTTTAAGTCCTTGCACACAATTATATTTATTCCAATAGGTGTACCTGTGCGACTGTGAACCAATCAGATTGATCCAATCAAAAGGCCGTTTTCCGACATGTTGATTCCATTCAGTAGGCGGAGTTTGATAGTTGGTGGTCTCAATATTTTGGTGACTTTGCTGATCAAAGGGATTAAAAAAGGGGCTTACTTGACTTAAGTCTACCAACATTTTTGTCAGTTTTACCAAAATGTTTCATCGGGCTGAAATTGTATAGACATGAACTAATATGTATGGTTAACGCATACATAAAGTGAAATATTTATCATCAACATAACATAATGTAAGCAAATCACGGTTTTTGAATAGTATATTTGAAAATTCGCTTTCATCGTGGCGGTATACCACTTAAATAAACTAGTAATATGACAAATTGATATAGGACAACAATGTGGCCGCATAGTGGCCAAGAAGCTTATAGGGTCTCTTGTTTTGATTGCTTATTAGGAATGATTCAGTACTAGACGGTTTCTATAAGGTACTGAGGGTCTCTAGATATCATAGGTGGCAGAGCATAGTTTGTTAAATTATGTCAAGGAAAGGTGTGAGGCCTTTAAGACTTATATATTATTTTGACGCAGAGAGGGGGGAATGTGCTTGTTGATGACGATGACATTTATAGTCATTTTTAATATTGTAGTGACTTCTTATAATTTAAATAATATATAATGTTTTACTTTATATGATCGTATAATACTGCGTGTATCTCTCTCAACTGGTTACGGTCCAGATTGCGTGAAATAAATGAAAACGGTGCGGATTAGTAGTGTTAAATTTTATGTTAATTATTTTTTACAAAACTGTCAATTATAGATAAATTGGTTGGGCCAAAGAACCGGAGTGATTTGAAATTCCAGACACCCACACACAAATACATACAGGAAACTTTGTGAAAACCACTTAGGAGGTCTAAAAAACGCCTGAAACTGATAATTCATGTGACATCCCGGTTTTAGATTTTTGTGCAAACAATACTTTTTCTATACGGTATAAATAATAAAAAGTAAAAAGCAAAGGCAAACATATAATTTGTTTATAATTTAACATATATTGCTCTTATGTAATTAAAGAATACGTTAAAAAATTCAGCTACAATGTTTTTTAAGAAATACGATTTTTCTTATCTCTCGCAAAGAAAGTGGAAAAGAAAATCTCCAGTTCTATTCAAAACGAGGATTTAAAATCTCTTGGGAATAAAAGAATCTTAACTCAAAACATCGAAAGACTGTTTATAAGGACAGTGAAACAAAAGTTTTATTACGAGTGTCTGCTGTGTAAGTTCCAGCGTGGGGACGCCTTAAGATGGTTGACAATGCTTGTCTCTTTTTATCATTTCTTTCCTTTTATTTTTTTTTCTGATATTATTTAAAAAGTATTACTACTTGATACTCATACTACTCTATTATGTAAAGAGTATTACTACTTGTTACTCATACTACTCTATTATGTAAAGAGTATTACTACTTGATACTCATACTACTCTATTATGTAAAGAGTATAACTACTTGATACTCATACTCATAATACTCTATTATGTAAAGAGTACTATTACTTGATACTCATACTACTATATCATGTAATAAATATTACTCCTTGATACTCATACTACTATATTATGTAAAGAGTACTATTACTTGATACTCATACTACTATATTATGTAAAGACTATTACTCCTTGATACTCATACTACTATATTATGTAAAGATTATTACTCCTTGATACTCATACTACTATATTATGTATATTATGTAACAAGTATTTGTACTTGTTACTCATACTAAAAAAATACAACTAAAAATTATACTGCACGAATACTTGATAAAATTAAACATAAGTATTAATTATCAGTGTTTAGAGCTAAATTATATTGGATTATGAGAAAATTTTTACTTTACACCAAAGCTAACTTATTAGTTAAGAGTTATTTTAGCTCTTGACTTCCTTACTTGTAATACATCATTGAAAATATAATATTTACTTGTGAAATTTATTTGAGTAAAATAACAGTCATAGATCACAGTAAATTATTATTCATATAAATGTTGCATTTATTTGACAGAAGTGAGCGCCCTCAAAAAGCACAAGGCTCGAACTTTTAAAATAATCCAAGGATATGAGCCTCTTTTGCATAACAATTACAACATCTATTCTATTTACTTTAAAAATCCTTCCCCCACCCCTCCCCTCTACTTCCGTCACTCGAACAACCTCACAGTCGTAATTTTCTGATAAAAATTCGCTAAAAGAGGATAAGTTAAGGTTATTTTATGTCTGTATAAGAAATATATAGCTTCTCATATATTCTAAATAGGCTTCTCTATTACAAAATATGTTCTGTAATAGAGTCTATACCCTCTCATATAATATGGGCACCTTATATATTTTACCTATACTTAAAACCACATACTACAACTACAACTATAAACTGAATTACTCTATCAATATACCTAGTACCTATTTTCTAGGTCCATTTTGAT
The DNA here is from genome assembly GCA_018340805.1 of Microvelia longipes. NCBI lineage: Eukaryota > Metazoa > Arthropoda > Insecta > Hemiptera > Veliidae > Microvelia > Microvelia longipes. The sequence goes on from JACMZG010001914.1 coordinate 19,998,378, forward strand.
ATAGCTGATGACGACTTAAATTGTTTTGTTGAAAATTGTAATCTGACTTTGTTATTAAATATTTTGTAATAAGTATTTTGACATTTTTCAAAAATAGTTATTACAAATAATTATCACGCGCTCACTTCTGTCAAATAAATGCAACATTTATATGAAAAATAATTTACTGTGATCTATGACTGTTAATTTACTCAAATAATTTATTATATAATATAGTCATAAGATTGTAAAACTTTATTGTAAAACTGCAAAATTAGTGAGAAATAAATTATTTATTTAGTTAAAAAATATTATGAAGTGCTTCATATTTTAAACTTCTTCTTTATAATTATATGTGAGGTGCTTGGTTTTAAAAGTATTGTGCTTACTTAAGTGTGTAAGTAAGTGTGTGTGTTATCATGGTTGCTCCCAGCTTATGTATGCAAGAGAGTTTAAACTTGTTACAAATATCAACCACGACTATTATATATTTTAGTGATTTCATGCCGTTTACTTTACTTAGAAAATGTGCTCTTGGTTTAATACTTTCTCAAGATGTATTCGACAGACTGAAAGAAGAGAGTAAAATACTCTCCCGGGACCATCTTAGAGCAAAACTTTCTTTGAGATAAAGAATTTTAGTGAAAAAAAGAATTTTTAATAAGGATTAAAAAACCTTTTAGCGATAAAAGAACATTTCAAGCTAATGAAAATTTTACTTAAGTTAAGCCTTGTTAATTTTTTTGCTTTTTTGAGTATCAAAATTGTTGAACTTTGTAAAGGGAAATAAAATTTTGTTTGAGGTGGTCAAAGTCTCAAAAAAAATTAACTACATAATCACGGTCTTACAAGATATTTGAGTCAATCATCATAATCATATTTCTGTCAAAATAAGTAATGAATACTTGTATCAATATAATCTGCACTACAGAATTAATATAAAATCTTCTATTAACCTAACTTTACGCTACCCAGAAGCTCATATAATATTTTTTTAAAAGGAATAGATGTTTTAATTATTGGACTAAAGGGACACAAACCCATAGATATATTTATTCCGCTACCCAGACGCTCATATAATATAACTATAACAGACACCAATATCGATTTTTTATAGGCGTGTTTAGCGAATTTTTATTGGAAAATAACACTTTTGAGGTTGTTTGAATGATGGAAGCAGAGAGAGTAGGATCAGCTGTGAAATTCAGTCAATCAAGGATTCTATTCCACTATTGTTTTAAATCTTCTATGATATTATTAATGTCATGAAATAGAACTTTAGATTTTCGGGTGATGACCGCTTTAAATTGTCGTTAAAATCAATGAATTTTGTTCTCACGTTCGGAGGCATATTCAGAGATGTATAAAATCTCAAGAAAATGATAACAAAATGTCTATGGTTTCTTCATTAAATTTGTTTTGTGGGACTAGAAACATATTTTGTTTCAAAAACCTCTCACCTGATAGTTCTGCTTGATAGTTTTTCTTTAAACTTTTGATTTCATTTTTACTTTCCCTCAGTTATACCGTAACTGAGGAAAAGTATTGTGTATGCAAAAAAATCCAAAACCAGAATGTCACCTGAATTATCAGTTTTAAGGCCTCATAAATGGTTTTGATAAAGTTGGCGGTCTGAATGTGTTTGTGTGTGTGTGTTATCAACTTTGCTATGTATGGATGCCCATGCCCAGGCCATGTATGCAAGATAGTTTAAACTTGTTACAAATATCAATCTCTAGGTGCAGTTTTTTGTACAATATTTTTTGTGACGTCATTAACTCGCAATATTAATTTAGCAAAAAACTTCAAATATTCATATGATGCGAATAAATTTATCGGTCAGTGTGAGATTTAGCTCACATATTTGCCATATAAACAAGATATATGGCAATTGGCCAATATGCTATTGGCAAACATAAGTTCAATTTTTATCAAATGACATGTATAAATTTTTAAAAAAATATAAAAAATTATTAATTGAGCTGAAATGTTATACAAGTAATTGAGAAGTACTTGTGAAATGTTGTACATCCCTTTGTGTAATAAATAACTATGTTTCGTTTTATTGCAATATTTAAATTTATGCTTTTTTGGATCATAAAAGTTAAGCAGGATGGGTGACCGCTAGGGCTCGGAATGAAACTAATGTATAATGAGTTTACTGTTTGAAGACGATCGAAGCGATTCAGAAAACGTACTGTAGTACATTTGGTAATTTGAATATTCTGAGGTGAGCAAAGCGAGTCCGAAGTACCTCGCACCGGATTTTTTGGATATGAATGTTGATAAAAATTATATGTTATATGCTGTCTCTAAAGTTAAAAGCGAAATGTCAGATTAATTCGTCTAATTCGATCCGATTATTATAAAAATATCATAACCACGCCAGCTAGCTTATAAAAATGTAATAAATGATTACCATTTTAATCACATTTCTTTGAAAAAAGAAACTAAATTAAATAATAAATGTCGAACTTACTTCCACAATTTATTTTAAATTATCTGAGAAAAGCGAAAAAAATAACTTTTTTCTAAATGAGGTAGTTTTGTGAGATGTTTAACCTTAAAAAGGATGTAATAGAATTGTGGTTATTGCTACCAAGGCTTGTGAGGAATACAGCGTGTACCTGGGAGTGTATGGGGGTGGTTAGAGGCGGTTAGGGGTGGTTGGAACGGCTGGGGTGGCAACAGATACTAGGCTTGTGGTTTTATTCCGAACTAGGTCAGACAGCTTCCTAACACATCCACCTCGTATATTCATGGAAAGCTTTATAACTGTCGTTCATTGTCATGTCAGACTTTGGTCTTTGTTTCACCTTATTTAAATTTTAAAATCTTTACTTTTCAGTTTCTTAAACTTATGTAAAAAACTTAAGAATGTAACCTTACTTCCAATTTTGAATATTTTTTTTAATAAACGCCTGTATATCCTTTGTTTGCACTATATAGATAGTTAATAAGATTAGAGAGAAGTGATAGATCACTTAACTTAGCGAGTAAACCAACGTGGTGGGTGCATTCAACTTACTGGGTCCATTTATCTATGGGTGTTTTATATCTTATGACTTATAAGTAAGCAGTTTGTCCTTCAGAAACTCTTCAGGAAAATTTAGAAGAGAGCCTTAACTTTTTCAACAAGTTGCTATTCTTTTAACAGGAAACATTTCATGATCCACAGGAGCGCCAAACTATCCTATACTCTTAGAACCATTAAGATTTTCTAAATTGGACCTTCTTTTGACCTTTGGCTTGACAAAAAATCTTGCCAATCTAAGACTTTCCTGCAACCCTTTATGTTTCTTGCGAACATTCAAATATAGCATAAGTTTTGCGTTTGTTTCATGTGAAAAAATATAATCAATATTTATCATTAACAAAAACTTAAATGACTTAAAACTAGCATTTAAAATTTATTTTAAACGCAAAGGGCCGTCGAGCCCTTTGCGTTTAAAATAAACGCAAAGGGATTTTGTTCTTAGAAGTTTCTATGGGGCATGATAATTTTCGAACGCTTTCTCGGGCGAATCGGCCTTGTTAATGTCCTGAACCCTATTGTTTATAAAATATGAGTGACGTCATTAACCCACAATAATGTCGGAACCCCAGTACCGTCGCCATGTATCGGCAACGAGGACGAAGACCTCTTGTTTATAATGTATATCACAGCTTTCAGACCAGTTTAGCCGTTGCTTCTGTTATTGTAAGTTGAGGCAGCAGAATACTTTTGCCAATCTAAAAGAAATTGCCAATTTTTTGAATTGGCATTTGTTGCCAATGCAAAGAAATGCACATTTAAAAATAACTTTAATTTGTTACTTTAAAAGACAAACTTTTGATCACTGCCCAGAGCTTGGGCCCTTCTAATCACTAGGATTTTTAGGGTACATTTAGTTGCTGCATTGGATATATTTGTTCATTTTAGAGTACTTGTTCGATAAGAAGTTTCTTGAGACATTTTTATGAATTTATACTTAATTATTTATGTTCAAAAAGTTTGAATGGCGCGAAATAATGCTGAATGAAAGCAGCTGTTCACAAGTCAAATTTTCCTATACGCAGTTTAAATCACAATGTCCCTTGTTTTCTAAACAAGGGCGAATTCTAGTAGATTTTCTTGGAAACTTATCCTATAGAGCTTCCTTAATAAGGTAAATTTTCTTGTTTTTCTTGATATGGGTGCTTTCTAGCGGTTTTTAAAACCAACTAAAGCTTTAAAGGTTCATTTAAACGCCACCAGAATTCACCACTAATATCGATTTAGATATAGTCGCAAGAATGTTTTCTACATGGCTGTGAATTACTTTTTTTTATATTTCAGCTTTTAGCGAATTTCCTTGAGGAAAATAATTGCAAATGGAATACGTGTCATGGCGGGAGTCAAACCTCAGACCGCGACAAAAATCCGTTTCGGAGGTCCCTGATGACGAATATATAAGAAAACACTTTCTTGTTAACACGCTATCTTTCGAACAGATTAATGTTTTTTAATCAAACTGACGTCATTAACCCGGTTTGCTGAGTCAGAAAATTTGTCAAAAAACGGTAAAATTCAGGGTTAATATTTTTCAGCGCAAAAAAGGTTCTTTCTTATGTTTTTGTTTTTATGGGCGCTTAATCTAATGGAAACGGTCAAAAAGTCGAAATAGCATTACTGGAAATCAACATTACGGTCGATAAAATTAATATCGAGTAAGATGTCGTTTTCACTGTTTTTTAGGAAGCTAAATCGATTAAAACCAGTCTGAAGTCGATAAACTACTCTAAGTGACCAAAATGTCGAAAAAACGCTACTTAATTTCCAAAACTTAAAATGCGGCCAGTAAACTTCATTATTTTAAGAGGGGAATCGTTTACGATGTTTTTTTGTGCATGTGAGTTGAATAAAAATGGTCCGCAGTCGATACGAGCATTCAAAGTACTCAAAGCAAAGGTACCTGGGTTCTAATCCTGGTAAGAACAATATTTTTTACGTTATATAAGTTTATAACCGCAAAATAATTCTGGCGCGATGGTATGCATGTCGGGCAAATTTCTATTAGAATGCTTCGGTTTCAATATTTTAAATTACCTTATTTATGTTTTTTGGGGTGGTGAATCAAAGGAATGGTCCAATGTCGATACGACCACTCCAAGTGACCAAAAAATTCGAAAAAACCCAGGATTAATTACCGGAAACCAAATTGTGGTCACTAAAAAATAAATTGAGGACCTCCGTAGCGCCACATTTTTAAAATAAGGGACAGTACTAAAGGACAGCAAGCCATCAGGGAAAATGCCCAGTGCACTCACGGCTCTTATTATAAGAAAACATTCTGGCGCGGTAGATCGTATGCAGGGTGAATTTCCTTTGAAATTCGCGTTTCCATGCTTAACAACCTATTTCTTGCATAAGATTCCGGTTTATGCTTTTTAACTGAAACAGTTACTCAATTATCAAGATAGCTGTTACTCATTTTTCAAAGCAAATGCGCACAATTATTAATATTATATATATATATATATATATATATATATATATATATTATATATCGAAGAATCAGCTACCGTCGATACTTGCTGTTGGATATAATATCCCTGGACCGGTTTCGGGATACCGCCATCATCAGCAGACGCGGGGCAACACTAGCAATCTGTTATAATAATAATAACTTACAGGAGTTGAAACGAAGAGATTTAGAGGGTTTTGAGAATTTTCCACAGATGTCTTCTTCGGTCAGGTCAGGTTGGGAAGTTCTGCGTGACTATGAAGTCACTCGGGACTTCCGAGTATATATATATATATATATATATATATATATATATATATATATATTATATATATAAATATTATTATATTAAGGTGCATTTTAGCAAAAATTATAATATTATATATATATATATATATATTATATATATATACACAGGGTGTACAATATAAAACTTCCTTCCTGAGAGGAGGTGGAACTACAGCTCATTTCCAACAAAAAACTTCATATTAACTATGGTCCGATTCTCAACCGTTTTCCCACAAGGTAAAATTTATATATTTGACCTTGATTGATTATATATTCATATATTGATTTATATAATTATTCTATATAACTCAACCACAGTTTTAATTTTCAATCTTTATTACTTTTTCTGTCAGGACTTCCAATAAGAGACACAGGTGCTTAGCTTTTTTATTACACCCCACCCCTTATATTATTATCACACATACAATTTTTCTATTCATATTTTATATGTATAAATATATATCTTCCATATTCTATCTTTTACCATTTCAGTTGCACCCTTCTAATCCTCCTACACTAAATCCAAGTTCCAAACTAACATAATTTTTATTTTTATTATTAAATACAATGCAAAAAAGAGATGTATGTATTTTTTAATCAATAATTTTTCATTCTTCTTGTTTAGCAGTCAAAAATTGGTACCTTTCTTTTACGTATTTTTTCCACTTTTTTTTTCATTATTATTAATGTTAGACACCGAGTCCGGTAGCTCAGTGGTAGAGCGCTTGCCTTTCGACCTGGAGGTCGAGGGTTCAAATCCAGCCGGGGGAGGACCTCAATATGAGGTTATCCCTTGTACCGTACACTTGGGAGGTCTTGAATTCAAGGCCGGCCAACCCAGCCAGGGTTTTACGTGGTTTCCTTGGCTACTAATACGCAAATGCGGGGTTGGATCTAGTTTCATCTGAGACAAGTCTGGATCCACGTTTCCGTTGTCTCCAGCTCACGAAAAGTTAATGTTCTGCGGGCTGGGGGAGATGAAGGTCGGAAAGATATACTGAGCCTTTGTATGTCCGAAAACTTAGTCAGTGAAAGTGATGGCGGCGACACGAGTAACGTAAGTGACTAGGAACAAAGTGCTCGGTTCTTGAAGACAGACGTCTCCTAATAGCACTGCGGAGCTTTGACTTTCAGGTCAGGGCTATAGAATGAGTTTGTGCACGCTGACATCTGGGTGCTGGGTTCTTTGTCGGGTGGTGCTGGACTAACCGGAGCGGTGAGCCTAGCTTAGAGTCTGGTGATGCTAGTGGAACTGATGAGATTGGTGAGACTGGAAGGACGAGGTCAAGTGAGACTAATGTGATCAGAGGAGCTAGCTAGTAAGACTAGATGAAACAAGCACATAGTGAACTAGTAGTCGGCGCTAGCCAGAGCGGTGAGCCTAGCCAGAGTCTAGCTGGTCTAGATGAACTAGGCACACGGTGAACTAGTCGCAGACACTAGCCAGAGCAGTGAGTTTGGATAGAGTCTGGTTGGGCTGGATGAACAAGACACACTGTGAACCAGTTACATGTGCTACCATGTACGGAGGGGGTGCTTCCTAGATGGTTGGATTTGCACAAACTCAGGGGCTAATGTTGAGTGAGATTTGAGTGAGGGGAAAACGCTAAATGACCCTACAGGTTAAAGCGTAAAAAAAAAAAAAAAAAAAAATTAATGTTAGACCTAAAATTTGATCATAGTTTTATTATTTTTATACATCTCCTTAGGTTCATTTTAATTTCATTAAAAGCAAATATTGTAAGTTTTTTTTTTATAATTTTCCACACAATTTGTAATGTCCTATGAGGACACCCCCTTTGCAAAGACTGTATGTGTATGTCAAATAAATAAATAAATAAATATATATATCTGGATAGACTTAATAATATCTTTAAATGAAAAAAAAAATATATTTTTTGAAAAAAAAAACATTATTTATGAAAGCTTCTGTGTGTTTTTCACATTAGACTCAGACTGCAATTTTTGAAAAATAAACGGAGAGTGAAGTCTGATTAATTTTGACTTTTTGAAAAAAAATTATCTTTATAAAATTTTTAAATTGCCCCCCTGAGACAATTTTTCTGTAAAAAAAGAGCGTTAAATAATTTTTCCATAATTTAATTTCGCCCGTAAATTAGGTCTTATTTACGGCCGTAAGCTCAAATTTGGGTTTTTATTTTTATCTGACTATTACCTCGTAAATCTAATCTTGCTTAATAGTTTGCTCAATAATGTATTAAAATTTCTAAATTTACCCCCTTCTACTTGGCTCACTTTTTCTCGTTTTATTAAAATATTACAGTGTTACTTAAATTGAAGTTTACAATACTACTACCATTTTTGTTCCACTAGTCTAGACCTTTAAAGCGATGTATTATTGTCCAGATTTCAAACTTTCAAAGGCTTTCTCGGATCGAAATGAAACGGGTACAAAAATCAACCTTTTTAATGTCCCGAACTCTATACTTTATGAAATACGTGTGACATCATTATCTCTCAATAATGACCCTCCAAACGTTTTAAAAAGTAACAAATTTTTAAAAAAAGTGTTAAGATCGAGTTAAATTTTTTTAAATTGATTACTATGAATGTTTAACAAGAACTTCGAAGTTAAATTTTATTTTTAGTATTAGTTCCAGTTTTATTGATTGACATTGTAATATTATTCAATGACATTGAATAATATTACAGACATATACAACATAATGTAAAGAAATCGGTCGCGAAGCAGCCACTGCGAGCCGAGGGTCCCAGAAAGCGAACCTCAGCGCTGACGCCGCCTTGCAGCTTCTATCTAAATACCTTTTTACAATAATGAAATTTCAAAATTTAGGAAAATCGTTCGAAAGTTATCGTGTCCCATAGAAACGCCTATGAATAAAAATGTCGGTCATACATACATGCTATATATATATATATATATATATATATATATATATATATATATATATATATATATATATATATAATATATATATTCTTTTTATCTTATGCTATAAAATAAAGTAAAAGTATCAAATAATAAATTTAGATCTATCAATATAAGTAAATATAAAAAGTATACATATTGCCTATTACATTTTGCCCCATAGTTATTTGTAAGTGCCAGAGTTTACATTTTTTTCCTTTGACCCTTCACTGTTGGCACCCTTTAAAAGATAGTAAAATAATGAAATATATCAATAATTTCTTAATTTTAAATTTAAAAGCTTGTGTTTATTTTTGTGGTTGTTTGTGGTTTAAATTACGGGCGGGCACGGCAAGGGCTAGAAAATTATTGTTTAAGTTTAATATTTTTTTTTGCAAAACTTGATTTATTATAGTAAAATAATTGATTAAGCAAATGAAATTTTAAGCTACTTCATTCTTGATGGTTTTTCAATATATTGGTACTAATAAGGTTCAAGGTACAATATATTATATTTATATTAAGAAAAATCTTATTTTTTATATACATATATCTGGAATCTGGGAGAAAAGGAATCGATCACCCCCTTCCCCAAATCCCTTGTCCACTTGCGTCATACGAACAACCTCGCAGGCCTAATTTTTCTGATGAAATGGGCCTCAAGTTTTGATGGAAATTCGGTTCCATCAGAAGTGTTTGAAAGAACAACCTTTTAATACTTTAGTTTCGTTGAAACCTTTCATGACTCAACACAAAGTCATCTCATAATATTTAGCTTATTACTAATTGCAGTTTAAGAACTGTTGCTTTATAAACAAAATAAATTCCAACCCTTACTTTAGTTACTTTAAAACTCACAGCGTTAGTTGTACTATCAATGGATTTTCAACTTAAAGTATTAAGGGTAGGAGGTATATGAGGCATGAGCATTTGGCAGAAGAAGTAGCGCGCATGCTTGCGAAACTTGGGGTTTTTATCCAGAGGTGGGTTATATGGAGGTCACAGTAGTGGGGCGATATACTAGGTTAGTTGGGAATCAGTTTCCCGGAGAGTTTCCTCAACTAGGTATTACCAGTCACCAAGTTTTCTTGGGTAATCCCCCCAGTTACCGTCTGTTACCACTTTAGTTACACCCCTTTTTCACCATTTTAGGTGAAAGAGACTTCTAAGTAGTAATATCAAATTTCAAATTCTCATATAATCGTAAAAATGATTTATAATCGTTAATTATCCGCTGTTACGGTAATTAAATAGTGTTTTAAACAAATAAATCGAGAAGAATACAAGAACAATGGATACAAGAACAATGGAGATAAAAGATTATAAATACAGGTAAATTTAAATAATTGAGTAGTTAATGTAATAAATTCATTATTACTTTATTTATATATATATATACAAATACATATTAATAAAAGATGTAAATAATTATAATTTATATAGCCTGCAATTAGTTATTGATTTACATATATATTATGCACTAATTGGTATTAATTAATTTATATTACAATGCATGGTTTAATATATTTTATGTAAAATGTATCTACTCCCGTCTATATTGAATTTATAAATGTGTGACATTTAACCTTTCAGCGACTTTTCATTTGGAATTGAAGCTTATTTTCCTTTAAAGACGTTATTTTGTCAGGTCCTGCCAATATTTTGAGGTACAAGTTCTGTTTAGTTACATACATAAAGAACACGCGAATAGAAATATACTTGTGGTTACTTACTATTGCCTGTATCTATTTCTAATGGATTTAAATTAAATTGCAGCCCTAAAGTAGGTTTAGGGCTGTAGATTTTTGGGCTTTACTTAAGTCCGAGGTTACATACCTTGTTACCTCATACGTAAGTGTCTCTCAGATCGACACGAGGTATTCAATTTTGGGTTGAGCCCAATTCCTTGAAATATCGAGGATTTAACCCCCTTCTACGCAGGGTGTTCCGCACTAATTACAACTTCTTTACTGATTTTTAAATCTTTTAATGCTTTTATGTTAGATATTTAAATTTTGTAGTATTTTTAAGTATCGCTCTTCCACGCCCTACTGGATAGAAGGGGGGAGCAAGCAAACAAGTGGCACCTATCGGTACCTGTTAGATTTTAGTATTGTGACTATACAAGTGACACTGCTCTCTCAAAGCACCATTCACTTATTAATATAGCTGCCACCTGGAAACCATGTTCGCTGGGTCTGTATAGAATCACAGCAGCCTGTGAATCTGTTGCCATGCTAAGTTTATTGTACAGTTTTAACACATAGTTATAATTCAATGCCCGTTCAGCTCAGGCCTTGAGGCCATCATAAACAGGCTAATTTATATATATATATATATATATATATATATATATATATATATATATATATATATATATATATATATATATATATAGAATATTTAAAAACTAAAAACATAATAACTACCAATTATCCACAAATTTGTAGAAACAATTTTTTTATGTTTTGGGGACAAAATAAGCCTGGTTGCTAAAACGAACCAGGTTATTTTATATCTTACCTTGGCCAAATTTATAAATCTATTACAAATATTGCAGAGATACTGTTGTTTGAATATTTGTAATCGCAGCGTGGGTACGCGTGCACCTAGCCCACGTGATAACGAGAACACTTATAACCTCTTTATTCTAATACATGTATGATTTAATGTAACAATAAGATGATAGCGTGTTATTTATCTTAATACAAACGTTCAATTTATTAGTTATTTATTAATTTTCTTTTTTAGCTAATTGAAGGGAGGGACTCACTGATCACAATACGCACACTATATATATATATATATATATATATATATATAATATATATATATATATATATATATATATATATATATATATATATTTGTTGAGGTTTATATTGTCATTTTATTGTCAGCATTAATTCTGGTGTTATTGATAGAATATAACATAATATTATAACATCATGTAAATAAATCATGTTTTTTGATTAATAACTTCGAAAATCTGCTAGTATCTTGGCATTATGCCACTTATATAAACTAGTAATATGGCGAACTAATATAGGACAACAACCCTGTGGTCCCTTTTCGACCACTGAGAGTAGCGCGGAGCGGCTAAGAAGCAAATGGCCTCTTGTTTATTAATTTTCTTGATTTTTTTAACAAACTGTTTTTTCTTTGTGCACAAGTAAAAAAGTTTTTACTTTTAGTGACACTTATAAGATATCTGATATCTTATCTTATCTACATTTTACTTAGAGTCTTTTTAATAAAATACAATTACTCTTCCTTATCTACTACTCATCATCCTATCGTGTTTCCTTTACAAATTCAAAATCGAGATTTCATTGACACTATCCGTTTCAGGTAAAATCATAATAATAATAAATAATTTATTTTATATCTCAATGCCCTTTTTACAATAATCAAGTTACAAATTGACTTCGTAAAGCGCAGTGGAGTAATACTCAATATACAAAAAACCAACACGTTTCTCCAGAAAATAATTAATTAAATAAAATAAGCAAAGCCGGCTTTCGGCAATTATGCTATCTACAGTGATTGTAGATAGTGAGTTGAGTGCAGGTGTCTAACAGACTATCCAAAGACTGTTATAATGGCATTATTGGCGAAAGCCGGCTCTGCTTATTTTATTTAATAAATTTTTATGTGGTGAGACGTGTTGGTTTTTTATATTAAGTAACAAATTGTTTATACATAAAATAACATATATAGTCCATTTGTATCGCATAAGCTCAAGGCTGGTGCGCGACACTGAAGTTACCACTTAGCTACCATTATTTTTAAGATGTTTTAAGTGGACTTTATCTTGCTGTCAAAATTTTTGTGTGTCATGAATAACTCTCATCGTGTTTGCCCTCTAGGGCGTATTTTTGTACCAAATTTTAATACTCTAGTATTAAAATTTGGTACAAAAATCTAACTTTAGGTCTACTTGTGTAGTCCGGAAGATAAACATATATATGGACCTTGATCAACTATTTTGCTGAGTCATCAAAAATAAAAATCGTTAAGAATCGATAATTATACTATGTAAGAAAAAATATACTAAAATGCACCTCCATTTTGAGAGCATTGGCTTTTGAATTTATTATTTTGACGAGCATTCGTATTACTTGATTGAATACCTATTAATTGTAATTTTTATCTAACCTTATAAAACTCACTGCCATTGGGTTGTGGATTGATATTGGCCCTAGCCATATAGGAGTAATTTATTATTCTGTAGTTGAGCGTTAAGCTCTTCTTAAACCTAATATGCTTAGGACAAGCGAAGCGAATTCCGAAGTTATTACTTGCCAGTGATTGTAACAATATTTCATTCTAATAAGGTTCAGCGTAGCGAGACCGAATTTATAATACCTAATACCATAGTGCCTAATGCCTCTCCATACCTTAAGCTAGGTAAGAACTTATTTCTGGGAAAGAGCGAAGCGAATCTGAAGTTTTTTGGAATAATGCAGAGTTACAGCGTACCAGATTTTTTTTATTAGGTTTAAACTGAATAAATCACAAAATACTTCCAATTTATTCCGTATAAACTCAAAAATGCTGTCATTTAGAAAGAAAATCCAATATTATTGCCTTTATGTATCGGACTCAGGTGCGCCAACCTACAGAACATTTTCCCCTATAAACTCTTCTTGTCTCACTGCTTAGATATTGTCTAACTCGACCGTATCTCTAAGTTTAGATTTATTTGTTTATTTTTTATTTTGGGAAACTGCTTTTTAGCCCTCTACTTATAGAAATACTTCAGCCTGTCCAATAGTTGGATTTATAATTAGGGTTAAAAATAATTCATCGGGAAACATTTCAAGTATGAAATATGTTAGCCCCATCGATTAACGTTGTGGGAATGCACAAATGTTTTAAAATTGAAATGCTCATGTAACGAATATTTTTCTCCCTGTTTCTCTTAAAAATTTGTATATTTTTTTACTTTTCCTCATTTATACCGTAGGTATATAGAAAAGTATTGTTTGCAAAAAGAATTCAAACCTGGATGTATATCGGAAATATTCGGTAATTTTTCCGGCATTATAAATAGGCCGGTGATGTTTTTAAGGCCTCTTAAGTAGTTTCCACAGAGCTCTCTGTCTGTATGATGTGTGTCTCTAATCAATTTAGTTAAAATTTGGCACAAGTGTTTACCTTTACGTAATATATAAGAACATTAAGTTTAAAATACAACACGATATTTTTACGTCATTACCCCGCAACAATGACTCAACAAAAATTTCGAAAAATTTATCGTGAAAAAGTGATCGGTTTACGATATTGCATGCATGTAGTCATATATAAGACAAAAATATGTACCATGTTTCGAATCATTATCAGCATTAGTTAAACCTTTATTAAATGACTTTTGTACGTTTGTTTTAAAAAATCGTAAAGTAATGTCTTGAGTTGAAATTTGGTTCGGGTGTATACCTTTACGTAATAAATAAGCACACTTAGTTTACTTTCAATACGAAACTATTATATCCATGATTTTTGTTGGATAATAAAAGTTAAGCTGCATCGAGCGTGGTCAGTGCCTGGATGGATGACCTCTGGGCATAAAACGGATGTATTTACTATCTGGGGACGAGCAAAGCGAGTCTGAAGACGATTGTGGAATAAATTTAACGACGTGTATTTAAAGCTTAAATACTGTAATTAAAGCTAGCCCGAAGTAGAGAGTGGAGTTTCCAATATGATGAGGAAAAGTTTCGAGGTTCCTCGTATCTCGAAACAAATTTATATTTTGTACAAATTTAAATTTGTTTCAATTTGTATTTTCTGTTTATATTATTTAAGACTGCAAAGTTTGTTCTTTCTTGTTCAAAGAAGTTGTTTCTTTCTTGTTCTATTCTTCGTTAGAAATCTAATGAAGTTCTACAAAATATCAAAAGATTCGTCTGCTAAAAGACAAAGTTGAAAAATTTTAATCGTTCACTTATTACGTAATATACTAATTGTATTTTTGTATTCTGATTTACTGTTATATTAGGCGATGACGAAACACTGAGATGAAGCTAGGAATTGATCTTGCTATATTTTTTTTTAATTTTTCATTGTTGTATAATCAATTTACAACTGTATTACAGCTGTACTCTTTTCTATTTATTTGCTTGAGTGAGTCAGCTATTTATAATTAAACACGTTTTGTGTCTCGTATGTAACAACCGTTTTATAACATTGATAAAAAGAACGATATCTTCATTAGCTAGTTTCTTGTAGCGCTTACGAGTGGAACTGCTTATTTTTTTAAATGGCTGTCTCCATAGAGATAGTATTACTAGAGGAGCCCTATTGGTTGAATTTTGAAACATCAAAAGAAGTAACCAAACCACTTTTGACTATTAATATAACCATCAAATAAACAGAAAATAATTACAAAAACTTATGAAGTATGTTTTTCAACTCAAGCAAAAGTTATCACTAAGAGTATCTCTTTTTCGTGAGCTCGAATTTTCACCTATATTCTCTCTTGTGAACTTTTTTTACTCTTCCCGAATTAGGTTGCGCATATGATGGCCCAAAATTTCTTTTTTTGAAAAAAGTCACTCTTCATAAATGTTTTATTCGACATGAAACTAAGATTTTACTTACCCTTAATTCAAAATTGTGTACCATAAACCTGATAAGTATTTATTATTACCTGATGTGCAGTCGCATAGACGTACATTTCTTTAAAAATCCTATGATCAAAAATTGTCGACTTCGCTAAAATTTAAAAATTTTTGTTTACGCCAATGTTTGTTTAAGCGATTTTTTTATTATGATTATTGTATGTTATATCACAGTAGCATATATGTTCATATTTGAAAGAAAAAATCATTCTCGGGCGGTTGTCCGCATGTTGGGCGAATTTTCTTGGGAATACGTGTTTCCGTGCTTAACAATTCATTTCTTGCTTAAGGTTCCGGTTTATGCTTTATAATTTGAGCAGGAACTCAATTTATATAAATAAATAAAGCATTCAAGCACATTTTTGCTGTAGTTTTATAGAAATGAGCACAATTTTCCTTTTGGCTTCGCAAATCTAGCTTCTAAAATTGGCATTGCACACTGTTATTAGAACTAGTTTAATGCTTGGTTTCTTTAAAGTTTTTAGAGCATTTCCTTTAAAAACTTGGAACGGGGTTTTTTATTCAGCTCAAACCGGGTCAATGACGTCAATACATCCTGGTTTTCAATAAGTTTCGTGTCGTCCCGAGGATTGACTTGTGTCGTGGTCCAAGGTTCGACTCCCGCCAACGCCTATGCTATTAGCTAATTTTTTTTAAAGGAAATTCGCTAAAAACATGTACGATTTAATAAAAACCTAGGTTTATTCCCACAAAAAAAATATATTTTAAGTTGTAAAAATATAATTAAACCATTGGCAGTAATTGTTTTTATAAAAATTTTACATACCGTTAACATAATAGGGTGGCAGGGAAGAACAATGATACTTATTAATTACCCCCACCTTTCATTATTGTACACAATATTATAATTATTTATGTTATTTTTTAATTGTATAAAAAATAAAATGATAATTTATTTATTATTAATTTGCATTATTGTATTGTATTGTTACTTATATTGTGCGAAACGCGTTTAAATTCAGTCATCAATTATTTTTAAAAAGGCTTCAACTTCGCACATTTAGTGCAATTTTCTAGGTGATAGAGGACTTCTTAATTCTTTTGGATTTTTAAAATTGATTAACCCTTAGAAAATGTAATATTAGAGTTTGATAATATTGAAGTTTGATTTCTGGGTAGCTCAACTGAACCAATTTCAAGTTAAATTAATACAGTAGAAGTTATGAGTTAAGGTTTACTTAAGTATAGAGTCACACGTCACACATACACACTTAATTTAATAACAAAATGCCTTCGGCCTCTTAGCAGCTCCTCGGCCATATGGTTATTATCAGCAGTTTGTCGTATTAGTAGTTTTGTAAGTGGCATACTGCCGGGATATTAGTGAATTTTCAAGTGTATTAGCCAAAAAACGTGATTTTCTTTACATAAAATTATATGGGTAAAGCGATAAAATAAAAACTAATAGAGATAATAAATGTAGCTTCGTCCTAGTGTTTAATATATATATATATATATATATATATATATATATATATATATATTATATAATATATATATATATATATATATATATATATTCAACATTTCCTATTCTTCATTCTGCTTGGAATTGAAGTAATGCTGATAATAAACTTGGCACAGAGGGTTTCGTATATGACTTCATGCATACCAAATTTCAATTTGATCCGATCACTTTCGTGTTTTATGATCTTTTAAATAAAGTGGTATTAATTGTGTACCAATTAACACTGTGTGTACAAACACACTGGGAGCTTCTCATAAAAAAATAAAACTAACTTTCAATAAAGTAATTTTATTTGAACAATTATGAAAGTAGAATGTATGAATAAAATGCAAATATAATTGGTTCGATTGCACTCCGAGCAAAGCACAAAAATACTAAACCCGAATTTAAAGACGTGTGAAAGAACCTTATAGTAAACTTGTAGCGCAAATGTACATATATACGTCAATAAAGAGTAGCAGAAACATCCATTCTTAATTTTTCTCGTAAGTAAGCGTACACTGTATTTACAGAATTGGAAGTCTACGCTACTGGATGTAAACCCGAAAAAGCGTTCTAGCGTCAAATATCAAAAATTCTTAAAAGATCGTGCGAATGGGCATTTTAGCTACATATTTTTGTAGCTTGGAATACAGTCTAGGAGACGACCTTTAGCGTTATCGACCAATCCCGTTAACACTTCTTAAAGACAATTTACAAAAAGTAGTATGTACAGTTGCGTTGGTATTCAGTAGCGTTAAACGCCTAGACTCGGTTTAGGGTACAAAATTTTTATTGTGATTGTTCATTTTAAAACAATTAAAAGTTATGACTTCTTTTATCCTTTACACGCATATGCGCAACCCAATCCGTGGACATAATGTATATTTTCGCCAATAACTTAGGAACTAAGAATTAAATAGATATGGAATTTTGATTGCTAGGTCATTATGTGTCGTACGTTGAAAATAAAAAGTGAGAAAATAAAAAGTTATAGACCGTTTAAGTTTGAAAATTTAAAAGTTTATATTTTCAAAATGGCAACCAATATCAAACTAAAATTTAGGGGATCCATTCACCTCTTATAAATATACATATGTGCCCAGCTTTAACTTGATTGGTTTTAATTTTCATTTATCAATTATTTGACATTTTTAACTCTGCAAAATAAGTTAACACAGTTAATTTTTCCTACTGTACAAGTAGACCTTATGTCGTATAGTTTTGCCAAGTTTAATTTCTCTAGCATACACACAGTGGTAGTTATGCGTGACACAAACACTTTTATGAAAACCGCTTAAAACGTCATTAAAGTGCCTGAAAGCGATAATTATGATACCTTGGTTTCAGATTTTTTTTAGGTGAACACTATACTTTTCCTTTATACCTTCGTTAGTATGTGTGAAAAAGTAAAAATGTATTATTTTTTACTTATACTTGTGCAATGTTCTGAATCATCTCTTCCCTTGAACATTTAGAATTCCAAACAATAAGTAGATAAACAAAACAACTTGAAATAACACAATCAGAAGTTTGAAGAAGAAATTAGCACTTGAATAGATAAAACAATAGATAGTGTGATGAGCAACACAGCTAATATTCTAGCGACTTATGAATTACGATCCAAACCTCTATACTTACCTATTATGTATTTATTATATCTATAGCTCGTTTTACTGAGTTTTCAAAGAAAAAAAATAGTTTATGAGGGTAGGGGGAAATGGATTGTTTGAAAAGAAGGTCTCACTAATCGAGAGTATACCTACATACATACACACACAAACACACACACACACAACACATATATTATATATATATATATATAATATATATATATATATATGTGTGTGTGTGTGTGTGTGTGTGTGTGTGTGTGTGTGTGGTGTGTGTGTGTGTGTACGAGATTTGTTTTCCTCGACGTTTTTATGGAGCACGATAACTGTTAAAAGCTATATCATTTGATACTACCGAGTTTTGCAACACATGAATAGTTGACACAAATATAATTGTGCGAGAGACACCTAGGAAATGTAACAAGCAAAATGCAATGCTACATCTGGAACTGTTTCCATCATTCGACATTCGTCATCATTGATGGCTCGACATAATGTCATGTCCCACTCTGTTTCGTTACGTCTAACTCATCAGGGCGCCCGACAGAGCCTGAACTCACTCTGACCTTCAATTAATTCCGAAGAAATATAATGTGAAGTACTTACCAGAGACGAGCGGTGCTCTCTTACCGCCATCATGCATGGCAAGCAAAACATATATCATTTGATACTACAGAGTTTTGCAACACATGAATAGTTGACACAATATAATTGTGCGAGAGACACCTAGGAAATGTAACAAGCAAAATGCAATGCTACATCTGGGAACTGTTCCATCATTCGACATTCGTCATCATTGATGGCTCGACATAATGTCATGTCCACTCTGTTTCGTTACGTCTAACTCATCAGGGCGCCGACAGAGCCTGAACTCACTCTGACCTTCAATTAATTCCGAAAATATAATGTGAAGTACTTACCAGAGACGAGCGGTGCTCTCTTACCGCCATCATGCATGGCAAGCAAAACATATATCATTTGATACTACCGAGTTTTGCAACACATGAATAGTTGACACAATATAATTGTGCGAGAGACACCTAGGAAATGTAACAAGCAAAATGCAATGCTACATCTGGGAACTGTTCCATCATTCGACATTCGTCATCATTGATGCTCGACATAATGTCATGTCCCACTCTGTTTCGTTACGTCTAACTCATCAGGCGCCGACAGAGCCTGAACTCACTCTGACCTTCAATTAATTCCGAAGAATATAATGTGAAGTACTTACCAGAGACGAGCGGTGCTCTCTTACCGCCATCATGCATGGCAAGCAAAACATATATCATTTGATACTACCGAGTTTTGCAACACATGAATAGTTGACAAATATATTGTGCGAGAGACACCTAGGAAAATGTAACAAGCAAAATGCAATGCTACATCTGGGAACTGTTCCATCATTCGACATTCGTCATCATTGATGGCTCGACATAATGTCATGTCCCACTCTGTTTCGTTACGTCTAACTCATCAGGGCGCCGACAGAGCCTGAACTCACTCTGACCTTCAATTAATTCCGAAGAATATAATGTGAAGTACTTACCCAGAGACGAGCGTGTCTCTTACCGCCATCATGCATGGCAAGCAAAACATATATCATTTGATACTACCGAGGTTTTGCAACACATGAATAGTTGACACAATATAATTGTGCGAGAGACACCTAGGAAATGTAACAAGCAAAATGCAATGCTACATCTGGGAACTGTTCCATCATTCGACATTCGTCATCATTGATGGCTCGACATAATGTCATGTCCCACTCTGTTTCGTTACGTCTAACTCATCAGGGCGCCGACAGAGCCTGAACTCACTCTGACCTTCAATTAATTCCGAAGAATATAATGTGAAGTACTTACCAGAGATGATAATATATAATCAAATGATATATGTTTTGCTTGCCATGCGAATACGGTAAAAAACTTCAAGAGATAACAAGGTTTTATCAAGTTATCATCGAATTACACTTGTACTGGTTCTCCATAAATCAAAAGAGTCGTTATCTGTAGCATTTATATGTCCATCAATAACTGCTAAGCCAATCAGGTTAAGATGGTGCAACTGCTACTAGTTAATGTCAAATTCAACCTATTTTGATAATTAGGCCAAATTTGGTTGGTAATGGTAAAATTTAACTCACCAATCTTCGATGTTAACAATTTATGAATTTTACCCAGATATTGGTCTGAGATGCCGTAAGAATTTGAGTTTGGCTCCAAAATTATGGTTCTGATGAAGGTCGCCACTAGTGGTTAGCCGGTAGAAATAGGTAATTATGATGAATTGGTCTTCATGAATTTTAGAGATCGCACAAGTGAATGTTTGACGGTAATAAGGTAGGTAGGTAAACTAGACACATCACAAGTGAAGATCAAACTAGTACTAAAAACTCAGTATAAAACTAGGTGAAAGTTAATTTATAAAACCGTAAACAAAGATAAAGCTAGTTTAAGTGACAACAATAAAACTATAAAAAAATGAAATATTTAAAACAAAGGAAGTATTAAATTCCAAAACAAAACTATCTATCCTAGACAAGGGAGTTTATTCAGTATTAGATCAGAGGTCAAATCAAAGTTCAATCTTTTTAACATAAACAATTAATAAAAATTTAAAGATTCATCTCCCTTTGCAACATACCGCCCACCAAATTTTTATTGATCTTAATCGGTACACTAGTACTTAAACACGATACGAAGGGTTCAGCGGAAGTGCTGGCTGGATCTGAGGAATCTACGGAGGATAGTTTGGGCAGATCAGAGGCATCCTCTGAGGATAGGTTTGGTGAATTAGGTGAGGTTATGGATGTTAAGGGTACTAGATTTACCACTGATCGTTTAATGATGCCCTTTGATGTCTGTAAGCTAACTACTCGCACGATCTGGTCTTCTCCTGGGTGGGTCTCAATTACTCTTGCAAGGGGCCAGTGCAATGGAGGTGTTTGACGGTCCCTTATTATCACTAGATCCCCGATCTTTAAATTAGGAGTTAGCTTGCACCATTTCTGCCGTTGCTGGAGGGTGTTAAGATATTCCAATTTCCAACGACTCCAAAAGTGCTGAGTCCTTTCGCGAAGTAACTCCCAACGGTTAAGACGATTTAAATTGGTCGAAGTATAATCCGATTCAGGCAGTGAGGTGAGTGGCTGTCCTATAATAAAGTGACCTGGAGTTAGGGCTTGCAGGTCAGAAGGATCTGAAGACAAAGGTACCAAAGGACGTGAATTGAGGACTCCCTCAATTTTAACAAGCATGGTGTTAAGTTCCTCTAGAGTAAAGGTTTGAGAGCCTAGCACCTTTGTTAACAATGATTTAGTCGACTTCACGCCAGCCTCCCATATTCCTCCAAAATGGGGAGAGTATGGGGGGTTGAACGTCCATTTAACGCCCTTAGGTGAAACATAATTTATAATAGATTCATGTGTTTTATTGTCCTCAAACCAAGCATAGATGTCTCGAAGATAATTTGCTGCCCCCACAAAATTAGTTCCGCAGTCTGAAACGATCAACGATGGTACTCCTCTTCGATAGATTAATCGGTCTAGTGCGTTAAGAAACGATTCCGTAGATAAGGCAGTGCAAATTTCGAGATGCATTGCTTTTGTGGAAAGACAGATAAATAAACATAAATAGGTTTTGTATGAATGTGCATTTTGTCGGTTCGATTCGCGACAACTAAACGGACCCGCAAAGTCTACTCCCACTTTATAGAACGGTCGAACTTCTGAAAATCGAGACGATGGCAGATTTCCCATGAAAGGTGGTGAGCTGAGTTTCTTCGATTTGAAGCACTTGAGGCATTTGAAAATACGATGACGGATAAGGCTTCGGTCTGATGGAATCCAATATGAAGTTCTAATGATAGCTTGAAGAGCAGACACATTAGCATGACAATGAACTAGGTGGTGATGATCGACAACAAGTTTGGCAAAATAAGATTTATTTGGTAGCAAGATGGGAAACTTACGTTCGTATGGTAAAGAGCTATGCTTTAGCCTGCCGCCCACCCTGAGAACTCCTTCTTTATCAAGAAACGCATTAAGGCTGTTGAGTAATGCAGACGGTTTCAACTGATCACTGAAAGCTTCCGGAAAATATCTCCGCTGAAGATTTTTTATAACATCAAACTTAGCTTCGGTAAACTCTTCGGTAGTAATCGTTCCTTTCCTGAGCGAAGCATGAGGGCGCCAATCTGCTAGCAGACGACGAACATACGCCCAGGATCTAATAAGAGTTACATATCTGTCAAACTTCTCGGTAAAAGAAATCATATCAAATTCTATCAAAGTTTCCACGGTAACTAACGTTGTTTTGATTTCTGGTAGATCATTAGGAGGGTCAATAGTAGAAGAGATGTGCCACTCAGACATTGGAAGATAAAGCTATGACGGTCCATGCCACCAAAGATCGTGTTGTGACAGAGCAGATGGAAGTAAACCGCGTGAGCCACAATCAGCTGGATTTTGATCCGTGCTGATGTGATGCCACCATTCTTTGTTAGTGGAGTCACAGATTTTTACAATTCTGTGTTGTACAAAAGTTTTTAGCAGGCTAGGATCGCTACGCAGCCAGCAAAGCACGATAGTCGAATCGGTGAACAATGTTATTTTCTCGATATTAAGCGAACTTCTAAGTTTGTAAATTGACTTCTATAGTTCACACAACAAGAGAGCTCCGCATAACTCCAGCCTAGGAACGGTCATCGGTTTGGTTGGAGCTAACTTAGTTTTTGATTTCAAAAGCGATACTTTAGTCAAACCTGCATGCTCCGATCGCAGATACAGCACTGCACAGTACCCACGTTGTGAAGCATCACAGAAGCCGACAATATGGTTTTCACTATCTACATGAGGAAGCAGGTAGCGAGGGATGGATATTTTTTCGATATTTCTTAAATCTAAAATAAATTCTTCCCACAATTGAGCTATATTTTCTGAGACTGAGTCATCCCAGTCTATCTTAGCTAACCATGTTAATTGAAGAATTGTCTTAGCGTAGAAAATACTTGGAGCTAAGTAACCCAGGGGATCGTAAATACGAGCGATGTTAGAAAGGATTGATCTTTTGGTCGGGACAAATTCAGGTGGTTCGACCTGGTAAAAGAACACATCCTGGACAGGGTTCCAACGTAATCCTAAAATCTTAATTGAAACGTTGCCTTCATCAGGAATAATAAAAGGTTCGGTATTTGAGGTTTCGGTAGTGGAGGAGATGAGCTCATCACAGTTACTCGCCCACTTGCTTAATTCGAATCCCAACTCGATAATAGATTGATCAATTGCTCTTTTAAGGTCAATGCTTCAGAAAGGCTAAACGCACCAGTAACCACATCATCCATATACGCATCATTGGCGAGAACCTGAGAAGCCAAAGGGTATTTATCCATTTCATCGAAGCAGCACGTTTAAAGGTCTTTAAAGCTTGATATGGTGCACACGATAAACCATATGTAACTGTCATTAGCTCATACTCCTGAACTTCACGATCTGGATGTGGCCGCCAAAGAATATGTTGGTATCTACGGTCCTCTTCTCTCACCAGAATTTGGCGATACATCTTCACAACGTCCGTGACAAACACTACTGGATAACGACGAAAGTTAAGCATTATATCACAGATGTCTGCTTGAAGTTTTGGTCCTACTAGAAGATGATCGTTTAAAGATCCATTGGATGTAGACGCGGAGGCATCAAAGACGACTCGAAGTTTTGAGGTTGGTTTATCACGTCGAATTATTGCGTGATGTGGTATAATATAAGATGCAGGTTCTCTGGTAGGTCGCATGTGGCCCAGATCTTCGTACTCCTTCATAAACTTACGGTATTCTTCAGCAAGTTCTGGGTCGCGACTAAGTTTTCGTTCAAGAGCATAAAGTCGTTTTAGAGCCATGGGTTTTGATGGTCCCAAGATAGCATTATCTCTAAACGGTAACGAGACAAACGTATCTACCATTCTCCAAACGATAGGTAGTGTTGTTATAATGATCATCGCATTTCAACTCTTCTACGGACCAATTTATGGTTGGTGCACACACTTCTTCAACTTCCCAGAAACTCTTAATGATGTTACCTATATCTTGGTGGTCAGTCACTGCTAAAGACACACTATGTGAATGAGGTGTATCTCGGGTAAACTCTCCTAATAGTACGATGCCAAAAGCTGTTTGCATAATATGTGGAGCACCATCTTTGATTTTAATTGGAGGTCCTTGAACAATCTCCACATATAGCGCAGCTCCCAATATAAACTCTATCTCATTAGGTCTGTAAAACTCTGGATCCGCCAAATTATAGTTAAGATACTCCTTAATAAGATGTTCCGGTAAAGCTTGTTGAGGAAGAAGGGGTGTCATAGAATCTTTTAAGACCATAGCCTCTGTCTGGAAGATTGATGGTTGGTCGCCTGATGGTCTAAGAGTGCATAAGATGGACCCTTCTACAGTGGTTAAAGCTTGGCTAAGGCCAGATATAGTTCTATTCGGCCCTTTAGGCTTTAGCCCAAGGCGATCTGCACATGATTTTAAAATTAATGACTGTTGACTTGCACTATCAATCAGCATTCTGATAGGTTGAAAATTTCCAGACGAGTCCTTAATTTGAGCCAGAACTGTGGATAACAAAACTTCTGACGTCTTAGAAGTATTAGCAGTAACTTGATTACACACATGTGTCGCGGTTGGTTGATTCACAGTTGAACGATTATTCCCAGCCGGTGGTGACTGATTTGAAGCCGATGATGTTGACTGGGCAGGTCTGTCAAGGTGGAGACTTGTATGATGATCTTTTGAGCACAATCTACAACGGAAAGTAGAGTTGCACTGCGTTTTCTTATGGTACAGGCTCAGGCAGTTGGTACACCCCTTAAAGTGCTTTAGCATTTCCCAACGCTGAGCAGGTGTGGCTGAATTATAATTTGAACACTGGCAGATTGTGTGAGGACCCTTGCATACATAACACTGGAAAGGCTTTCGTTCAGACGGGCTTTGATTTTGAAATGGTCGGTTTTGTTGAGGTGGAGGTCCTGGTGTAGCAACTAATGTAGTCCCAGTAGAAGATGGTGGTGTCGTTTTAGGTTGGTACTTATTCGGTTGTTTTATAGGTTTGTGATGAGAACTCGGTTTAGATGAAGATGAATGTAAAGGACCAGCTAACGATAAGGCCAGAGCCTTTTTCTTCACAAACTTTCTGAGCATGTCAAAGGTAGGAAAATCGACTTCTGCATTTTCATACTCAAAAGCTTGTCGAGTACCTTGGTCAAGACACTTAATCGCAATTTCAAACAGGATAAACTTACCTGGGTTAGCGATTTAGGTTTTCAAAAGAGGTTATACTCTCCCCTACGGTCAGCAAAAACTCATTCAGATTAGCAGCGGTTGGTCTACCCTCAATAGGTTTGAAATTAAATAATTGTTGCAGATGGTTTGAAGCGAGACGACGTTTATTATCATAATGTGATAATAATGCTTCCCAAGCTTGGTTATAATTTGACTCTTTTAATTCAATCGATTTTATAACCTTCTTAGCCTCTCCTGAAAGAGATCCAACTAAATAATGAAATTTAGCCATGTCGGTTGGAACTGGATCATTGTGGACCATAGATTTGAAGGTATCGCGATAAGTGATCCACTCAGACAGATTCCCTGAGAAGGTTGGTATATTAAGATCAGGCAGGTGGGTTTTTGAAGAATTGACATGCTGAACAGTAATGTTAGAGAGGTCTAAAGATGGCAATACTGGAGCTTGTGGTGTAGGTTTTAAAGATTCAAAAACATAGTTACATTCATAATAACTTTCCTTTATTGCCTCAAAATTAGCTGTATCGTTGAGACTTGGGAACTCATCTTCTTTATTATTCACAACATACAGCTGTTCAAAAGTAAGTCCAGGAGAGACAGGAAGGGAAGGAAATGGTGGAGTTTTTGGAGGCATAATTACTAGTTAACTGAAAAGGTAAATAAACAATTATAAGTATGGTAAAAAATATTAATAAATAATGATAATGATAATTCAATAACAACAATTTAAGGGAGGTAAAGAACGTATTAGAAAGGCACATAAATAGCAGGCGCTATGTTGCTAAAGAATTTAAAGAAAGATAGGTAATTATCTAAAAAAATGGTCAAAAGGTCAAAAAACACTATTAAGATTTTCAGGTAAAAATAATATAGGCTATTAGAGGAGCTACTCTATCCGGCTCGAAGGACCAGCAAATGTAGCCAGGAGGGGGAATGCAAGCACACCCAATTACCCGCACTACTAGATCAAGGTTCAAGATAAAATTAGAGATAAGAAAAAGGACAGAGAAGTTCATAAAAATAAAGATTTAAGTTCAAAAAATTATATTTGAATATCAAAATCTTAAAAATAAAGTGAAAAATAAGGTTAACTAGAAATTAAGTGAAAATCTTAATAGTTTTAGATAATCTTAATGCTAAACCCGCGTAGCAGGTCTTAAAAAGGATCATGTAACAAATTATAGTAATTCCCTACTCAATAAAGAAAAAAAATAAAAGGAAGTTATTCTTAAAGAGGTTTTTTATAGATAATAGATATGTAGTTAGGCTAAACCTGCATTGCATGGTATAAAATTAAAAGAAATCATACAATTAACTTCAATTAGGTTCAAAATTAAAATAAAACTACAAGATGAATAACGGATAATATCAAAACCAAAATCAAGAATACTAGACCCGCAATGCATGTTAAGCTTGAGAATAAAGTTTGAGGAAATAACTACTTATAATCATACAAAGTATTATTTAATTTTAATTTAAGGCCTTTCAAAAATTTAAGAATATTAAAACAAGTTATAAATGGATCCAAAAAATAAATAAATAAAATTTCACCCAAAATTGTTGTCACTAGCACCCGATAAAATGTCTAATACACCATTCACGATCCCGATCGGTCATTCGGTACGAATACGGTAAAAAACTTCAAGAGATAACAAGGTTTTATCAAGTTATCATCGAATTACACTTGTACTGGTTCTCCATAAATCAAAAGAGTCGTTATCTGTAGCATTTATATGTCCATCAATAACTGCTAAGCCAATCAGGTTAAGATGGTGCAACTGCTACTAGTTAATGTCAAATTCAACCTATTTTGATAATTAGGCCAAATTTGGTTGGTAATGGTAAAATTTAACTCACCAATCTTCGATGTTAACAATTTATGAATTTTACCCAGATATTGGTCTGAGATGCCGTAAGAATTTGAGTTTGGCTCCAAAATTATGGTTCTGATGAAGGTCGCCACTAGTGGTTAGCCGGTAGAAATAGGTAATTATGATGAATTGGTCTTCATGAATTTTAGAGATCGCACAAGTGAATGTTTGACGGTAATAAGGTAGGTAGGTAAACTAGACACATCACAAGTGAAGATCAAACTAGTACTAAAACTCAGTATAAAACTAGGTGAAAGTTAATTTATAAAACGTAAACAAAGATAAAGCTAGTTTAAGTGACAACAATAAAACTATAAAAAAATGAAATATTTAAAACAAAGGAAGTATTAAATTCCAAAACAAAACTATCTATCCTAGACAAGGGAGTTTATTCAGTATTAGATCAGAGGTCAATCAAAGTTCAATCTTTTTAACATAAACAATTAATAAAATTTAAAGATTCATCTCCCTTTGCAACACCCTATTTTTTGTATTAAGTATGTGTGACGTCATCAAGCCATAATAATGACAGTGAAAATTTCAAAACACCACAAAACTTCAAAAAGTTGTATGATTGGGCTTAAATGTTACACACGAGAACAAGTTACATTTTTTATCAGCATTAGTTTTGATTTTATCGATTGACATATTTAATATAATGTAAACAACAACAACAAAATGTAACATAATGTAAACAATTCATGTTTTTTTAGTAATACATTTGGAAATTCGCTTACATCATGACAGTTTGCCAATTATATACTAAACTAATATAGGACTACAACCATGTCTCATATACCGGCGCGTGGGGGACTCCACTGCCCGCGTGATTCTAGCGATTTGCCAATGGCTACAACCTCTTTTGTGGCTCGCACATTTTTCTAGATGTTTATATGAATTGATGAGCACAAGTTTTGTTACCAGCCGAGCTTAAAAAAACTAAGCCTTTAGGCCAGAAATCCATTTTCCACATTTGTCAGATTGTTTTCTACTCACCTGGCAAATAGGTTTTCACATATATTGTTAAAAAACTAAAAGTAGCCGCAAAGATTTCCTTTGGAAATTGGCTAAAATCATTCCTCTGAATAATTATCAATAGTCAACTGATCATCGCTACGCCTGAGTCAAAATCGTTACGCATCAGTCACTCCAAAAAGTTGAATCTAGCAGCTGAGACAGAATTGAGCTCAAATGGCGTGGACGCATTGAGACTTCGGAGGATCAAAGCAGATCGGAAGGCTTTCAATTTAATGGAAAATATAAATTTCTTTATTATCCTAAGACCATTAAGAGCGCAGGTTTTAATCCTGTGACCATGTCGGCTTAATTTCTATTTATTATCAGCTGCTCTGTTTTAGCTGAGGCTTACCTTTATTGGCCACTTGTTGCCATGTCTTATTGTTTTATTTGTTTAAAGACTTTACATTATTTTTATTTCAACTTAATGAACTTCTGTCTCGATTATTTTTCAAAATTGATTCTTTTACCCAGTGTGTATGTAACATTACATACTAATGTCATTAATAGGCAGAGGCGAAGTCACGCGACCACACATTAAACGGATTTTAATTTTAGTTTTGAGATAATCTCGGATCTCAAATTGCTATATAAAATTGTGAGTGTCTAGAAGAGAATTATGTTTCTTCGTGTAAATTGTGTTTCTCTAAAAGATAACAATGTCTCTTAGTGTAAATTGTGTATCTATAAATAAGAGAGTATTAAACGGAAGACTAAGGATCCTTCCTAGACCCTATACGGGACAGTATTGAAAAAAATAAAGGAGCAGTCAATAGGAGTGGGTACTCCTAGTATATTGTCGGAGACAGAGGTCACAATCTCAAGAGGCTCCATCTTTCTTTTAATTAAAAAACTTAGCTCTTGACAACACTACAAGGGAATTTATTTTCTAGATAATTTGATCCCTTTACAAGCTACTTCTTTACAAAACACTTGGCAAGAGAGAGAGAGAGAGAGAGAGAATAAGGAGAGGATCATTTTCAGCCTTACTCAACGGATCTTTTTACCCTCTTCAATTTGAGTCACAAGTCTGTGGATCAGAGTACAGCTATTATCAGTGTCTGCAGCTTCGCATTAATTTTTCTGCTCTTATTGTCATAACCATTACCTTCTCCGTCTACAAGTACTTATTAATAGCTGATCGAAATTGTCCAAATCATTGATTTCTGTTTTATATATAAGAGTAAAATAAGACTTGTAAATCTTTTCTTTCATCTTATCACTGACAACTGAATCAGTAAATAAAATGAATATTATAACTCCCCAGCGGTCAGCTTTTTCATATTTGTTAACGCGACTTCTGGGCTGGTAGCAACAGAAGTAACTTTTGATTCTCTGAAACTATCGACACAAGATTAGTATTGGCGTTATTCGAGGTCATATAATTTACTACAATTATATGGTAATTTAAAAAATAATTATTACCTAAATCAAGGCTCTTACTTATCATAATTTATAACTTGATAAATAAATTAACTTGTTATAAAATGTTACAAGTTAATCGCTTGATAAATTGTTACAATGCTTATAATTACGTCAACTAACTAATAAGGGTCATTGTGGTATCACATTATATAACTTATAATCCATTTCTGATAATCTTTCCTAATTGCTGGTTTCGATGGCACTTTGATGAGTTTGTTACGAATTTAAAATTAATCCATGATACGTTCACATAAATATCTCAATGACTATTAAGTTAAGTGATCTTGAAATTATTGGTAACCTTAGGACTGATTGTATTGAAGAATTATTTTAAACTCAGACATCAAAATCATTAGGATTAGGTTTTTCATTAAGGTGACCGATCAGATGAATCTGACATTTCGCTTCCACTGTGGGAGACATCTTCACGAAAACGCAATGCTCTACAAAACTGAACTAAATCCATTTGAAAATAACCGCGGAATTCCCTCTTCTTTTTGAACAAAAGAGATTCCAATATTACAAGTATTCACCTATATAATTCCTTGCCTGATAATTATAAGTCCCTTGACTTCACTCTAAAGATTGAATTGAAATTCAAGCTAAAAAATTAGTCTGTGTTCTATCAAAAAATTTTATAACTTTTCTATTGCTACTTAATTTTTTTAAGTAAGTTTTTTTTAAGGTTTTGTATTATATTTACATAGGAAAGCATTTTTAATATTTTAAAGTACGATGAATAGGAATTCAATTATATTAAGAACCACAATTATGGCACTAGATATATTGCTAACATCAAAGTATCAACATCAGTATCAATATTCTCACTTGTAGGCTCAACAAATCACACCACTCCCCAAATTTTAATGGAATAAGGTACTCTAATAAATTATCCGCTTCAATAGTTGAACTTTAACCCAAAAAATTCAAAAAAATCATTAAAACATTGTTGCTGGAGAAAGTCAACTGCAATATTAACGAGTTTTTTTTAGCTAATAACTTAGTATTCTCACCCTAAACGTTTAGTGTTGGCCAAGTAATGTAATTATTTTTTTGTTTCTTATATTTAATCAAGTTTATTATTCAAGTCTATGTTTAATAAATCTGTCTATAAATCTGTCTATGTTTATGCAGTCTGTGTAATAATTTACAATCATTTTTTTTAATTTCATTTTAAAATTTTGACAATTGAGAAACTTCGTATTACAGTAACCTCAAGTAAGTAAATAAATATTGTAATTACAGAAAATTTTGCATTCATTCATTCTTTCATTCAACAGCGTACGCTTTATTCTCAGAATCATTGATACATATATTTTCGCCATGTATACCGTATATAGGTATATATTTAAGAAGCATATTGCCTTGCCACTAAAATTATAAAATTAAATAAAAACAATTTTATTTATGTACTTATAAATACTCTGGAGTGGTTTTACCAAGTTTTCTGTCCTATACGTGAATATTTTGAAATTATTTCAATTATTGTATAATTTTCAAGGCGTTCTTTATATTTTAAGAAGGAGGAGAGGGTATCCTTGGAGGGGTAAGGGGAAGAGCTCATGTAAATACGGTTTAAGCTTTGCAATGTAATGATACATGCTATGCCGCGGTTATTCTGGTGATAATCTCTTTGTGTTTTACAAATTAAAAAGTATATCACATTTACAACAATATGTCAGTTATTAATTCAATTTCAGAGAAGACACTACTACTGCTACATTTTCATTTAAATTAAAAAAAAACTCTATTAATAATGTATTGTATAGTTTGAAATTTTCAACTGTGAAATTTTGAAAAAAAAAACAAATGTGAAATAAATTCAACGATATGTTTGTAATTAATTAATATAAAGTCGGAGAAAACATTATAAAATGTGTAATTTATCGATGAAGGGTAGAAAAATAAAACATAAAATTTGATTATTATGAAAATGTTGTATTTGTTAAAACATACAATGCATTTATGTTTATAATGTAAGATTCATAAATAAAACATTGGACGTTGAGATGAAGTGCAATAAATATTAAAATAAATGAAATGGATGGGAATATATAATTTATATTAATATGAAAAATTCCTGGAATTAATTACTCTGATGAACAGAAAAAATAGTATAAAAAACACTTCGCCCCCTCCCCCCTCTCCTCCCTTCATTACCCCAATATCATAAGCCTATTTTTTATTTCAGAGATCTTTTCTGTATAAATACTTGAATTAAAGTTAAAAGGTTTACATTTAAAGGGAATCTTCGTTTGTTTTGTGTTTAATCAATGTTAAATTTCAGTGAAAAATGATTACAATTATTAATTAATTTTTGTTTGTTATTAATTATTGATAATTTTTATTTATTTTATTACTTTAAATTATTATAAAATAATGTATAACAAATAATGAGAGAAATAAGTAATTCCAATTAAAAACGAGATTATTTTGAACGAGTATTTAAATTCGTTTTTGTATAGCTTTAATATTCTATTCTACTCAATTCACCTATCCTATACAGTCCATACTACACCTTTCTGGTTGCTTTCCAGCCCTTTCTTCTTCAGTAACCTAGGCAGGCATGTAAAGCCCTAAACATACCCCTTGCTTAAAGATTTGTCTACGGCTCCCGAGCCTGTCGTTTTCGATCAATTTTTTTATGTTCCTAATATAATAAATAGTTACATTTCGAAATAGTTAGATTGAAATAGGCATAGTTCTCTTCTTTATAAGATGCAGAGGGCCCTGAAAATGGCCCGAAAAAAACCAACAGAATTATTAATCAACATTTTTATATGATTCTTTCAAAGCAAAAAGAGATTCGTCATTGTATGAATATAAATCCACCTATTATAATTTTTGTAGGTTTAAAATATTAAAATTCATTCTCTCGGCGTTATTTTGTTGATAGACAGAACCAAAAGGGTGTTGCCCTTACAATGCCCTTTTGACCTTTCGTCTAAACCCAGATACTTTTAAATAATCCCTGAAACTTTTCCTCTCTGGTTTTCCTCCTTGCCGTTTTTAATTTAATAATTTTAATATACTTTGTAACACGAGGAATTGTTTATACAATTACGAACATCATAGAAGTATGCTAATATTAGATTAACGTTAAAATACGTTTTTTTCCTTTAGGATTTAATTATATTAAAGGTATACTATGATATTATACTTGGATGATAAAAATCGGATACAGTGTACCTTGTAACTATTCCCCATCATATCGGATTCATGATCCGATATGACTCATCCTCCCTACTTCAGACTTGCCTTGCTCGTTCTCAGAATTTAAAAATTGCCTAATTCATACTGCAACACGTCTTCAGGCTTGCTTTGCTCTTTCTCATTAAATGTATTCGTTTCATTCCCAGCGTTCACCCATCTAGGCTCTGAACACGCTCGATCTTCCTTAACAATAAATATCCATAAAAATCATGGATATACATTTTGCAGTTAAACGAAACTTGTACCAAATTTCAACTCAATTGAATTATTTTCTAATTTTATAATTTTTCTTAAAACGTACACAAGTCATTCGATAAAAATTGAACTAATGCTGATAATGAAATGAAACTTATGCACATATGTTACTCTTATACATGGCTACATTTTTTTCCTCGTTTTATGATTATTTTTATGATTGTTAGAGTCATTATTGCGACGTCATGATTGCGAGTCATTATTGCGGCTCAATGACGTCATGAAAATATTTTCCGGAAACCATAACTACATCTATAAACATATTTTTGTACAAAGTTTGAACTCTGTAGCATGAATACACTGGGAGCTACATTGATAACAGACCGATAACTTTGTGAAAACCACTTAGGAGGCCTTAACCAATTGATGGAAAGAACCCAAAGGTGTGGTCCTACTCACCAGGCTTGGCCTTCTCACTTTTACTACTCTCTTGGCCATGTTATTCGAGGAGGACTTGGCAACATTGTAAGACTAGTGGTGCAGGTAGATCCAACTGTTACAATTCTTAGATGCGGAATAAGATTACAATGATTAGAAGGAGGATGAAAACGTTTTGAAAATTATACAGAATGGAAAAGAGAATTTGGTGATGCTACCTGCTGAAGTTTTAGTCACCATAGAAACAGACCTGGCTCAGCATGGCTCTCTATTTTCCTAAACATGCATTGTTTCGCATTTTATGTTTTTTTTTTATACTTGTTATTTCATTGTTCTGTTGTTCTGCTTCAGTTTTTCCTTTTTAATTATTTTGATGTGCCAAGTTTTTTGATTTAGTTTTATCTTGATTCTTTTTCCTTTTTAGCGAATTTCCTTTGAAAATTCGCCTAATGGGATAGGCGTCATGGCGGAATTCGAACCTCGGACCACGACACAAATCCGTTTCAGAGGTCCCTAATGACGAAAAAATAATTTTCGCGAGACTATATATATATATATATATATATATATATATATATATTATAATATATATATATATATATATATATATATATACATATATATGTATATATATATATATATATATATATATATATATATATATATATATATAATATATATATATATATATATATATATATATATATATATGTATTTCTAGACACTTTCTTGTAAACACTCAATCTTTCGAACGGATTAATATTTTTTAACCAAACTTGGTACAAAAATCACCTTGGGGAGGACACGAACCCTATTGAAAACCAGGTTTTTGTGACGTCATTAACCCGGTTTGCTGAGTCAGCGAAACTTTCAAAAAATCGGCAAAATTCAGGGTTAATATTTTTTGCCGCGAAAAAGGTCAATAGTTATGTTTTTTGAGACGCTGAATCGAATGAAACCGGTCCAAAGTCGATACGACCACTCTAAGTGACCTAAAAATCGAAAAAACCATTGTAAATGACCAAAAACCAAAATTTAGGTCGATAAAAAATAAATTTCGAGTAGGGTGTCGCTGAATCGAATGAAACCGGTCCGAAGTCGATACGACCACTCTAAGTGACCAAAAAGTCGAAAAAACCACAAAAATTATAGAAAACCAAAATTACGGTCGTTGAAAATTAAATTTCGAGTAGGGTGTCGTTTTTCAATGTTTTTTGGGCCTCTGAGTTGAATGCCAGTGGTCCGGAGTCAATACGACCACTCAAACCCAGAGTACCTGGATTCACATCCTGGAAGGGTCGATAATTTTTTATCGTTTTTTTTTACTAAATATAAGTTTACAACTAGAAAATAATCCTGGCGCGGTGGTCCGCATGTCGGGCGAATTTCCTTTGGATGCGAGCACTCAAACCCAGAGTACCTGTGTTCAAATCCTTGTAGGGACAATTATTTTTTATCGTCTTTTTACCTAATATAAGTTTACAACTAGAAAATAATTCTGGCGCGGTGGTCTACATGTCGGGCGAATTTCCTTTGGATGCGTGTTTCCGTGCTTTTTACAGTATATAAGTTTACAACTACTAAATAAATAATTCCGGCGCGGTGGTCCGCTGTCGGGCGAATTTCATTTAGAATGCGTGTTTCCGTGCTAAACAACCCATATCTTGCTTATGCAAGAACCATGCCCATTGCGTGGTTCCGGTTCATGCTGTCAAGCACTGCTCGTAACTCATTTTGTCTGTATTTTCCAAAGGAAATGCGCTAAAACCTTTAAAGATAACTGACTAAGCTTAAAGATAAGTAACTAAGCTTTAAACTAGTGCAAATAATAGTGCGTACTTTTAATTTTAGAGGCATAGTTTTGTACAACCAACTAGATAATTATGCGCATTTCCTTTGGAAAATACAGACAAAATGAGTTACGAGCAGTGCTTGACAGCATGAACCGGAACCACGCAATGGGCATGGTTCTTGCATAACCAAGATATGGGTTGTTTAGCACGGAAACACGCATTCTAAATGAAATTCGCCCGACAGCGGACCACCGCGCCGGAATTATTTATTTAGTAGTTGTAAACTTATATACTGTAAAAAGCACGGAAACACGCATCCAAAGGAAATTCGCCCGACATGCGGACCACCGCGCCAGAATTTTCTAATTTTACCATTGATATAGGACAAGTACTGTCCTAGGGTATTTATACTAGAGAGTTGAAACTTGGTGAAAATTATTCTATAGGTGTAGTTGTGCTATCTGGAAAATATTTTTTATGATGTTATTAACTAGAAATAATAGCTCAGCAAAAATTTCGAACATTCATTAAACGCGGAAAGTTTGGATTGATTTAAAATTTGGCACCCATGTAGTGTACGATTCTGTGCACCCAGAATATAATTCTGAACATACCCGATATTTTAAAATTTTGTTATCGTCTTCAATTTTTGAATGTTAAATCTGAATCCTGATCCAAAAATTGCTTCTTAAAAAATTGTCTCATGATTTATAAGCCGGGTTTTTAAAAGTATGATAAAAAATATATATTTATACATTTTTCGTAAATATTTTATTGTATAATAAAAAAAAAACTATTAGGAGAAACTGAATGAAAGTTTATATTATAATAGAAGTAAAATTAGAACTGGGTCAGACTGGTATAAAACTGTGTAAGCTATAAACAACATAATGAAGGTCTTTACTCGTATACTAAACCAGTATTACATGCTGGACCTGGATACTGTTTAATAGTTATTAAGAAGTTGTTATAATAAAATAGAGAGGGTAACTTCTTGTTGAAACCCTTTTTAGTTGACTAATTCTTAGGGGAATTTTATCACTCCTATGTACTAGTTTAACATTATTTATTGACTCAAATTTAACAAGATTAGCTTCTGTTTTTAATTTATTTGGTCTTATAAATAAATAAACGTTTATTTACAAAAAAAAATGTTTAACACAATGCTTACAAAAATATAAAAAATAGATATTTTTGTAAAATAGATGATTTATAATGATAGCATTAGTTCTTCCGTCCATCCTTTAATTTAATAAATTAGCGTAATCCAATTTGAGAAATATTATGATACCTATCGTTCGCTTTACGAAAAAGTAAATCTTGTACAGACATACATACAAACACACAAATATATATATATATATATATATATATATATATATATATTATATATATATATATTATATATATATATATATATATATATATAATATATATATATATATATATATATATATATATATATATATTCATAATTTTTTCGGACATATATTTTCAGGATATCAAGACGCCCAACTGAATTGATCCCTCCACATCACCTTTCAACCCCCGTTATCCGAACAATCTTATAAATGACGTTTTCATTTTGAAAATTTGCTATTATAATAAAGTTAAAGAATTTCGTTTATTCATCAATTAAATTCTAGGTTAATTCTTAAATTGACTATTTTGTTAATTCATAAATTACTGAGTATGTTTTATCGAATCCATCCGATAAGTTTTTCTGAACTCACACGGAATATATTCAGTAAAATGTGACTTTACTATGCAGGTCTGGTCCGAATGCGTCCTTGAGTGTGTTATTATAAGGGTGGTGGTACCTAATCCTTTTGGTTTTTTTCTTTTACATTTGCTCTGCGAGGGGGGGGGCTAATAAGAGGACCCAAAAGAGACACTTAAGTTTGATGTTCGAGAACATCAAACTTGAGACCGTTCAGTCGATTTAAGGTTTTAACCTGTATGCAGTTGACTCTATGAGCTCAACTGATCAGTTGTTGGGGTTCCATTGACTCTTGTTTACTCCCTACCTGGTCTAAGTATACATTGTGCTGATATATCTAGTGTTTTTAACCAAGATGTAATAGTTATAGTTTGCCAATTTTAATCTTTTTAGTTGTCGTGAAAATATATTTTTATTATATATTATTACAAAGAAAACATCTAAAGGCATTAATGAAGTTAAATCTATTTGTGAAAGAAGACATAAAAATGTTGTGTTCTTTTGGAGAAGGAAAATAATGAATCTATTCTTTTAGAGAAAATGAAAGTATTGAAGCTGTTGTATGGAAGGAAGAAGAAGGGGAAGAAAGCTGTAAAATAAGTGTCAAAAGATTGGGGGGGGGGGAGAAAACATTGAGGGTTGAAATCTTTTTACTGAAGATTTATGTCTTGTAGGGGCAAACTAAATGGCCCTAATTCTCTTCTTTAGAAGTTATGATCGGATTGGGGTCACTCTGTCGTAACATAAAGATTTACGACAAAATCTCAAATTTTTAGTTTTTTTCAATAATTGGCTGTAAAACCTTGGCTTTTAATGATTGTAGGCCTTAGTTTGAGAACTTGCTTCAGTTTTACATTCTCATGTGTTTTTTAATAGGATTTTTGTAACTGGAACTATATTTTAATAAGATTATTTTGCGCAAAAAGTAACTAAGCTGTATGTAATTAAACAGCATTACTCCTATGTTGATATCAAAGGGATAAATCTAACTCAAGCTCATCCTATATCTCAGATTATATCGGTGCCTTAATTGTAGTCTAATAGATTATGTATATCATATTATTTAAAATTATTTTGTATTGAAATGAATATAAATAAATTGTAGGTTACATGTTTAACTTTATTTTTTGGGTATTGTACAATAGACTCCGCTAGTCACTGAGCTATCCACGACTCCAACTCCATTAATATAATATTATGTTATACTATTATATTATACTCAATATTATATTATATTGTGGAGACAACAAATTTATCATTTTATTGTTAAAACCACCATTTTATTGTTAAAAATATATATTAATAATAATCTTGTCTTTAAAGAAAGCATTTAAAAATGCCATTAATTCTCTAAACTCTAACCTTTGTTGTATTTATTAGTGTTGGCAAATTTTCGCATGTCTTCGTGCCCTGGATAAATGCCAAATCTTTCCTAATATTAACCAGAAAAGTACTTTGAAAACTTTCAGTTTCTAGAAAATAAAATTTTTACTTTCTTACTTACTACCCGTAGATATATAGAAAAATTGTGTTAACCCTAAAAATCTAAAACCCATATTTGATCAATATTATTTGTTTCAGCGAAGCGAATCATTATAATTTGTACGTCCTAAGATTAGACAGGTTATTCTGAGTAGTTCTTATCATGCTTTTTGAAAAACAGAAAACTTTAACTTTGGGTTCTATTAATTTGACATAGGGTATAGGAACCATTGGCTTTGTTTTAAAGTGAAAATTTACCAATTTGCGGAACCATTGGACGTGAAAATTTAAGTGCATAACTTTAAAAACCTTAACTTAGTTTGTTTATATAGTAAACAAAAGATAAATAAATAATGTGATTTCGGATGCAGTAGCTAACAAATATTATTTTTATTATCAGTTTTAAATTTAATTTCGAGCGAGGAAATGACTTCTCAGTTAATAAAGTAAAACTAATATAAGCAATTTACTTGCGGAACCTCTAATGATGTCCTTATAGTCATCACTCGAGTCTGGTGGCTTGTGGCCTAATTTTCTTGAATCACGAATCAAATGTAGTAACACGCAAATCGGAATATTGTCAAGGACGTTATAACTTGATAAATCTCAATTCTCATAATATTATCTTTGTATAATTGCACTGTTTCATATATGAACAACAGTCATGACTTCTTGGTGAGTCATTTAAATTGAATCAATAAAAGTGATAAGTACATCGGCTCTAAATCACGTTCCGAGTTAACGTAGACGTACTTTTCTAATAGAATCTTTAATTAACTATGTTTGTATTTCACTCGAATATGATTAAATTAAAGTTTAATGTACTCAGAGCTTTGGCTGCCCCTCTCCTTTAGAGACCTACTCATTATGACTGAGGGACTTTGCGGTTCTTTCTGTATCTAGTTTGATGACAACTTGTTAGGGTTCAAGTATTTTGCTTTCTCTTCTATCTTAATAGTCGGATGAACTCATAATTGCTTAGGGATTTGCTGTCTCTTTCATCTTAAGTATGGAAATCAACTCGTTGTTTAAAGACCACTTTAATGTAATTAAGAGTTTGTGTCCATAGGGACACAAACTCTTACTACCTATTCTGAGGATAGCCTCAGAATAGGTCTCAAATTGCTATTAGTGCCTCTTTCTGTTTCCTTAAAAAGCAAGTTATACCTAAGTGTATCATCAAATTTGATCTATTTCACCTATTGGAGGTTTTAGACTGTTCAAAAAACCATTAATAATAATAGACAAGTAGAGCTTGGGACCTGATCTTCGAAAGTTTTGGAATTGCATAATCGTAAGAATTTAGTTAAAATGATTAAATTTGTTGGACACTTGATGTTATGGTGAATACACGATTATTGAAACAAAATCACTTTGACATTGGTGTAATTTTATGTGAAGTTTCAAATGCCGAATGATTTTCAGTGTTATGATTTTGTAAAAATAACAGAAATAGTAAATATTCAAGCTTTTGAGGAGGAATAGATCCTAATTAATACAAAAAAAACTAATTTTGCCGAGCTTTCGATATAATTTAATCTTTTTCAAGATTTGTCTTAGAAATAGTAAACTGAGGAACTTTTCATTACACATATTATGTTCTGGACGTGGTGATGTTTTCATTTATTGATATTGTGGTTGTATTCTAAGGTATATTGTACTTCGTAATAAAGTGAAAACTTTCTTTTTATTAGCAGTCGTTTTATCTCCAGCAATTAATCCCTGTAGGTTAGGAAAGAAAGTTAATTGTTTATTACAATTCTTTATGTCACCTGAGGTTATAATGAGGTTGGTTTACAATTATAGTTAAAGTGTATAGAGAAGAGGAAATTATTATAGGATTCCAAATATCTTGAAATCTATTCTTCACAATTTTACTTGACAGTTTAAATAATTGCATTCCATTTTGAGATGATGTTTTGACGTCTTTCAGGCTGCAGCTGCGGCTAATTTATGGGATACAGATTTTACCTAATTTTTTCTAGCTTTAAATGAGTAACTACTTTCTTCTCGATTAGTTTGCTCTTCGTAATAGCTGGTTGTAGGAATCCTTTTTGGTCTTCATAGAATCATTACCTGTGCATTGGGATAGAAACTTATTAGTTTTTTATTAATTACTACGTTACTTTTAGTTACAGCACTTTTTTATTTTCATATTCTAGTTGGGGCGTGTTACTTTGCTGGCATGTTCTGATAAATAAAATTTTCTTAAAAAGATGTTGGCTTCTCTGGTTATTTGAATGTTAAATTTTCGATTTATAAGCGCTTTGAAGTAGATAAGAAATGGCGATGTTTTTCATCATCTGTATAAAACATATTCAGGAATGTAGGACACCACAATATTAAAACACCATCTTCAGTTGATGGGCTACTCTTATATTCGCTTCTGTTAAGTAGCAACTTTTAGAGTATTCTTCAAAAAATAATAACTTTTAAGTTGAAAAGTTGTTTTATTTAAGTTTATCTTTTATTTTAGTTTTATATAGTCTATTTCTAAAAGAAATAACGTTCCAGTTAGATGCAACTTTTCTCCCACCTTTCTGTATACCTTAGGGGAAGTTATTATTTTGTCAAACAAGTTTTCATACACCGAGTTTTCTCATCGAAAAGTTTACTGTTGGTTTTTCCTCTAAATATTACACTGTCACTGGAGATAGAACTAAAATCAATATTTTCCCGACTGCAGGTTATGTTTAGTGAATATTGCATCTATTCTTCAACAATATTGATCCAATCTAATGGGAATAACTTTACCCGTAATATCACAACATAAACCAGAAGTGCCTGAAAGAAAATATTTGGGTTACTTGTTTGTAATTTATATTTACTTTTAATTTTACTGTCGTAACAATTATCGGAAGTTTCCTTACTGGTTATAATTTGCAAT
The DNA here is from genome assembly GCA_018340805.1 of Microvelia longipes. Classification (NCBI taxonomy): domain Eukaryota; kingdom Metazoa; phylum Arthropoda; class Insecta; order Hemiptera; family Veliidae; genus Microvelia; species Microvelia longipes. Next base: position 20,040,065 of record JACMZG010001914.1, read on the forward strand.
AATATTTGCTATGGTTGAAAATTTCTAGTACAATTGTTGTAAAATTATTCCGGACGTAAAGAGTAGGCCAAGGCTAAGTACCGGTAACACGCCATTGCCAGCTCTTTTTATCATAATTTCTAGATTTGATTAGAATGTTATGAATGTTTTAAATTGTCTTACCTTAACTTGTTGTTCATTTTAAATTAAACCGAAGTAAATTTAAATATTTATTAGGATGCAATCTAAATAAAACGGTGTTTACAAACAAATTTCATGGTAGAGGAAATGCTCTTTTAGCGGCTTTGAAAATTCCAGTCAATAAAAATTAACACAATATAATTGTGCGAGAGACACCTAAGAAATGTAACAAGCAAGATGCAATCCTACATCTGGGAACTGTTCCATCATTCGACATTCGTCATCATTATTAGCTCGACAGAATTGGTGTCTCTCGCACAGTTATACTGTGTCAACTATTCATGTTTTGCAAAACTCGGTAGTATCAAATGATATATGTTTTGCTGGGCATACATAATTGCGGTGAGAGAGCACCGCTCGTCTCTAGTAAATCCTTCACATTATATTCTTTGGAAATAATTTAAGATCAGAGTGAGTTCAGGCTTTGTCACCGCCCTGATGAGTAAGATATAACAAAACAGAGTGAGACATGACTTTATGTCGAGCCATTAATTATGACGAATGTCGAATGATGGAACAGTTCCCAGATGTAGCATTGCATCTTGCTTGTTACATTTCCTAGGTGTCTCTCGCACAGTTATATTGTGTCAACTATTCATGTTTTGCAAAACTCGGTAGTAACAAATGATATATGTTTTGCTTCCCATTCATGATGGCGGTAAGAGCACCGCTCGTCTCTTGTAAATATACTTCACATTGTATTTGAATTTTCACATTTTCTAGTGAATTTTCGTCCGAAAGTTTTGTCCAGGTAAATTTTTTAGAATTTTCCAAACATGAACATAATTTTATGATGAAAATTCGCTGTACTTACTTATAAATTAATAATCAATAAATTTGAGTGTAAAGAATTATTTATTGTTTAAATTAATTATTATTATACTTTTTTTGTTGCAGGTAAGAATATTCGCTGTGATGTAATAAATACAATATTTTAGTGTCGTTATCTAAATGGCCAAGGTAAATATAATGAAGTTTTCTTATTAAATCAACTTATTGAATTTGTATGAAAATAAGTTTCAACTTTTCTACACACCAATTCTAATATATATATTTTAGACTGTGCCTAAAACGAGATTTGGGGGTCTTAAAGCCTCAGAAGAGTCTTGAATCAAACTTATATTCGTTTAATTAATAATTATATGATATTTTAATCTAACAAACTATTAAATAAATAGTAATGCAATTAATTTCATGTTACTGTAGTAAAATATTAAAAGAAATGAAAAAATTAATAGATAAAATTAAAAACATTGGGTACAGGGTACTTCGAAACTCTTTCTCAATAACGGGTAACGTCGAATTCGGACTCGCTTTGCTCCTTACGATTCAGAATTTTTTAAAAACGTGTACAAGTCATTTGATAAAACTAAATGCTGATAATGATATGACACTTGGTACATATGTTGTTCTTATAAATGACAACATGCCAAAACTTAAACCAATCGACAATTTTTTTATGAAGTTTCTAAATTTTTGCTGAGTGATATTAAAAATATTATATTCCGGGTGGCACAAATACAATAAGTACACTGGGTCCTGGGTGATAAGATAATAACACACACATACATACAGACAACTTTTTAAAAACTTCATAGGAGGTATAAAAAACATTAGTAAAAGATGATTCCGTTAACATACCGGTTTCTGATTTCTTTCAAACACAATATTTTACTTATATGCCTACGGTATAAATGAGGAAAAGTTAATATATGCCTACGGTATAAATGAGGAAAAGTTAATATATGCCTACGGTATAAATGAGGAAAAGTTAATATATTCCTACGGTATAAATGAGGAAAAGTTAATATATGCCTACGGTATAAATGTGGAAAAGTAAAAGTAAAATGATCGAATACATATTTTTAATCTGGCCTGCTCTTTTTGATTGGACAGCAGGGGATTGAGTAATTAGAGAAAGGGTAGGACTATCGTAATAAAAAATATGATAATACTAACGGAATGTTTTGTCTTTGTTGCTCTTTTTCTTCTACTTCTGTGATAGAGTTGACTCTGGGTATACACTTGCATTGCAAAACTATAAAGAAGGGGACAAGATTTAGGGGCCTTAAAGCCAGAGAAGAGTTTTTCATCAAAATTGAATTTCTTTACAAGGGAATTTAATTTTTTCCTAAAAGTGTCTTAGGAAATTAGGAGAGCAACTCATTGCTCATTGCTGAGCACTTGCTTGTAGTCCAATAAACTGAGCTAGACTTTAACATATGCAGCTACCCTAAATTCCTCTAGTACTGGACAGATGGCTATGGAATGGACATTGCCCTACTAAGAATGAAGATTGCATAAAGGTTAGGTTAAGGCTAAGCCCTCAAAAGTCATTTATATCAAACAAATATAAATTTCCAGACGCGACGTCCCTCTCCAGTAAAGTAATGGCATGACCCTTATCGTAATAAAACTTTGAAACTATTGTTACTGCTCGACTTTTCCTCTGAATTCATTGCAGAAGTTGAAATGAATAATCGAATTGTCTAAATAATTAATGAAGTGTCCTCCAATAGTTTTCAGGTTTCTGTCTGGTTTCCCTTTGTTATTATCGTGACTTTTGGCTCCAAGTTTTATACTTTCTAACTTTGAGATTGATTTCCAAGGTAAAAGATTAATGAACTTGAGTTTCTATTACTGTCACCTTAGAATAATACTATATACAGAAGGAGCACTACTGATAACACGAAAGGGGGTTCACTGGTGCACCTAAGTAATGCTGCCACCCTAACAATATACAATTTTCTAAAAAAAAGTTGGCAATACTTCCGGTGGCTGAATTATTATTTTCTATTATTAATTAACGATTGATTATTCATAAAATACTAATATAAATATTGGTGCATTACAATATTTAAAGCATTTTAAATTGTAGTGTAACGTATTTATTATAGTTATATATAAAAAGTAGTCCTCGTCAACTAAATGTAGATTCTTGTATTCCGCCACCCTTTTGCCATCTAAGACCAGTTTTATTAAATACTCAGCAGGTGTTTTAAGTTATTATATTTGTTCTTTACGATCTTTCTTCATTAATAGATATTTATGACAAATATTTAAAATAATGTTTTGTTGTCAGGTTGGCAGCATTACTTAGGTGCACCAGTCAACCGGCTTTCGTGTTATCAGTGGAATTACATTGTGTTTACGGTCCTGTGCTCCTTCTGTATATAGTATTATTCTAAGACTGTCACTGTGGTGATATATGACTTCTGGGTGACAATATTAATTGCATTGATTTTGTTAGCAATTTTTTATCAGGAAATGCCGTTTATAAGGTTGTTCGTATAGAAGGATTGAGTAAGACTTATAATAACACAGGGGCCTTACAACTCGGCGGCTCTACGGCCACATGGTTCTTGTCCTATAACAGTTCATCATACTACTAGTTTATAAAAGTGGCATACTGCTACGATAAAAGCACATTTTCTAATGTCAGTCAAAAAAATCGTGATTTGTTTTCCTTATGTTGTGTATGTCAATCAATAAGACCGGAATTAATACTGATATTAAAATGTAACTTCGTATTTTCGTTAAATATACATAGTAGTACATGTGTACTATATTCCAGCTCAATCTAAACACTGTTTAAAGATTTGTGACTTTTTGAAATGTTTAGGGGCCATTATTAAAGGTTAATGACGTGACAAATATTTTTTAAACAACAGAGTTTGGGGTAATAACAAAGTTGATTTTTGTACCAAATTTCATTTCGATCCGGAAAAGCGTTTGAATGTTATCGTTTCCTACAGAAACGTCTAGGAATAAAAATTTTGTTTATACATTTATATATATATATATATATATATATATATATATATATATATATATATATATATATATATATATATATATATATATATATATATATATATACATACATACATACATACATACATACATACATATATATATATATATATATATATATATATAATATATATATATATATATATATATATGTATTACATTATATTATATTATATATATTATTTTTTTGATCAATGAGTCCCTTAAGAAAAGATACAAGGTATACCCGAAGCACGGCATATATCATTTTTGTGTGTTAATTAAATCATAATATATTCGACTGCTTTTTTTATTGATTATTTCTTTACACATGTCTTAACTATATTATAGCAAACTGAAAATTAAAAATTTGTATGACTGCTTTCCTGTTAACGATTTTTATTTTCTTTAGAGATGGAAAACATGAGAATTCTAATCCTCACAGGAGATTGAAAGTTGAAAGGAAACTTTTAACATGTCAATATTTTCTATTTCCTTTAGAAAATCTACCCCTTTTTCTTTCCAAGAATATCTCATATTAAAATATACCTTTTTCGTTTTACGCCTAATACCTTTGAAAGTTTCATCTATATTCAGTATTTCACATACGACATACCTTCGTATGTGTACATTATATGTAATAATTTTTTTTTTTTATTTTCTTTATTGAAGTAAAAATATTTCTTTCTCCAAATAGAAAATAATCATGTTTTTACTCCTGTACTTTGTCAATAAAAATATTGACAAGAATAAACAATACCCAGCTTTAGCGAATTTTCAAAGGAAAAATGAGCTTATAAGATTGGGGTTACATTGAGAAGTAGGGGAATCGGTTCAAACACAATTTAGGCTTTGTTGTATAGCTGTGGAATAGCTACATCCCCATTATTTGATTCATATGTGATTTTTCAAAAGCATTAGTCTCTTTGTTTTGGAAAGTCGCTATAACCTGTCATAGATCGAATTTATATTAATTGGTTTATTGTTCATTTTTTTTTCTCCAACGACATTATGTTTTATCAAAAGCACTTGAGTTGACTGTTTTTTCTGAGTACTGTTATAAATAAATATTAATCTAAATACCGCTTATCATTAAAACAGTTGTTATCGTTGTTGTAATTTCTGTCTGCATTTATAGTTCAGAGAACAATGTCCTCTTATCATTGTTTATTTACTTTTACTGATAACACAGTGGTTACAATCAGCTGTTTTTACGCGACTTATAATGTCAATATAGTATTATAACGGTGGGATGTTCCTCCAGTTTTTTACTTTTCCTTATTTATACCGTAGGTATATAGGAAAAGTATTGTGTTGTAGTATTGTACATCCGTTTTAGGTTTTTTGAAGATCTAATAAGTAGTTTTTACTAAGTTTCGTGTTTGTCATGTAAAATGAGCTACGATTTTTACAAAGATCGTAGCTCCCTGTGTTTCTATGCTAGAGGTAGAAATTTGATACGAAAATCAAATTTAAGGTCTGATTGTGCTAACCTAAATCATTAACCAGAAATAATGAGTCAGCAAAAATTTCAAATTTAATAAAACGCGGAAAAATGTTAGATTAATTTGCAATTCAACTTGCATTTAGTCAAATGTAACACTAAGAAATATACCAAGTTGCACATCATTAGCATTAGTTTACATTTTTATCTAACGACATGTCGTTTTTTTTAAATTTCAAAAATCGAGAAATAATCTAATCCAGGAACAAGTTAGTAATAAAATTTGGTTCAAATATATCCCTTTATGTGGAAAATAACTATACCATGTTTCATTTTATATGAAACGAAATCACCTATGATCTAGTTTGTCTACGGTTTAATGTTAAACAGCATAGAGTGAGGTATCTGGATTGGTGACAACTGGAAATAAAATTGATGTTTCTACTATTTGAAGACGAGCGGAGAGAGTCAGAAGACGTATTGCAAAATACATTCGAGAATTCTGAGGACGAGCGAAGCGAGTCCGAAGTCGTGAGGATGAGCTCAGCGAATCTGGTGGTGAGGAAAAGATCCGAGATACCCCATACCCGATTTTTGGTATTAAATCAAGATAAAGCTTAATATTGACTCATGAAACCTTAATTTTAACCATAATTAAAATCCAAATTATTTAATAAGGCTTTATAAGCAATTTAGTGAACAAATTGTACTTGTAGACGTATGTAAACATTAAATATAGGAAACTCTCAGTTTTATTTCCAGGTTTTATTTGTCATATCTTCTCATTTTCCCAACATTTTTTTTATTAAAATGAACCTTATTCTATTCCTATAAGATTATTATATTATTTTTGTTCTAAGAACCTTACTCTTTCTGATGATTTATTTTGAACCAAAGACATTGTGCACTTCTTTTATGTGTGGTTGTGACCAGAATGGTTCCTCCTCACTGTTCCTTGGCAGTACAGTTTTAAAGGTCGGTAGTTAGATATTATATGTATTTAAGCTTATCATAAGTATATACAGTATGTTATGTATGATATGTCTTCAGTGCTTATGTGTTCAGTGAGTCATTATTTTATTCTCAATTAATTGTTCTATACCTCATTTACATGATCACCTATCTAATCAAAGAATATATAACTTCTTTGGTATCTAATAGACGCAGACGATTTGATGTTCGATAACATTCTAATATTCCGACATTTACATCCGTTTTAGTAATTTGGTCAGTAAACAAAGTTTTTAGAGTTAATGTTCTATTACGTTTTTTAATGTTCAACTCTTGTTTTCTAAAACTGCTTCAATTTCTCTTTGTCAAGGAAACTAAGCTGAAGTTAATATAAAACAGAAATTCAGGTTCACATAATCTCTAGATTAACAGAGCTGAAGTTATTTAGAGGTTAGAGATAATTTAAAATACCATTCCTCTAAATTAAGCTCACATATCTCTATTAAACTTTAACTCTACTATTGTCTCTTGGTCTTGCGCTCACTATGAAAGTAGCTAGCTTTGCATAACTAAAGTTTTATTTCCAACCCGTTTGTTTGTATCTTCTAAGAAAATTTTATTTTTAATGTATTGTAGTAGTAGGTAAATTCTTCTTTCGTTTTGACTTTATTGGCTGTACCTCTTTGATTTTGATGTTTTGAGATCCAATCATTTAACAGAGTTTCATTTAACTTATAATATTATAAATATTATTAATATTATAAATAATATTAATAAATTAATATTATTTATAAAGTACTGCAGTCTTCAAAAAATTTAAATTATATACAATCATTTAACGGTTATTTTATTATGTACTTTATAAATAGGAGTGTTCTTATATACTCTATATTTCTATACAAATACCTGTATGCTCTCTCAAACTTAACTTGGGGTTGACTTAAAGATACTTTGCCCTTAAAGTGTATATTTTGCCCTTTGAGGTTAATCTATATACTAGTTTAGTTTCCAATATGGCTGATATTTATAAATACTGTAAGTGACACTTTTGCCAAGTTCACTTCATTCTTTAGTCCTTCTTTAACATCCCTAGGTGACATGTTAGCTTTTTATCTTTTACTATTTTTAATCTTTAAAAGGTTAATAACTATGACAAAAATGTTTTATAGTATATTAATCTTAAGGCCATACCCTCGCTTTCCTATGATTGATGTATCCGTCTCATCATATGACATTCGTGTTATCCGTGTTATGACGAGCTTTCTTAAAATTGATGGCCTTTTCTCTTAACATTGGTTTTTTTCATCACGGTTTTTATCTATCTATTTTACTTGTCTTTTGCTCTGTCAGTTCTTTCTAGCTGACGTTTTCTAGCTTCCTTTTTTAAAAAAAACTACGTATTTTTTTCTTCTTATTTTTTCTGTAATTTTTTTTACCATAGAAATGGAAGTATTCAATATTACATTTCCTCCTTTTTTAACTTTTCCTGAATAAAATCTCGAAAGTATAAAGTAATAATGTCCGTTTTCTTCTTCTTTAGTTCTGCTTAAAATAGTGGAAAAATGTTATCGCCGGTTGCCATGGATATTTCCGTCTTATATATATATATATATAATATATATATATATATATATATATATATATATATATATATATATATATATATATATATATATATATATATATGTGTGTGTGGTGTGTGTGTGTGTTTGTGTGTACTAAAATGTTACTTAAAATTCTGATCTTTGGGATATTTATTAACTTGTATTAACATAGGTAAATGGTAGTAAACTATGCAAATATTTTTTTCTGTCAAATATTATAAGCAATATGTATTTCCAAGATTATAAATAATACTTTACATGTATTTAAACATGTAGATCTATAGACTCTAGTTTACACTATATTGAGAAGGCGCACATGTTATACCCAGATTTCTAAAATATAATACGCCAAAGTATGGCAACCTTAGTATAACAAGTGGATAGCAGGGGCTACGATGCCAGGATTGTCAGCGATCCACGCAGAAAGCCACCAAGGCCACTGATCGCGGGTGTGCATCAAGGGGATCTTGCTGTTTTAGGTATAAGCCACAAAGGAAAGCATTTTGAGCCAAAGCAAAGTCAGAGCTTTCCTACCAGAGCTGAACCCCGAGATCCATTACATCATGCGATCACAAGAAAGTAGACATATAAAGGGAATAGTTTGCTGGCTTCGGTCCACAAACGTGGCTATGTCATACAGGGTTAAGCATCCTACAACCTCAGTGGTCAGGTAAACTGGGGACTTCAGCCCTAGATGTTTCAACATTTATACTCAAGTCTTTGTGTATATCGGATGATACACAAGTTTATATTCAACTTAGCTCCATTTAGTATAGAAGTAACTTAGGCCCTTATTTAATGACTTGATTTAATAATTAAATGACTGATACCTAAATAAGATACAAATGTTTAGGGTTTCTTATACCCTTCTCTAAAGGAAGTCTTAAGTCTTAAGTCTTATTGCTTTAGTAAAATCTCTTTGAATGCGGGCCTTAGTGTTAACATTTTTTTTTTTTTTATTATGACCTAAGAAATATTTCAAACCATACAAAATGAGCTTCAGCTTCATTTTTAACGTTCGATCTCCGTGGAAGACTTGTAGATATTAATCGCTGAAGCATACACATGCGTAATATAAAATAAATATCTAATAGGAAGCAAACAATTAATTTATAATTCATTAAAACGGAACCGATACGGGTTATTAAAAAATTATTTTTCTAACGATGTCGTTCAGATCACATTTCTATGTTACAATAGGTAATTAAATATGAACAAAGATTTTAAGTTGGAGGGAAGGCACTTGCAAGGTCGTGGGCTTTATACGGCCTGGAGGGGCCTTTTCCAGGCTTCTGTTTTAGACACTGCTTTCTCTTTGTGGTAATGTGCTGGGTGGGGGCAGTCAAATACAATACAACTACGTTTCGAGATGAAATTAGGTCATAATTTAGCTCCTTATTATTTTATACAAATTGTAAAACAAGCTATTCACGAGAATTTTGTTTAATAAATAACCTTATTCATCAAAGAGAATATTAAATTTTCTGCTTTATTAATTTAATTATTTTGTTTAGAAAACCCAGAGTAACCTAACCCATGTGTTTGTAGTTTAGTTAGACGAAGACATACTATACTTTAATATTGTATCAGCTATTTTATTCAATTAAATTTCTTTTGAAAGTCTTATGAAAAATGCTTCTACATACGTTTACAATCTCATATTCTAACTGTACAAGTTATACCAGCGGGAACCAATGAGGTTTAGTTGTATGTTAAACTACGCCCTTATTTTTAAATCGAACCAGCCTCGCATTGGTTCCTCAACACTATTTTCCCATGCTGTCAACTGGTTATAACCGTGTGCAATACTTTTACAAGGCCATCGGTATAAAATCAACGATGCTACCCTCCTTCAACGCTTGCGATTTTGTTATCATCCGATGAAAACAACGGTGATCGGATTAATTAAAATATTTCTCACACTTCTAGTTCTATAAAATACCAATACCAACAAATGTGCTGTTTTATTTGAATATTAGCATTCATTAAATTTCGTTGACCAATCGTGTGAAATTTGGTTCGTAACGCATTTCATCAAGATCAAATTTTGTATGCATGCAAAAAGGTTTGGAAGAAGTAATTTTAGCACGAATTGCTTATCCAAGGTATTCTTCCGTGGATTTGTATATTGCACTTGTATACTAAATTTCAACTAAATTAAATTAAATTAAACTAAACTAAACTCTAACCTTACAGCTTTATCAGAACATATGACAAAACTTGACCACCGACCAGACAAAGAAAACTGTCGTATACTTCATACAGAACCACATACAGACAAAAGGAAATTTTAGAAATGCTCTATATAAAAAGCTGACAAAGACAGTATGAACAAAAAACAAGACATTAAACAATCTTAGCAGTATTTATTTTAATATATCTTAAAATCATAATTTTTCCTTTACCTTTTGTATTTCATTTAAATTTACTTAGTTAGACACATGACATAAAAAAACAATCAAAATTTTATTATTTTCCAACTTTTCATTTTTGTCATTTAAAGAACTGAAGAAGCTCAGGATCCCTGGCGAAAGCTCTTCAAAAATTTATTTTCAATAAAGTTTTATAAGGACTAAAGTCTTCATTAATTTAATTGATATTAAATTTGTAATAGTCCAAAAAGCTCTAAAGTTATTAAATTAAATTATTATCCGATTCTTTATAATTTCTTAAAAAACGTGCACAAGTTATTCGATCAAAATTGAAATAATGCTGATAATGAGATGAAACTTGGCACATATGTATTATACATGGCTACATGCGTGCTAAATCTCAAATTTTTCTCAAACTTTTTCCGCGTTTTATGATTTTTTCGAAATTTTTTCTGTTATTATTGCGGGATAATGATGTCATAACAAATTATTTTCCGGATAAGACTACTACATCTTATGTTTGATTTTTGTACGAAGTTTCAACTCTCTAGCATAAAAACACTGGGAGCTAAAATGATAACATACACTTACACATACAGACAGACAACTTTGTGATAACAACTCAAAATGCCTTAAAACACCTGAAACGGATATTTCAGGTGACATCCCGGTTTCATATTAGTGAATTTCCTTTGGAAATTCGGCTAATGGGATAGGCGTCATGGCGGAATTCGAACCTCGGACCACGACACAAATCCGTTTCAGAGGTCCCTAATGACGAAAAAATACGTTTCGCGAGACTTGCGAAACGAAATGCGCGAATTGCGGAATACGCTAAAACCTTTTAAGATAACTTACTAAGCTTAAAGATAAGTAACTAATCTTTAAATTAGTGCAAATAATAGTGCGTACTTCTAATTTTAGAGGCATAGTTTTGTATAACCAACTGATAATTATGCGCATTTCCTTTGGAAAATACAGACAAAATGAGTTACGAGCAGTGCTTGACAATTGAGTAACTGCTTAGGTTCTAAAGCATGAAACCGGAACCACGCAATGGGCATGGTTCTGCATAAGCAAGAAATGGGTTCTTTAGCACGGAAAACGCATTCTACATGAAATTCGCCCGACAGCGGACCACGCGCCGGAATTATTTATTTAGTAGTTGTAAACTTATATAATGTAAAAAGCACGGAAACACGCATCCAAAGGAAATTCCCCCGACATGCGGACCACCGCGCCAGAATTTTTTTTGCTAACGTAGTATTCTTCCTATACCTACGGTATAAATGAGGAAAAGTAAAGAAGAGATATTTTCAAAATAATTACTTAAAAAAGGAGGAAGAATATTATGGTAGGGAAGGTTAGTTGTAACACTGCCGCTAGAGACCAGCACCGAGTTCACTCCTACCTTCTGTCTGACGTATCGTATACCTTTCGACATTCTATATATTCTTTGGTAATATAGAAAGAGTTTTATAAAACAGTTTAAGAACATTGAAATACTTTTATTTGGTTCAACTTCTTTTTATCACAGAATTTTAAAGAAAAGTTTTTTCACAAAATGACAGAAAAGGTGTTTCCTTTAAAATATTAAAATTTTCCCTTTAACTTTCTTAATTTAATTTTTAAACTTTGTTATAAGTTTGATATTATAATAATCTCTTTCTTAATTCAGTAAAAAAGTAAATTTTAAAGAAATATATCAGGGAGTTTTCACAACGTAATGTCGTACAACTTTCCATTATTATGTCTTAAAGGTATTAGAAGCCTTTAATACGAAGCCCTATAAAACTAAGAAATTCTATGTTTGTTAGTATTCATTTGTTAAAATTAGGTGTCAAGCAAGAAATAAAAACGTAGAATGTCGTGCTTATTTTTAGCTTACTTGCTCTTAAAAGCTAACATGTTTTTACTTTTCTTCATTTATACCGAGAGTATATACGAAACGTGTTTGTACTAAAAGTTTGAAACCAAGATTTCACCTGAATTATTATTTTCAGATGTTTTTAGACCTCCTGGCTGGTTTTTACTAAGTTGCTTGTCTATATTTGCGTGTATCTCATCGTATCTCCTATTGTGTTTAAGTCAGAGAATTTAAGCTTGGTAACCTTCTGCCTGGCCAAGACATTAAATCTCCTAAGAAAATTAGGTAAAATGTGTGTATTTTGCACCTACATTAACGAGTATAAAGAGACTGTACAAGAGATCTCTCTTGTGTGAGGGATCCACTTGTGGGTGGAGACCCCAATTTGGGTCACCACTTCCTATGTGGCTCAATAAATTAAGTTCAATGAATGAAGTAATACCTGTTTAAGGCTCTTCGGTCATTGAAAATGAAGGCGTATCCACCTTGCGTAAACCGCATTTCAGATGGTATTTCGCTATTTGTAAGTTAGTCAGATTTTTACTCGCAATAGATAATGAGGAATATGTAAATAATTTGGGGACGTAAGGCTTCAGACTTTTTATTTATTTTGAGCGACGATTTAACGGGATTCTGACTAACGGGATTCTGACGATCGGGAGGACTTATTGAAGGGATCGATTCCTTTTTCTCTGATTTAAAATATATATATTTCCGAGATATTATTTAACCTAAATATAACCGGAAACCTATCCAATATCAAAGCTAAATTTTAATAAAAAGTTAGTGGTTAGTAAGTTTAGTAAAGGAAAACACGAAAAGTTACTTAACTTTCCGATTACTACATTTTCCGAATTCATGTTTTGTTGATCTACTGGATGAGCAATATAATTTTAACCAAATAATTGTAATCTTAATCTAAAGCTTAATTTTGAATGAAATAACTAAAGATTCTAAATCTCTTTCTTTTATTTCGTTACCCAAATTAAGAAACAAGTGATTGGGGAGAAAGGTTAGGGACTGAGTTGAATTAATTAAATTGATAACAAGGTTAGAAATCAAGTACAATGTCAAGAGAGAAGTTAAATTAGAGCTAAGCTGAGAAACGAGTAGAATTAAGAGATGTGTAAAGAACAAGTTTAATTAGAGACGACTTTAACTACGAGTTGAATGCCTCCAATGCACAGCCAGTTATTTGTATAATCCAGTTAAAACCAATTCGGACCTCTCTGTAACGCTATTGATTAGCCACTTTCTTTACAAGAAATACTTTCCAGAAGCTGTTGAATATTTATTTGTGAATTTCATAAGACTTTAAGATCTGGTGATTTAAAAAAAAAATGATTTGGATTGGATTTGAAAAAGAAGGATTTTTCGAACCTGGAATTGATTTGACTCAGCGAAACAATAAAACTTTAAGACCTGTTTAGTGTTCAATCTTTTAAATTTTATCCAACTTATAATGGCTATATGCTATCTGATCGATGGTTTTAGGTGTAGATTGTAAAGTAAAAAGCCAAACTTATAAAGAGATACAATTACTAGTAATATCTTTTAAAGTCATATTGAAACAAAATATGTTCATAAAGGAAAAACAAATAGAAATTTCAAGTCTCCTTAGCTGGATAAATGCTAATGTTAATTAAATTTTCCTCTCATGAGAACCGCATACCTCCCACACAGTCCTGACTGTTTCAACATGCACTCCTACCTATGATTGCATTCCAATAAATTTAATTATCAATTTAAAGCGTACCAGCGGGTCCAAATTGATTTTCGCTTCATGGCTGGTCTTTATTTCAAAATAAAGACCGAAATTCTTATATTCCTTTGAATTAAATTCACAACATATATGAATAAAACTAAGCTCTTCCTTATCTTATATTTGCAGTTCGAAATCTATTGCAGGATTTTATGTTTAAAAATGTAAAGAAACTAGAAATTTGAATAATTTACCTCTACTGGTATAATTTTTTATGGTAGTACTTTTCAATTTCTTAATACTCCGTGCAAATAAGTCATAAAGTTTGCAATTCTTAAGCAAATAATACTGGTTAGTACAGCGCATTCAGGTATTTAATATTTTGTTTAGAAGCTTTGTTTAAGAATCTAATGACGCTTTATCATGATTAAGTTTTACTTGAATTTACGGTTTATCATTAATAATCAGAGGTGCCACCATGTAAATTATAATTCAAGTGTTTTTTGTCCCAATCCTGGTCATCAAGGCCTTATGAATGATCTTTTCCTAAGAGACGAGGCTCGAGACTACTTGGTGTACAAGTAGTCCACTCCTAAAGAAGTGTAATGCTGAATTTTTAACTCACTCTTAAAAATTCTAGTGGCTTTTGCTGAGTGAAAAGTTAAAAAACTGAATAGAGTTTTATGTATCATAACCCCAAAAAATGAACAAGAAGCATTAATATCTTCCAAAATTAGCTTATCAAACAAAATTCGCCCGGGTTGCGGTCCTCCGCAACAATAATCTGTTTCTTGAAAAAATCTATACAAATGTTGACGTCACATGTTCTACCTTTTGGTAAAAAAACAAGTTCGTCCATATTTCCCTTGCTTCACTAGACAACTCCCTACACATCTCTGATTAAGCTCAAACCCGCACTACACTTTACCCTTATACAAACTCCTTAACTCTTATACAAACAACAAAACACTCTAAACCCGCAACACTTAATACATTATTCAACATTCAACAGCATGGCTAGAGATAAAAGAGATTATATAAAAAACTTGGGTCTCTCATTACTTTATACTTATCTGTGATGGTTTTACTTATGAGGGTTTTGTTAGTTTTTAAGTTTTTTATAAACTTTTGTGTTAAAAATATCGCTTGGTAATGTAAATGTTTACAGCGAATTTATGTTCTAAATATTAAAATGCGAGCATAATTTTACTCCTTTTAATTTTTTCCTGGATATTCTTAACGTATCAGTTAAAAGAAATGATCTGACGAAGAAGAAGTAATAAATAAACTAAATAAACTCATTCGCCTTTGATTATTTAGTCCATGTAAGTGATTACACTTAGATGGCAACTTAGGACATTGTGAAAACCAATAGGGAACAAGTTTAGTATGTATTGAAGGTTTAACTCGTCCAGTACGATCACAACTGTTGGAGCAGCCACTCAGGTCCAGCTTTATTCTGCCACAGCTCTTAAATCAACGATATGCTTTAACTAACAGCTATTTATACCGAAGCACTTATAGAGATACACAAGATGTACATTCCGAAGCACAAGAGGAACATAGCCTCTTTTCAGGGGCTTTGAGAGCCCCTGAGAAACCTTCATAAACTTACTCTTGAATGAAACCTCCTTCAAGAGTATATTAAGCTTATGATAAATAAATTGATTTCAGCTTCCTGCACATTGATTGTGTTTTGAATTGTATTTTCACATTTTACTATATGAGTTATTGTAAATTTTATTTGATTATATTTTTACCAAAGGTTGTCATGTTACTTTTTCGATGTTTCAAAATTTAACCTATAGGGCTCCTCTAGTAATAATATCTCTATGATTTCTCCTCCCTGGGTGTTTTGACTCCCTGATACTAGAGGAGGCATAGCCTATCTCAATGCATTGAGAGGGCTGAAACATCTCTTTGGGGCTCTGTGTAACCTCATTGAAACCTCCGTCATGAATGAGTTAAAGTTGTGTTCGGTTTTCCGCACATTGGTTGTTTCAATTTGTATTTTTAACGTTCTACTATATAAGTTATTGTAATGTTGTACTGATTATTTGATTATATTCATAACCAAAGGTGGTCAGGTTACTTTTTCGATGCTTCAAAATTTAACCTTTAGGACACCTCTAGTAATATTATCTGGACTGCTGTTATACTGATATACCTTTAGTTCATGCCTGAACGTTAGTAATTTGGAATTTCAAATGAAAAATAGCGTAGGTTGTAGTAGAGTTTTGTCGTTACGAAAACAGATTAGAACTAAACATAATGAGTGCCAGTAATAATGACAAATATCGAATAGTTGATCAGTTTTTAAGTAGCATCTCATAACGTCATTTGTGTCTTCCGTATAATTATATTGTTTTAATTAATTATACTTTGCTTAAGTTGTTTATGTCAAATGCTATTCAATATTGTAATTACTGCATTTTCAGTTTCCGAACGAACCAAGAAGAAAGGGAATTAAAAAACCTAGTAGTCAAACTAAGCTAATTTCTGTTTGCGAGGTCACTTATTAACCAAATAGATTCCTGTCTTATTTCTTAAGATTAATATTATTTTGACTTCGTTGCAGTCATTAAAATCTGTCAAAACCTAACCCAACTTATCGGATTTTAGCAATCTAAGTATTTCTGATAAAACATCAATAAAATCTATAAAATTTATAATTTTGAAATATTACGTATCTAGAAATAAAATTAAATTCTTAAGGGAAAGATAAATAATTGGCAGTTTCTGTCTGGAGAACGATAAGGGAATCAAAACCTTGCCCCGGGCTATAATCTTGATTTAAGACCCCCCTCCTCAACGCTCAATTTATACCCCAGTCCTACAACTTATCCCTTTCACTTTATGAATTAATCTGTTATGTTTCTAAATTAATTTCATTTATTAAATATGAAGATTAGAATTTTATATTTTTAAAATTTTTTGTTACTATCCCTGATAGTGGGTAATGCAGAGAATAAACAACCCTCGTCTAAGGGTAAAAACGTCGTAAATTCTGTATATTTATCTACTTTAGGTCTGTGATTATATTCATTATTTCTGAGAACACGCATTTTTTTACATTTATAAGAACAAAATGGGGCAAAAAAACCACGTATACCCATGCCCATATATGTATATATATATATATATATATAATATATATATATATATATATATATATATATATATAATATATATATATATAATATATATATAATAATATATATAAATTTTATATAAAATTCTAAGATACGATTAATTAATATCCTAAAATATTCTCATAATTTAGAAAGGCATTAAAGAAATTATAAACCTTTATGGTAATGCTTTGTAATGGTAGCCTTTTTTATCCTTAAGAAAATATCAAAAAACTTATATGGCACTACACTCTTCATTTAATATTAGTGAATTTCCAAAAGGAAAAATCAGCTAATAAGGTTGGAGTCATGTTTTTTACATTTCAAGCTATCCTTATATAAATATAAATGGAAGCGAGGAATCAGATAACTTAGAAACTGCATTTCTCTTAAATACTTAGAACCAGATATATTTTCAAATTAGTAAAATTCCCTTTTCCAGCGAAAAAGGAAGCTCAAGATAGCAAGCCAGGCAAATTCTCTTTGAAATGCGTGTTTTTTTGTTTAAACAGTCCTCTTCTTGCTTCAATATATATATTATATATATATATATATTATATTATATATATATATATATATATATATATATATATATATATATATATAATATATATAATACTATACATATATGTATATATACACATATGTATTTCTAGACACTTTCTTGTAAACACTCTATCTTTCGAAGATTAATATTTTTTAACCAAACTTGGTGCAAAAATCAACCTTCGGGAGGACACGAACCCTATTGAAACAGGTTTTTGTGACGTCATTAACCCGGTTTGCTGAGTCAGCGAAATTTTCAAAAATCAGCTAAATTCAGGGTTAATATTTTTGCCGCGAAAAGGTCAATATTTATGTTTTTTGAGACGCTGAATCGAATGAAACCG
This sequence comes from Microvelia longipes, assembly GCA_018340805.1. Classification (NCBI taxonomy): domain Eukaryota; kingdom Metazoa; phylum Arthropoda; class Insecta; order Hemiptera; family Veliidae; genus Microvelia; species Microvelia longipes. The sequence continues at coordinate 20,057,998 of JACMZG010001914.1, forward strand.
GTCCGAAGTCGATACGACCATCTAAGTGACCTAAAAATCGAAAAAACCATTGTAAATTACCAAAAAACCAAAATTTTGGTCGATAAAAAATAAATTTCGAGTAGGGGTGTCGTTTTCTATGTAATTTGGGCGCTGAATCGAATGAAACCGGTCCGAAAGACGATACGACTACTTTAAGTTACCAAAAAGTCGAAAAACACAAAAAATATAGAAAACCAACATTACGGTCGTTGAAAATTAAATTTCGAGTAGGGTGTCGTTTTCAATGTTTTTTGGGCCTCTGAGTTGAATGGCAGTGGTCCGGAGTCAATACGACCACTCAAACTCAGGGTACCTGGGTTCACATCCTGGAAGGGTCGATAATTTTTTATCGTTTTTTTTTTTACTAAATATAAGTTTACAACTAGAAAATAATTCGGCGCGGTGGTCCGCATGTCGGGCGAATTTCCTTTGGATGCGAGCACTTAAACCAGAGTACCTGGGTTCACATCCTGGAAGGGTCGATAATTTTTTATCGTTTTTTTTTACTAAATATAAGTTTACAACTAAAAATAATTCTGGCGCGGTGGTCCGCATGTCGGGCGAATTTCCTTTGGATGCGTGTTTCCGTGTTTTTTACATTATATAAGTTTACAACTACTAAATAAATAATTCCGGCGCGGTGGTCCGCTGTCGGGCGAATTTCATTTAGAATGCGTGTTTCCGTGCTAAACAACCCATTTTCTTGCTTATGCAAGAACCATGCCCATTGCGTGGTTCCGGTTCATGCTTTAGAACCTAAGCAGTTACTCAATGTCAAGCACTGCTCGTAACTCATTTTGTCTGTATTTCCAAAGGAAATGCGCTAAACCTTTAAATATAACTGACTATGCTTAAAGATAAGTAACTAATCTTTAAACTAGTGCAAATAATAGTGCGTACTTCTAATTTTAGAGGCATAGTTTTGTACAACAACTGGATGATTATGCGCATTTCCTTTGGAAAATACAGACAAAATGAGTTACGAGCAGTGCTTGACAATTGAGTAACTGCTTAGGTTCTAAAGCATGAACCGGAACCACGCAATGGGCATGGTTCTTGCATAAGCAAGAAATGGGTTGTTTAGCACGGAAACACGCATTCTAAATGAAATTCGCCCGACAGCGGGCCACCGCGCCGGAATTATTTATTTAGTAGTTGTAAACTTATATAATGTAAAAAACACGGAAACACGCATCCAAAGGAAATTCGCCCGACATGCGGACCACCGCGCCAGAATTTTTTAATAATTTAGAGGGCATCGCCCGCGCTATGATGGTGAAATAGAAAAAGCCTCTTTTAAACTTAAGGAGATATAACGACGTCACTTTAAAACATCAGGTCATTTTCAAGAGATGTATGCTTTGCTGCTATCAAATGTTGGCATACTTCAAAAAAGTAGGTCTAAATTTTCCTTATCCGTGAAATATGTGTATTTCTTTGATTTAAATTACTAAATTTTGTTACAAGAATGACAAATGGGTTTTTTGCTTGTGTAAAAACTTTATTGATTAAAAAAATACCGCTCGAATATAAGGAAACACACATTTTAAGAATACAGCATTTTTAATAATTTACCAATATTTCATTAAGTAACTGTAAAAGCTTCCTCTCACCGGATAAAAATTGATTAGATTGATTCGATACTATTACAAAAGTTGAGTACTGTGTTCAATATCAGCCGCTTTGTTCATTTTAACTAGAAAATAGCTTTTATACCGGCTAGTATTGCGGGACTAAAGTCTGTAGTGAGTAAATACTCTGCTCTATGTTATATATACTTGCCTAGGTAGAAGCTAATAGTTTTAAGTATTTATAGCTTTTGCCAAAGCGAATCTCGTACCAGTGAGTATTAGCTACTTAGTGGCTAATTCGGAACATGCGAAAGAAGGGATGAAATTAGCGTGTTTTAAGTTTAAAGTTTAAATAAATTTTTTTAGCACATTATAATTGCAAAAATACCTTGGAAAAAGACAATTAACGATTTAAACATCGAAGCGTAAAAACTATAACACTCGAACCAAGTAAACATCTCAACAAACGTCGATTGAATCAAGTAAAAAGCGTAACATAGTCGACAGAAATGGGTTCCGTCAATCCACCTTTCATCTTCACTTTTTATCTTTACCATCAAAATAGTAAAGATAAAACACAAGTTTTATCTTGTGTTCTGTTAAATATAGAGACTAAAAGGTTACCTGGGTAAGCATTAGGCATTGAAGTATGCATATATATAGCAGTATATATACATATATATAAATTATCGTTTGAACCAACCCACGTGCTCCTACACTCAAAGACCTACCTTACTTTATGTCTACTCTTATGATTTTCGTTCGACCTTTAACTCGTAGGCAAGCCGTTAGGGAAATATTCTTTTTTTTCTCTCTCTAGTTGGTTATATTTCCCTGGAGGCATCACTGCTTTTGTCTGCTTTCCAAATTATGGATTTTTGTCTTACCTTAAAAAATTATTATGTTGGTGTAAAAGATTTTTTTAACCTTATTATCTTTAGCCCTCTAGTTATTGTTTAATTTATGCCCTTATATATTTTTCGTGAAGAAAATGCTTTTGGTGAATTTTATGACATTTACTGCCGAATAATCATTTTGTAAATATACTACGAATGAATGATGGAAATTGTTTAAAAGAGTTCAATTTGTTTATACCATTTAAAAACAATTAGCCTTTGGCTTCTTGGCCGCTATGCAACGTCGGCCCTGGGAGCCACTTCTTGGCCTTCGCGTCTCCCTATGGCTGCTAAGCTGCCACATGGTTGTTGTCGTATATCAGTTTGTCATATTAATAGTTTATATAAGTGGCATATTGCTACGATATAAGTGAATTTCCTATGAGTAAAGAAAACGTGATTTGTTAACATCATGTTATACATGTCAATCAATAAATCCGGGACTAATGCTGATAATAAGGTTTAACTTTGACCATGCGTTTCACCATAAATAGTGGTAAATCCGTATACAAGCAGCCCAAACAGACGATTTTTTAAAGATTAGTGATGTTTTTAATTTTTTGCTGTCATTATTGTGGTATTGTGGGTTAATGACGTCACATATTTATAAAACAATTGGGTTCAGGTCATTAATAAAATCAAATTTTGTACTAAGTTTCATTTCGATCGTTTGGAAGTTATCGTGTCGCATAAAAAATTTAGGAAAAAATACGTTCCATACATACATACACACAAAAAATATATATTCTTATCAGTGAGTCCCTTACCAAAAAATCCACTTCCTCCTCTCACCGCTAAAAGGGACAGTTACTCAGTGTAGACATCTCAGGGTGGCATTGCAGCCCTGGAGCCTTGTTATGTTCTCACGTATTTATTTTCACGTGGTCGTATTCTTGAGTATAGCGTATTTTCAAATAAATATACCATAACAATTTTAGTTATTAACATTTCATTTAATTTTGTCTAGTTTATTTAATATTTTTTTTTTAAATAAAAAAAATTTATAACGTCCTTATTTTATAAGGATGAAATATTTTATTATCTTATAGAAGATTAAAGGCGTACAAATATTTATTTATTGAATTAGAATTTCCTTTTAGTAATTGCTTTCGCTCCAATTATAATCGGACTAAAAGATTTTTTTAAATTATATTTTTTTTCTAACTGTATTTTGTTATACGTGTATAATTTTATATATTTTTTATGTTTCTTATGATAGTAACTTTTATAAATAAAAAAGTTAAATAATATTTTTATGATTGATAAGGAGGTGAAGTATTACAGAAATTAAAGTAAAACTTTAATTGAATTAAAGTATACTTTAATTTTCTTTACTAAAAATAAGTTAGGGGTTGTGATTAGAAGAGACGTGATAAGAAAGATCAATGATATGTTGTAACAAACTGATTAGGCACGCCCGCCTGATGAACAAATAATAAAAAAATCCAGATTAACATTAACTTTCTTTTGATGTATCATCGACTCAAATTTCCATTTCTGAACATTTTTAGTTTATCCTTTGCCCAAATTTGTTCAAATTTGAACAAATATATTTTCAGATTACAATTATGAGACTAATAAAAAATTTATTACTATTTTTGTTAAAGTTACCCCTTTATTTAGCGTAAGGGCTATAAATAAATCGTTTTCTTACTACATGAAGGAGATGCTTGTGTCAACGGTAAATAAACTGTCCGACATTGACAGTTTCGGCTTTTGACGTCAGTTACGACGGACAGTTTTGATTTTCCGTTCTAAAGGATGGGAAGTCTAAGGAGGGTTGCATGTATCTATCTCCCTGCTTTACACTTATAGTATGACACACGGTTAAAATCAGATGACAGCGTGGGAAAATAATGTTGAGGAGAACCAATGAGGTTTGTCTGATATGAAATTATGGGCGTGGCTTAACATCCAGGATTAACCTCATTAGATCCCTCGCATTATTTTTCCACGCTGTCAACTTATTTTAACCGTGTATCATACTATAACTATCTTGGTCTTATAATATCTGTGTTAAACTAAAGCCTCAAGACTTGTATGGTGCTTACGGCAAATAGACAGAAGCCCTCAAGCTTAGATTTACTTATCTTTGTTGTCTATAGCCAGCTAATAATAATCAAAATAGAGTTAAACTTATCTGTATCGTATCTGTTACTTAACTGTATCGAATTTGAAGTTCGCAATAATAAATAGTTACGGAATATCCGTTTAATTATTTACATTTCGGTTTCAATTATATGATCAAAGTGACACATTGCGTATTGTTGTAACGGGTCTCGTAAAATTATTTGAATTATGTTTTAGTATCGAATTTAAAGTGTGTAATGGCGATTTGTTTGAGCAGAAAATCATTTCACTGCGATTTCAATGTGAATAGATTTAATCTGACCTCAGATGTTATCAGAGCTCTAGAACAGCCACTCGGCTATTATAGAGCCAAAAAATAACTACTTGATGCATATGAAAATAGAAATTGTTTCATCACTAAACAAGAAGCAATTTGTTTATTAATTTTTACTCTTGTTTTCATAGTATTCCCCTGCTTCAAAATGCCCCAGGCGTCCATTCTATTTTAATAAGTTTTCTCCAGATAATAACTTTATTTATAATAATATTAAAAATTGAAAAAGCAACAAAAATAAAGTCTGTTAAAAGCATAATTTATATTATTTTACTTTTTTTATAAAATAAAGTTATTTTACCAACAATTGTTTAATTTGGTTTTCTATTGGTTTGAAAATAAAGCAAATATTTTTCATGCAAACTTTTAATGATTTATATCATTATAAGTTTGTTTTGAGTAATTTTGACAGTCGATTTTTTTAAATAGTAGATTATGTAAGAAGACTATAAAATTGGATTTTGTTTCTGCGAAAATTTGTTTATTGGCGAGCTAAAGGAGACAATAATTAATTTTCAAAGTAAATTTTTACAGCCAGCGGACGTAAAAAAATATTAACGCCTTAACAATGAAATTGTTTTTACTGACATCTTTGAGGGAGTTAAGTAAGCACTTATATAGGCACTTTACAGTCGCCTATAAAAATAGTTTATATATTGCCTCCCTACTTTGTTCATTGTTTGTTTATCCTTTTATTTTCTTTCGATTTCCTTTTAATTTCTTATTGAACATTTTTAAATGAATACAATTGAAGTAAAACTGTGGTTGTGTCTTAACTCTCTGCACCTGCGCTCTTGTGCTTCCTTTCATTTGAAAAATATTAAATAATTTATGATCGAAATTGTATTTAAACTTTTATTGAACCTCTTATAGTTTAAAAGAAAATATTATTTTGAATCCTATTAACTGAGAACTCAGCAAAATCTCTACAACCGACCAGAATGATAGTTTTCAGCCAAGAATATTGGTTCTTTAAATTTGTAAGATCTTTTTTTGGTTAAGTTTTATAATGGTCTATAAAAATAATAAATTAAATTAAACAAAACCTTTATAATTAGTATGTATTGTTAATACTATATTATTAGAAACTCGTTTAAGATAGGCCCTTTCTTACATGGGCCAAAGGGCAGTCGACTCTGGTAGAGTTAGTAATTCTAAACTGTCTGACGACTAACACAACACTCTCGTATCCAGACCGAGACTGCCTACGAGTACTCATTCTTCCAAGTACCTGGGCCTAGCCCTAACAGTCTCACATCTGTAAGAAAAGGTCCTCAGACTAGCCATAAATAACAACTCAATCTTATAAAAGAGTAACTCAGATCTCATCATATTCTTATAATTATAATCAGACTTAATCTACTTAATAAGAGTCCTTAATCTTAATACTAGTGATGCTTCCATGACTAATCCTTTTATATCTAACAATATATGTTGAAACCTCTAATTATCTGAACTTTTTTCTGGTGCCATTTGGTACAAACTATTGATATTTTACTTTTATTACACACCAACGTTTCATTTAGTGAATACAATAATTAATTGTTTTATTGTTATTAGCTTAATATTAAACTTTTATTGTATCTGGTATACACCAATATTGTGTATTGTAAAACTTACGTTAAACTTTTTTGTTTTAAATTATATCAAAAATTTATATAATTAGTTCTGTTATTAATTTTAATTTCGGTTTATAATAATCGCACGTAAAAAATTCATCCGATTTCCATATAATTTGAAACCTTCCTCTAAAAATATATGAGACATCTTGATTTTATGTTTTTCCTAAGAACCTTTAAAAAGTTCTACAAAACTAAATAAAGATATTTCGGGGGACTGCCAGGTCCCAAAAAAGTATTGGTTTAAAAAAGTAGAACAGCACAAATGAAAAAAGTACATATTTGTTTTTCTTTTGATTATCTGGAAAGGAAAAACAAAATGAAAACTTCGTAGGCGAGTAGGGAGAGATGGAGGAAATGTCTGCCCTTTCCGTAGTAAAAGATAAATTAAAATTTTAGCCTTGAAAGAGAAAAATATTTTACAAATTTACTTGTCTTCTTTAATAGTTTATTTTTTCTCTTTATTTTATTTTTTAAATTTATCTTTTATGTTTTATTTGCTTTAATTTTATATTTGTTTTTAGTGCTTGGTTAGTTTTTATTTGTTAAATATAACATTTTTATTTTTCTGTAGTATCTTTATTTCTCTTGATTTTACTTTAACTAATTGCGAAATATGGTCTTTTACATTACCATGGAAATGTTATTGATTTTACTTATTTTTCTTTCTATCGTCTGAAAATAGGGGCATGGTAAACCTAATACCCATGAAACCTAAGGAGACTTTCGTCGAATTTTAAGTTTTGGCTCCATAAGTCGTTTGTACATAATTTTGTTTACAAATGTGCACTAAAGTTTAACAAAGTATGTCTATTTATTTTATTTGATGTATTTAGATTTACTGTATTTTATGTACTATGTTCATTGATTTACTTAAAAATACTCATTGATTTGCTTAAAAATACTTGATTTAAGTTGTAAATTAGTGCTTCTCATGTTTGTGGGCCTACTTAAGAATTAATCAAGCTTAATTGTAGCTTAAACATTGTATTTTTAGTTTTATCGTTAATAAACCTTTTTATATGTTTTTTGTCCAATCAAGTAAAATTCTTTTGAGGAATTTTCTGTTCCAATTATTTTCACCTCCATTTTCTTTGATATTATTTTTTAATTAAATTATTTTATTAGGTTAGCTTAGTTTATATTAGTTTTACTCGGTGAGGGTCATGTTATTTGTTTCATCGAGATGACCCAGTTGAGTAAAGCAAATAAATGGATATATCCTGCTGGTGGGAGTAATATACAGAGTGATACATTTTAAATATATCGCCCTGCATTCTCAGCTCCGTTAGGAGCTATTGCAATAAAATTGATATCAACCCCCCTTAAGTCGACCACTAGGAGTTTAAATCTCTAATATTTTTTTTAATCGTCTAGTATGTATGGTAATCTGATTACCTAATGTGTTTTTCTTCGGTAACTTTAAAATGTTAAATTGGAACATAATATTATATGAATCCTTTTTGAAATTGTGTCCTTTTTATATCCTTTATATCATTATATCCTTTTCAATTTGATACCAATATCGCTGACTTCCGATATTGAATTAGAAGTGTATTAGAAGGTGAATTTCGGTGAACTATAGTAAGCTTATTATTATTAATCAAGATAATTTTATGAGGTAGTGGTCAGATAGGTATAAAAACACCTATCTTTTTATCTTTATACCTATCTGACCACTACCTCATAAAATTATCTTGTTTAAATAGTTTGTTCAATAATTTTATATTAGTCTTATTATTAATTATAAATGGGTCTTTATGTATGCTAAACGATAGCTCGAAACAAAATTACCGGAATTTAATAATATTGATATTAAATTGTTTGAAATACGACACAGTTTTTGAAATAAATAATATAAAGGTATGCTCCAATTTAAATGTTTATAGTTACCGTAGTAAAACACATTTTGGTAATTAGGTTACCCTTTATGCCAAACTATTACCAAAGAAATAATTGGGTATTTGAACTTTCAGTGGTCAACTTAGTGAGGGTAGATACCATTTTTATCACAATGCTAGTTTGAATATATTCTGCTTGTGGGAGTAAAATATCCTCCCAATCTGAATAATATATCCTGCTGGTCTAAGTAATGTATTATAATACAATGAACATTATAAGAAGAAACTTCGTATTGGTCCAGCTTAGTTTTATACTGACTTCTTTGGGTTGAGTCGTTTGGCAATTATTAAATAATAATGCTAAAATTTTATAAAATATTTAGGAATGAAAAGAAATGCTCAAATACATTTTAGTCAAAACATTTTAGGTTTTTTATATGTCCTTCCACGAGCATTTCATTGGATCTGAAAATTCCAATTCCTTCGAAAACTAAGTGAAAAAATTCTTCGCGAGTTATTCGAATGAATAAAGAACGGGAGAAGGGGGGGGGGTGAAAGAAAGCCAATAAGAATACCAACAGGTTCTGAATAATGATGTAGAATGTCTCCTGTCCTCAATATTCCAAACCTAATTCTATTCCTTCTTCCTTCCTCCTTCAGCCATTCTTTCCTCCTCCTTCATACCTCAATTCAGTCCTAATCCAGAATACGCCTCAAGCTATCTCCGTCACCTACTAACACTCTTATAGTCTCTATCTTAGACTGCCACCAGTATTTTTTAACTTTCTCATTTCTTTATTGCCTAAAGCAATTCCAAAGTACATCGGTGCTTTTTTATTTTTCATTCTATTTTTGAGAAAATGTTATATTTTTTTCGCATAATTGTTTCCTTATTTTTTGTTCTATAAAATTTTTGAATGAATCTCTTTTTTTACATTATAATGTTTGAACTTCTTTTAAACAGACTATATTGGAACGTTGTAGTAGTATTTCTTATTACTTATTATTTGTGTTGATTATTTTAGGTTGGTAAAATAATTTGACTAAAAAATATTTCGAGGTACCACTTTACCGGTTTTAAAGGGTACTTTAGAAATTTTCATTCGGGACATAATCTGTTTGGATACCTTATCACCTTATATACAAGAATGCCTTCAAACTCGCTTCGTCCAAGAGCTAGGCCTAAAAAATGTTACTCATTTTATACTACTTCAAACTAATTTTTTCTGAAAATATACCTTAAATTATGATGGAAAAACATAGTGTACCTATCTATAGTGGAGCCCTTCATATAAATGCTCTCGCTCAAAATATTAGAAAATCGCACAGATTTCAGTTTTCTTGCAATAAGTGGTTCCCTGTGGGTCGTGTGTAAAATATTTAATCATCATGTTTTACACCCGACCCACAGGGAGTCCATTTTTTAATGGATGCAATTTCCCTTAAAACGATTTTTCTTTCATCAAAATCGGATTTATGACATTTAACAATCTTAGTAATCTCTTAGCTACTTAGTAATCTGACAAAATAAAACATTGTATAGAACATGAAGGAATTTACTTGTGCCAAATTTTAATTTAATTGGATTTTTAATGAACACATGTCATGAGATAAAAATTGAACTAATACTGATATTTAAATTAAACATAACGCCATTAAACCAGTTTTGTTGAGAAAAATTTATTAATGATGAAAATTAATAGAAAATGTGGTAGGGTTCAAAATGGTATATAAAACTAGTTGTTTAAAAATACATAACAATATCTACTATTTTCTTTGGTATTAAAAATATGAAGTGATTTTGATGTCAACAGAAATGGATTACTTTTAATTTAAGATAGTAAAGCGGCTGAAGTGAAGGAACAATAAGTCTTTTCAACTGAAAAAAACATCACCTCTTGCATCCCACGTTTGTTTTCTTATTCAACCTATGACAATCTCACATCTTTTCACTTTTGTATTTCCTCGGGTTTCCATTGGGATGTAAATAACATTCAGGGTCAGGAGACGAGACTGTAAAAAGAACTTACGACGCAAGGAGTAGAAAAAGAGTTTTTCTTTTGCTTTGTTTTATTATGAATTTCTTTTATCTTTCATTTATATTTCTTTTAACTATTCGTAGGCTGTTTTCTAAAGACACCAGTTAAAGACGTTTAAATTAATTTTGTCAGTTGTTCACTATCGTGAAAAAACTGTGATAAGTCATTTAGAAGTGCTTTAGTGGAGTGGCTGAAAACCCTTGGTTTGTTGAGAAAAGCGAAGACATTTCAGAATTAAGCATTAAGAGACTTTAAGGTCGATATACTTAGGGTGTCGCTTTAAAGGTTTTCTTTTTTATCCTTGAAAAAATACATTTTTGACATAAAAGACGTCATTAGAAATATTTTAGGGAATTTTCATGGAAACATTACGCTTATTAGTAGCTAAGGTTGTTCGGATGACTGAGATAAAGCAGGGGTGATCCTTTCCGATTAGGCCCCTGATTCAATATTTGTATATACAGGGTGGTCCAGCTAAGAAGGACAAGACCTTTTTCTCGGAAACTATGACAGCTAGAAGGATGCGGTTTTCGGCGTTGGATTCAATGTAATAGTGAGCAGACGAGAAAAATCCGTTTTCGGGCGCGCTTCGCGCCTGTCATAGAGATGTTAATGCTAACTTTTTTAATTTTATAGTTAGGTAAAAAAGTTCATTCTTTAAAGAATGAAAAATAAGGAAGATTAGTGGAGATTGCATCAAAATCGGACAATTTTTAACCGAGCTATGATGAAAAAACATTTTTTTTAAATTTAGCTCACTTCGGCGCCATTTTGGATGATGTTGCATTTAAATAAAATTTATTATATGGACATATTTTTAAACTAGAAACATTGCTTTAATAAAAGAATGTCAAAAGTTTTAATTCTAACCTCAGTTTTAGGTGTAAAATAGTCGTTAAACATAACAAAAACAAAAAAAAATATGGTTTTTCTAAGATACCATGAAAAGTAAGATAGGGAGCTATAGTTTTTATGGTTTGTACACTTAGCCAACATAAAAAGCAACAAAATGAGTCCAATTTTAACAAATTCGCTTCACTATTTTAAAAGTTATTACTAATAAATCTCTTAAAATTGCCAAAAATGGAAATATTTTTTATAGTTTACCACCATATTGTTGATATTTAATGGAACTGCAACGTCATCATACCTTATGATCTTTATTGCAGCTTGTATTAGGATTCCAGAACGCCTAAAACACTTATTTTTGTTTATTGGTTGTGGAGGAATTACAATTATGGTGATTTTCGTCAATCGTAGAATGCAGATTAGAGGTACCTTGCAAAAACCAAGTAAAATTCTTCATAAACGTTAATAAAAAATTGATTTTGATGATAACTACTTCGTTTCTAGGGGTGAAGGACCAATAAATACCAAATCGCACAACTAGACTGTAAAGTGATATTTTACTGCTGCGGAAATTTGTTTATTAACGACAATGAAACCAGCCAATTTTATTTCCGGAGCAATAAATTATCATTATTTATACTATTTACGTTTAGTTGCGCATTTATTAAAAAAAAGTTGATTCTTTGTATGAATAATTTGATTTAACTTAATTGAAAGAAATTAAAACACAAGATTGATAAATAATCATTCATACTTTTACAAAATTAAGGTAAAAAAATATGAGGACCTACGGCCTAGGTGGATGGGGACCTACGGCTCAATTAGGTGGCCATCAAGGTCACCGGACTTGACCCTACACGATTTTTCCGATGCGATATTTAAAGGACAACGTATTTAAAAGTAGAACTGTTAAAGTGGAAGACTACAAAATTGAGCATTGAGCAAAGTATTCCCTATAGAGTCTTGTATAAAGCGACGCAAGATGAAGTTATTTATCTGTTTTATGCAGAGGGGTTCCATTTTGAGCAAAATCTAAAATAATATTTTATTTTATGATTTTTCAAAAATATTATCTTTTCTTTGTCATCAATTATACTATTGTCTTATTATTTGTAGAGTTACGTTCAGTTAACCCATATTTAATTATAAATATTTTATTAAATTTCCGCAGCATGAATATCACTTTTCAGTCTATTGTGTGATTTCTATTTAAAATCACGTGGGGTCAAGTCGTGACCCTGAGCCACCTAATTAGCTGTAGGTCACCGTATATTTTACCTTAATTTGTAAAATATGATGATTATTTATCATCTTGTTTTAAATCTTTAAACTAAGTTAAATCAAATTATTCATACAAAAAATCGTCTTTTAATAAATGCGCAACTAAACAAATAGTATAAATAATGATATTTATTGCTCCGGATAATAAATTGCTGGTTTCATTGTCGTTAATAAACAAATTTCCGCAGCAGAAAAATATCACTTTTACAGTCTAGTTGTGTCGATTTGGTATTATTGTCCTTCACCCCTAGAACGAAGTAGTTATCATCAAAATCAATTTTTTATTAACGTTTATGAAGAATTTTACTGGTTTTTGCAATGTACCTCTAATCTGCATTCTACGATTGACAAAATCACCATAATTGTAATTCCTCCACAAATAAACAAAAATAAGTGTTTTAGGCGTTCTGGAATCCAAAAAGCTGCAATAAAGATCATAAGGTATGATGACGTTGCAGTTCCATTAATATATCAACAATATGTGGTAAACTATAAAAAAATATTCCATTTTGGCAATTTTAAGAATTTATTATAATAACTTTTGAAATGTGAAGCGAATTTGTTAAAATGGACTCATTTTTGCTTTTTATGTGGCTAAGTGTAACAAACCATAAAAACTATAGCTCCCTATCTTACTTTTCATGGTATCTTAGAAAAACCATATTTTTTGTTTGTTATGTATAACACTATTTACACCTAAAACTGAGGTTAGATTAAACTTTTGACATTCTTTATTAAAGCAATGTTCTAGTTTAAAAATATGTCCATATAATAAATTTATTTAAATGCACATCATCCAAAAATGGCGCCGAAGTGAGCTAAATTTAAAAAAAAGTTTTCATCATAGCTCGGTTAAAAATTGTCCGATTTGTGCAATCTCACTAATCTTCCTTATTTTTCATTCTTTAAAGAACAAAAAAATTCCCTATACCTAACTATAAAATTAAAAAAGTTAGCATTAACATCTCTATGACAGGCGCGAAGCGCGCCCGAAAACGGATTTTTTCTCGTCTGTCACTATTACATTGAATCCAACGCCGAAAACCACATCCTTCTAGCTGTCATAGTTTCCGAGAAAAAGGTCTTTGTCCTCTAAGCTGGACCCCCTGTATATATATATATATATATATATATATATATATATATATATATATAATATATATATATATAATATATATATATATATTATTATATATTTATAATATATTATTATTTATAAGGATGCCAAACTTAATAGACCCTTCACTCCCCCTCCTCCCTCTACCTCTGTTATCCAAACAACCCCATAAGCGTAATTTTCAATATGAAAATTAATATATCTTGTCAAGGTTTTTTCTAAGTTATTTTAATAATAAAAATAATGCTCGTTAAGAGTCTTTCGGCTCATCATGGATAACCCCTGCGAGAACCACCTAAGCTGATAGTAGCAAACCTTACGATCCAGTAGTATTTAAAAGTTGGCGACCTTTTATTTGTAGAGTAATCTATGTTAACTAAGATGGATTGTTCCACTTAAGTGACGTAACTGGGATGTGAACCCCAGACCTTTGATCCTCTAACGACCTAGACAAGGGACACTGCTAAAGGTAATATAATTTAGAACATAACAAGCCTTCTATATATGTATAGGGAGATCCATTAAATAAATAATTGATATATTTCCACAAAGCGCTAAGTTACAAATTAAAACCAAATATTGTAAAAAATCAAAAATAACTAAAAAACCCATGCAAATTACAATTTTAAAAAGTAGGAGAAAATAGTGTTCAAAGGGTGGACTCCAAAAATGTTTACAAAAATTAGATCTTCCGTCCATCCTTTGGACGGAAGTGTGATTACTTCCGTAATGATTTACATGGTAAGTAGGGATAGGCAGTAGGGATAGGGAATAGGCGATAATAACAAATAAACGAAATTTCTGAATTTTTATAATGTTGAATAAAAATTGTGTTTTCAAACCCTGCTGGCTTTCTTTTAGTCTTACAATTGCGAGTCGTATTTTAACCCTTAAAGTTCGGCTCAGCACAATAATTCCAGATCAAACATGGTTAGCAGTTTTAAAAGTTTTTTTTTACTTTTACGTTTACCTAATATTTGTATAAATAAATGCTGATGATAAAATATTAATTTTGATGATAAAATTGTTTATTATTATTATAATTATTGATAAATAAAACGCTGAACTGTGGAGTAAATGATTAAATATAAAACAACAGTCTCTCTCCACTAAATATAAATTATTTGCAGAGCGCTTCAACTGTAAACAGGCCATCATCAGTTGCTACAAAACAATGTAAAAGATAAATAAAATAATAATATAACAATATAACCAAAATAAACAAAAGTACAAGTCAAAAAAATAAAAAAGAAATACAAATAAATAAAAACAAAAAGAACATACCGGTGAGGTGCGAAAGAAACGTTAAAAATTAAACGGTTTGTTTCATTTGAGACAGAGGTTTAAATCTGACTGAGTTTGGGGCGTTAGCCAGCGTTGCGCATAACTACAGACGCCCCCCATTTCCCCCGTTTATTGATAAACTTGCTCCTCTAGATTCTCTTTGTTCCTCAGATCTCCAACTTTCCAAAGAGGTCATCTTGACATCCTTTAGGCAGCACATGCAATAGAGCAACTTCATGCGCTCCTGAAGTATGATTCTCTTCAGTAACGAGCTTATAAAAACTACTTGCTTTTTGAGACAAGTGTTCGGCAAACCTGGTGATACACTGTCTCCCGGTCTGCCCTGTGTAACATGAACCACATTCCCCGCATTTGATCGTGTAAACACCAGATTTCTCGGCCATATCTATTGGGTGTTTACAACGTGAAAAAACATTACGTAAAGAGTGAATATTCTTAAAATCGATGTTGCGGCCATTGTGCTTTATTACTTTGCCTATTTGCTCAGAAATACGTCAGTATGGTAGTGATCTCCAAGGAAAAACTGATGGTTGCACGCTGTCTCACTAACCTATTATGAAATATCTAGAGCTTTTTTACGCTGCCTCTTACTATTATTTTATTAAAAATTAGAGTCGTAACCGTTAGAAGTAGCAACTTGGCGAATAATATTAATCTCTTGTATACTCTGCATTCAACTTAAAGGCGTTCTTAATAAGCGACTGATAAAAGCATTAAAAGAAGCCACTTTTTGGGCTGTTTGCAGTTTGAAAGCCGGCTCTGTAAATAAATTTTATATTTAGTGGAGAGACTGTTGTTTATATTTATTATAATTATCGCTTTGTTCGTATAAATTATCTAAAATATAAGGTTATCTTATATTTAAGTCTTTAAGAATTCAGCTAAGTTATAATATGCAATTTTTTTTTACATATTATAACTAGGTTGAGATTTTTTGTCTTCAAAACTTGATGCTTCATTTTAGAAGCTTTAAAGCCTTACTTAATACTTTGCGAGTAGTTTGGTAGGCAAAGTCTGTCTTAAGTTTCTTTTGTGAAGTTGCTCTTACTTGGAAAAAAGTTTTAGCTCTAGTACTTAATGCAACATTATGACTACAAAGTCATCGTCTAAACTTTGAAGAAACCATTAACAGTACAAAATGTTACTTTAAATTTTCTTGAATCGTTGAAATAAGACGGACGAAATACTCTTACCAGGGGAGTCTTTAGAAGAATTTAACTGGGCTAAAACTGTAAATTAATTTACTGCTTGCCATTCCGAGGGTAATTTTCTCTTTGGTTTATAATACATTTGTAGCAATTTACGTTTGACATTCCGTCTAGTAAATTTTCTATTTGTATCGTTTTTAGCGAATTTTCAAGGAAAAAAATAGCTTATGAGGTTAGAGTAATAGAGGGGGGTAGGGGTGTGGGGTTGATTTTTGAAGGAGGGACTCACTTATCAAGATATATAAATATTTGTATAGGTTTATTAGGTTATATTATATGTATGTATGTATAATATGTATATATATAATATATAATATATATATATAATATATATAATATTATATATAATAATATATATATATATATATATATATGTATACATACATACATACATACATACATATATATATATATGAACCGTCGATATACCCTGTAGGCATGTACCTTAGAACTTAGGCTTAATGAGTGCTCCTATAGGGTTAAGATCAAACATTCAACTTATTTAGTCACTGTTGTGAGTTCACTATGAAGGACTCACAACACAGCTGCAGTTGAAAGTGGTAAACAAAATTCCTTTAGGAGAATTTAGTTCATGTACCAGATTCGTAGAAGTATGATAAGAACATAGGGTCTTATAAATGATATCATTTCCAGTATTTAGTTTAGAAACCATGTACTTCTTTCTCAGAAAGAAGATATCAAACACCTGCGGACAAGTTAACACTCTGATAAGAGTGATAAGGTCTCTTAGAATGATGCATTTCCTGTTATTTACCTTATCGCGCACCAAACTTCCATGTACTAGTTTTCCCTAGAATATGATAAGAGTGATTACATTTTGGCCATCCCCTCCAAAGGAGGTGGTAAATAACCGTGGTATAAAAGGGTATGCATCTTATGGTAAGAGGAGAGACAGGTTCAAGTTCAGTTTTAAGCAAGTTTAACGTGTAGTTAGTTAAATTATTCTCAACAGTCAGGTCGTGCAACCTCATGAAGTCATCTCGCTAATATGGTTAGCCACCATCCGTAAGTAGTAAAGTGACTTTTACGTTGTCATTAAATTAAAGCCACAATTCCATGAACAATTCATTAGAGTTAATGATCCAAATATAGGTGCTTTGAGGCTAAGTAGAGAGGGGCTCACATACTAGGGTGTAATAGTTCAACAGTTTAAACTAATGTAAGTTTTAATTATATTGTGCTGATTGTAAGTTTGTAAAATTATTAATTGTTAATAACATATAAATTAAAATAATGTTGATAAAATCTGAGTTCTTTCTTATTTGGACACCTAAGACTAAGGCGTATTCAGAATGATCAAAAGTTTCAAAAAAAATCTCTCCTAGGTTCTTCCTAGGTTGTTCCTAGCCTTTTCCTAGCCTTCTTCCTAGCTTAGGCCCGTATTCAGAATCATTTTAAAAAAAATCTCTCCTAGGTTGTTCCTAGCCTTCTTCCTAGTTGTTCCTAGCTTTCTCCTAGCCTAGCGGTATTCAGAATCAGTTTTTGAAATCTCTCTGGTTGTTCCTAGGTTGTTCCTAGCTTCTCTTAGCTTCTCCTGCTTTTTAAAAAATAACCAGGAATGATTTTACGTAAATTTATTCGTGGCTAAACGTTAATATAACAAAAATTAGAGATAAAAAACTTACATTAGAGTTAGTTATAACTTAATTTTATTAATTATCTTTTAAAAATTTGACCTCAATTTTACGTTAAACAGACATTTTTTGACAACTAGCGCTACTAGTAGAGAACTGTAAACTATAATATTGAGATTATTTCTACAAAATAAACAAATGATTTGTTAAACCAACCTGGCACCAGAAAAACTCCTTCGTAAAATACGTAAATTTGTATGACAAAAAACTTCTTATTATCAGTTGCGATTATTTTAGTATATCTAAATGTGAGTGCGGACCTGTGGACCCAGTGAAGTTGAACTAGAGATGAATTTGCATTTTATTTTCACTTATGAAGGAAATCATTATATGTCATCAATGTACTATTTAAATGTTTTTACATAACATAGTTAGTGGATAAAAAAGTGTTAAACTTTCGTTAGAGGTATGGGTGCCACATTTTTGAATTGTAAGTTATAGAAGAAATTATTTATTTGACATTAAATAAATTATCAATTTATAGGGTTGGTATAAACCCATGTTGGGTACTTTCCATTTTTTCATACTGATCTATAAAGTATATCACGTAAGTGCAAATTAGTTTACGTAGCAATTAGTTCGTTTTAGGCGTTTTAAAAGCGGTGATATTGTGAACAGTTTTAAAAACTACAAAAAAAAACAAAATGTATAATATACTTTTCAGTCTTGTTACCGTTTATAAGTTAGGCCAATTTACCCGTAATTATTTAGTTTTTAGAACTTGTCCAGTAATTAATTATATACTCAAATTAAAATATACTCAGCACTAGTATTATTTATATTCGTATAAGGTTTCATTCAAGTTTATTGATACTTTCATTTATAATATTGATACATTTATTGCAGGTTAGCATCAAGAGGCGGTCGCTCAAAACGGGATTTCAAAACAGTTAACAGCTCTACTTCATTCTGAGGAGAATATAAAAACACTACACGTTAAGGCAGAGGTTTTGAATCCCACATTTTAATGGGAGATAAATCAATAAGTAGTAATGTTTACTCTTTACCAACATAATGTAAACAATCTTACATCCCCGTTATGATTGTTATTAGCGAATCTTTCTAATCAAACTCAGCATTAAACATCTCTGAGTTCATACGTTGTGAACGTAGAGATCACGATTTTCTTTACGTTGTGAACTGTGGTATTTTTTATAGTATTCATAAAGCCTATTGCTTAGGGAAAAAAACATTTGTTATAGCTAACAAAAATTAAAAATGTAAATGGAATGTAAAAATTTGCTTCGGGTTATAATCGACCATATTCAATTATAAATACGTCACGGAAGGTTACGTTTTGTGCAGAACGTTTCTTTGGATGTTTACATAATAAAGCAATGCTATTGGTCACTTTAGGATCACAAAATAAATAATAGGATCCTTTGTTTCATTTTGTTTCGATATGAGCCAATATGTATTTTGTGACGTCACACTTTTCGCGAGGGATTAACAAGTTGCTCATGAAGGAAGAATACAGGGTGGTGCTTTCACCCTGCACTGGTGCATTCGTATGGTGCATCAACGTCAGCTTCGTATGGGCTTATCGCGATAAAATTCGTCCAAACCCACTAAGTTGACACTGGAAGTTTGAATACCCAATTATTATGTTGTTATCGTCTGGTATTGTATGTATTCATATTAACCAATATGTGATTTTTTACAGTAACTTAGGATTATATTGGAGCAAACCTTTGCGCCATATTCTGAACATTTGATACTAATAAAATGAAATTCCGGTAATTTTTTTTGTATTTCCCGGGGTGGTACCCCCAAAAAATTAAGGGGACCCGTCCAAAAAAAACATTTTACTGGCGCAATATCCGTTTCAGTTCAAAGAAGTGTTTTGGAGCAATAAAACAAATTTTTGATTTTTTGGGGGCAACACCCCCAAACAATTTAAAGGGGGAGCCAACCAAAAAAAAAATTTAATGATAATCC
>JACMZG010001914.1:20082656-20093356 GCA_018340805.1 Microvelia longipes
CGGATTATTTCCTTCGGGAATTAAATGGGGCAACTCAGAACCCGGGAGAAAATGTCTTGGCCTTTGCAGACAGGGTTACAGATTTAGGATATAGGGCGGTGCCAAACCCAACAGGGGAAACCAACGAGGCAGTGGTGCTAACTAACAAACATCGAGAAGCCCTTGTTTTGGCGGCATATTTGAATGGCCTAGAGGGAGACCCGGATTACAGTTAAAATACAATCCACCCACTACCATGACAGAGGCCCGCCAAAAAGCCGCTACTATAGAAAGCGCACATAAGGACAGAGCACAGAGAGGCAATAAATTACCCTTAAAGGCTACTAGGGAGGGAAACTTTAATAAAACCCTCGAAAATCATAATTTTAGGCAACCTCTGGGAAACGCTGGGTACCCCCCCTTAATGGCACCCCTTCCAATAACTAATCCTAACAATACGCCCAGTAGAACATTCTATTCACAGGCTAGAAATCAACCTCAAAATTTCGGTATTAGAGCTCCAACTTACACCCCTACCCCTAGGTATGGGCAAGGGCATGGAAGGATGCCATTTAACCCTAACCTCCGTATACCTAACCCCTTTTCTGGGTTAGGTCACGGCCGATCTTTGGTTCCTAATCAGTATCCGGGTTACCCCTACTATGCCACCCCAACAACCCTTTACAGGACCCCGAAATTCCTTCCCTTCCGGGTCCCCCCTCTAAAAACCAAGGCAAAACTGGGTCCCCATATAGAAACCAGGAAACTGGGTGTTACGTGTGCAACAGCCCAAATCATTTCAAAAGGGAATGTCCAAACAGATCTTTTGCGAAAAATCAGTTTTCAGGAGGTCCTGGCCCTAGTACATTTAACTCCGTGGGGCCAGCAAAAAACGGTTCAAGGGGGGGTTCCAAAGGACAGCCTTAGAAACCCCCCTTGTCATTTCCCCTTTCACCGGTGCGCTAGTCCCTATGATATGGATCGATCTAAACATAAACAAACAATCGGTACGCCTATTGGTTGATACAGGGGCTGCGATTTCGGTGCTAACCCAGCCCCTACCAGGTACAAGGGTAGTACCGTCTAGAAAGGCTGCTAGTGGAGTTACGGGAACAACGCTACATTTGATAGGAGAACAATGGACTAGTATAGAGGTGGGGGACGGGTACAAGATGTCTCATAAATTTAGTATTGGGGCCGTGCAAGGATGCGAACAGGGGATTGTGGGGCTTGACCTTACGACGACTTGATGCGATAATTTTTTAAAAAACGGTCGAGTTCAATACCCCCTGGACCCCGCGGTTACAAACAAAAACGCGGACAAAATTAAATATTAAACCACAACCACGTGAAAGAATTCCCATTAGGGGCGCATTAGGTCATTACGTACCGGAACAGAGGCATACCCAACCCGTCAAACAAAAACTAAATTTTGTTAAAAATAAGGGTGTTACAGGGAGGAAAAAGGGGAACAAAATATGCGAAAAAGAATGTTTCAATAAGGAGGGTAAAAACACCTCCTTAAACGATATTATTAACGCCCAAGGCAAGATTAAGGGAAGTACCAAGGAAAATATAAAAACAAGATGGGAAGGAACAAGCAAAGGTTATAATAATAAACATAAGCAAAATAAGGCAAAAACGAGAAGCAAGTGTGGCTTCGATTTGGAAACAGTTCATAGCAGTACTAAGCCGATAAGTACAAACAATCTAAACCCAGGAGAGTCTGGTAATAAAAAAAATCCAAAAGAAAATTCAAAACTAAGGTACACGAAAAGGGGAAATCTGAATCACAGTGCGACCAAGAATCAAAAAGATATTGTAGAGGAAACCTCGTGTCAAGAACCGGAGGATTTAATAACGATCTAAAAGGGCAGGCGGAGACTCGGACTGAAACGTTAATAAAGCTCAAAGACAGAACTGGGCCTAGGAACCGAATGTTGATGGCTAGGGTCTCGGTTGCTATTATGTACCCCCAAGCTCCGAGGCTATAATCCCTGTAAAACTCCCGCAAACCCATAAAAATTATTTCTTCGAGCCAAATTACTCTCAGGAGGGGTTAAAATTTGCTAAATCTGTTCACACAGCCTCGGAACCTAAAACTACCTATGTGCGGGTAATAAATCTAAACCCGTTTGGTGTTCATTTACAGAAACACACCCCCGTGGGCCAATTTGACCCCGATTTCGAAATTTTAGACCGTATTGATCCGTCCTCAACCCCCGCCCTGTCCCACACGGAGCTTGACATTAAGTTAAAAGACAAGCTTAAGCACTTGAACAATAAAGACCAGCAAGGCATGATGAGCGTCCTAAACAAGTACAGAAATATTTTAAATGGTCAGCTAGACAAAAAGGGTTGTACCTTCCCTGAGGAACATGAAATTATTACCGAAAATGTCCCCCCAATAAAGCAAAGAGCTTACCGCGTGCCCTATGCCTTGAGGGAAGAGATGAAAAAGCAGGTCCAGGAGTTACTTCAAAATGAAGTGATACGGGAAAGTAAAAGCCCATGGGCCTCACCCTGCATATTAGTAAAAAAGAAATCATTGGGAGGTGAGGTAACCTATAGATTTTGTACTGACTTCCGAAAGTTGAATGAGGTTATAAAAACCCCCAATTATCCTATCCCGTTGATTCCTGAGATTCTAGACCAATTAGGGCAAATGAGCTTGTATACAAAAATAGATTTAAAGAGTGGATATCACCAAATAAGGATCAAGGAGGCAGATAAGGAGAAAACCGGTTTTGTAACGCCATTTGGCCAATATGAATATAACCGCTTGCCGTTTGGTTTGAGTTCAGCGCCTAGCTCCTTATGAATATAATGGACCATTTGGCAGGGCTGATTGGTGAAACTTGCCTCATTTATCTTGACGATGTGGTGATCCATTCCCGCACAAATTTGGAGAAATTAGACCGTGTACTAAATAGATTCCAGGAAGTCAATTTAAAGATTAATTTGGAAAAATCGGAATTTGCCCAGGAGGAAATAAATTACTTAGGGCATGTCGTGTCAGCCGCAGGGATTAAGCCAGACCCGAAAAAGTAAGCAAAGTTCTGAATTATCCCCGGCCCAGAACCGTAAAGGAGATAAGAGGGTTTTTGGGGCTAGCCGGATGGTATAGACGATACATAGACCAATTTTCAGCCATCGCTAGACCCTTGACCGAGCTCACCAAGAAATACGCAAAATTTGAGTGGACCGAGGCGGAGGAAGCTGCTTTCAACACATTAAAGCATGCCCTGTGCAACGAGCCTATCCTTGTGTTGCCAAATTTTGAATTACCCTTCACCCTTACGACCGATGCAAGCGCGTACGGCCTGGGGGCAATTTTATCACAGGTTAATGAAAAGGGCGAAGACTTACCGCTCGCTTACGGGTCTAGATTGATGAATCACGCTGAATTAAACTATAGTGCCTTAGAAAGAGAGCTCCTAGCTATAACTTGGGGCATAAAACATTTCCGGTGTTACCTATACGGCAGAAAATTTACATTGAAAACCGACGCGGCAGCGTTGATCTGGATGACTAAGGCCCCTGACCCCTCCCCAAGAGTAAGTAGATGGATTTTATTTTTAATGGAACACCAATTTGACATAAAACACGTAGGAGGAAAAAGTATTTCTCACGTGGATACTCTAAGTAGGATTAATGCCATATTACCAGACTGGACCAGAGCCAAAGTAGCTCTTGCTCAAAAACAAGACCCTGTTTTACAGATACATAACTAAAAACCCGGAGGCTTGTATTGAAGACCAAGATGGTTTGGTATTCTTAAGAGGGGAAAACCCTAAAATCTTGGTGCCAAAAGAACTGATACAAAAAGTTTTGTACAACAGTCATGATATACCCTTGGCGGGACACCCAGGCATCGAGCGTACTAAAGCACTCATATCTCAAAATTATTATTGGCCAGGACTAGACACTTCGGTAAAATCTTACGTGCGTAGTTGTGTAACCTGTAATCGCAGTAAAACTCCTCCAGTGATGAGACGACGATTAGGTATGGCCAACACTGCCGAATTCGTTGGCCAGTATATGTATATAGACATAGTAGGTCCCCTCCCCCTCACACAGGCCGGTCACAAGTATTATTTATCCTCCATCGATGCTTTCTCGCGCTATGTGGAACTGTGCCCTCTTAGTGACATCACTGCTCCGACCGTAGCAAGGGCTTGTGTTGACCATATATTTTCACGATTTGGTAGCCCGGTACACTTAGTCACCGATCAAGGAAGTAATTTTATGAGCGAAGTTTTTAAGCAGGTTTGCAAAATTCTGAACATAAATAAACTCCAAACTACCGCCTACCACCCCCAAGGAAACATTGAGATAGCACATAAAACTATTAATAAAACTCTATCACATTTTGTTACCAGTGATGGCCGAAATTGGCACAAATACCTACCATTGGTGGCTGGAGCAATAAATAGTATTCCACACTCTTCTACAAAATTTACCCCAAATTATTTGATGTTCGGTAGAGAGCTGAGGCCAATTTTTGATTGCGATCTATCATTTAGATCCGGGGAAACGGCCCTCCCTACCACTCCGTTGGATGAGGCCGTTAGTGCTCTTAAGAATAAATTAGAAACTACATACGCGATAGCCCGGCAAAATACATTAAGTTCTCACGAGAAAAACCAGTTTCACTATGATAGGGGAACCGAACCTCACGAATTTAAGGTGGGGGAGTCGGTTTATTTCAAACAAATGGTTAAGCCCGGCGGCGTCTCAAAGAAATTTTTTAAACCCTGGCATGGACCCTATAAAATTTCCAGGAAGATTTCGGACTGGGTTTATGAGATTGAACTGGGACCTGACAGGGCTGTGGTCACTAATATAGACAGGTTAAAACCTATGTACATTAGGGAGCTGGGAACGAAGGTCGCTAACAAAAACAGTAATGTGACTGATAGTCAGGAAAACGGTAACGAAGACCCAGAGCTAGAAGAAGATACCACCAATGAAACTCCAGTATGCTTACCTACCCCAACTACCCTTATTGAATTGTTACCCAGGGCTAGGGCTGAAGACGTTGACCCAGTCGTGGAACCCGAGTGTTCAACTCCTACAGAAATATCTGAAATATCTCAAGGCATAGAAGAAATGGATATTTCCGGTGATGACAGTATAAGTAGCCCCGATAGCCCCGATAAGTCAAGGCACGAACCAGACTCAACCTGGGTACCGGAGGCCCAAGATGAAAGCCTACCAATTATTCGGTCCCCATATAACCTTCGAAACCGCTGCAAGAGAAATATATAACTTAATGAAAAAAAAAATAATAATAACAAATAAATGTACCTGATCACCAATCACCGAAAGGAAAAAAAAAAATATGAACGAACATAAAACATACACGTACGATAATTAAAAACAAAGTAAAACAAATAATATAAACGATAATTAAAAAAAATAATTATAAACGATAATTATATATTAAAAAAAAAAAAACTAAGGAAATAGGGCCCTAGCTCTCAAGGGTTAAATGGGGAAGGTCTGATCACCCTTCAGTACCATAAGGTACCCTTAAAGGGAGCTGTTAACATACCAGTAAAATCAAAAAAATACATAAAAATAAGTATGTATTTATATATGAATTATCGTATATGTAGTAATATATTTTTGGGTAATTACCATATCGTGGTAGAGGTAATTAGTCAAATATTAAAAAATTAGTAAAATGTTTAAAAAAATAAAAATTAAAACAAAACAATTAAGACAAAAAAGTTAAATTAAGCACTTAAATTTAAACTTTTAATAATATAATGGTAATCTTCCGAAATAAGATTACCTGACAATGACTACTAGTAGTCGTTCCGGCTAATTAAAGAATGGAAACGAGATAAATAAAAATATAGGTAGATGTCAATCAGCTGGTCAAGACAGTACTTAACTACCAGGATAAATAGAATCTAATATTTATATTTGTATTATATTATAGTATTTTATTTATAGTATATCATATTTAGACAAGGACGAGGACGATAATTCCTAACAGTATTGAATTCTATTCATAGAGTAAAATACAAAGCATGAATGCATACTTTACTGGATATCTCATAGTAAAAGCTAGAGTAGAAGGAAATATTAGAGGTTAGTAGTGAGAGTGGAGGGTCTTGTGAGATATTCCATCTCCTTCTGACCACACGATGCACTATCTTCCCTCGCTCAACCCCTATAAGTCTTTACGCAAATTAAACTACTACCATACACTATACTATATGTCTATCTGTACTATATGTCTATCTGCTAATTAACAATAATAATGCCGTTTATTCAAATACCAAACAATTTGCAAAAAAAACATGTCAACAACTTAATATTACAGATTTTCCCTTAATATTTTATCAGTCAAAGCCGTGTTTTATCTCGGAATCTGCCGTGTTTATTCGGAAATTTATTTTATCCCAACAGAAAAACAAAATAAACTTGTTCTTGTTATGTTTATTCGTGTTGTGTTTTTATTTTGTATTAATGATATGAGTAAATAAATTATACATTTATAATTGTTCATTATAAATAATAATAGTTGTCAACGAGTAATAATGATCCAACGGGAAAGGCAAACTGACTTACATACGGCAATATTAAAATAATAAAACATAATAATAAAATAAATAATAATAATTCTGATGGTATTTATAACACCCTGCCGTTATCTTATCTCGGTACGGAACTCGGTCAAGCTACAGCTGATTGACCTTATTCAATCCACCAGACTTCAAAGAATTTTATCTAATGTATAAAAAGATAAAGATTTAAAAGGAAAAAATAAACAAACAACTTATCATAGAAATACATATGGAGATCAAGGCCATACTTATTTATGACAGGGACATTAACCTAGGAATACCCAAAATGGACCACCTTCAAAATAGCAAGGGGTAGCTGCCCACATGGCGGTCACTACAGGCTTAGAAATTATGTGCACAAATTAACACCCAACTTTAGACAGAACAAACAGCCTTAGGATGACAGCCAGCTGGGTAGAACCCCCAATCTAGTAAGCCAGCAAGTATTGGCGGGCTACATAACTAAACAAAGTAAATAGTAAAATAGTCACTCACCTATTCCAAGTTGTGTTTCGCGCTCAATAGCCGTCACCGGGGATATATTGGAACGGAGGCATATGGGATGTGAGGGATTACAAAAAGGAAATAGGAATATATAACAATACTCCTTAAATAAGGAGCAATAGCAATATAAATAGCAATATAATTAAATAGGGTTAACAAATATAATCTATATGTTTAAAAAAAATAAAAATAAAAAAATAGATGAATAAAAGGAAAAACAAAGGTTAAATTATGGTTATACCACATAGATAAACAGAGAAAGATAAATATATATACAAATATACAATAGATAGAATAGATAGAATAAGGGGAAATTCCAGGAGAACTAGAGGTGTTGATGGTCGGCGTTTATACAAAAGCGCCGACCCCTCTCAGTCCCGCTTTCGTAGGCATATAAACGGGCGTCCTCGTAGAACTTTATTAGCCCACCACCCGCCCTCATGTGATAAGTGTAAAAATTTCCGGGTTCCCCGGGGTTGTTCCTGGCCAGGTGATACGTCAAACCTGGCCATTCGTTATAGAGAAGGAAACAGTCCTCGGTACAAGCCGAGAACACCAACGGATCCAGACCCAGCTCCGCTGGGTGGAACCAATGCCCTAATAAGGGGCACGCTAGGTCACAATCAAAGACCCCCCGTGGCAGGTCATGGCCGGGCGGAATGCCCGCGTATCTTAAAGACCGGAGCTTTAGGGGGTGGATCACCTCCTCCAGGGGTGCTCCCCTAGTACAATAGGTGGTCAGAGTTTCACTGCGAAACCACCTAGACATTACTAGTAATAAGAAAGGAAGAAACAAAAAAAAAGAATTGGTAATAAATGTGATAAAAATAAAGATAAATAAATAAATATGGATTAATAAAATAGTAAATGTAATAAAGTGTAGGTTAATGGAAAAGGGAGTTGTAAAATTAACGAATAATTAAATACTTAAGGTATGGAGTTTAGGCGATTGGTGATCGAAGGGACGTCACGGGCTAAACTTAAGAGTACTCAAATCATGCCCGCTTTTATAAGGCATCCAAGCTCAGGAGATAAAATATAAGAAAATGCCTCAAGGAGGGGACCGTCAAGTCTACCCTTTAGTCTTTAACAACTAATCCGTTATCAATTCAATAGGCTTCTCTAGCACGAGGCAAGAACATGCTTTTGGTCTCTTCTCTGTAGATAATATCAGAGACGTGTGTAACAAAGAATGGATTCATAGACCAGGCTACGAGATAATGTAGTTATCTTAAAAGATAACTTCGTTAATTACGAGTTGATAATATATAGTTAATAAATAGTTCATAAGTTAAGAGTCTATAGATAAGACTAACACATTCTTTCTCTACGGAAAGTACGGAGATAAGTAAATAAACACAAAATTCTTTCGTATATGATTCCTCTGAATATATAAAAACCAACTATATTACTATACCGAATAACAAATGTGAAATAAATATTAAATATTACCCTTTCCAACTAGAGTTACAATAATACTTCTAGATATTTAAGGGGTGGGTCCTGTTAGGCTCACAACTTTACCCACCTAACTATCACTAAGGGACGGCCGTTTGTTTTGTTTGTGCAGATTGGCTAGGGGAAGCAACTCTTGTCTTCCAACAACAAGACCAAATTGCCATTACTGGACAATCCTGGACAATCGCGTGGAAGTTACCAATAAACAACCTCTTAAACGAGTCACAGACCTTGATTAAACAAACCCTAGAAGTGGGTGGTATACTTAAATATTCCCCTCATAGTCCATTCTTTCCCCTCTGGCAGACCGAAATACAACACCTCATAGGGTCACTCCAGCATGGGGTTAAACAATTAAAAAAATTACCATTTACCCGCCGAAACATAGACACCCCCTACCCAAAATTAAGGACCCGTCAACCACGGCAAATTGTTTTAACTCTAGGGGCGGCCCTTGTCGGCGGGCTGACTAGTCAAGTTTGGTCCCACCTTTTTTCACATGACGATAGTATCTCGCAACACATACACCAGTTTGAAGCCAGTACAGACAGTTTACTTCATATTACCGAATCTCATCTCACATTAACAAAATTTTTAGAGACTCGAGTCAATCAAACAGAGACTCAACTTTGGACTTAATATCTACTTTTGAAAGTTATGTAAATTCAAGTGAGCATAAAATAGCCTCTCTCCAGCACCAAGTTAATCAGTTAATTTTTAATGAAAATGTTTTAGTTTATTTAAGGTCCCTTGCAGTATCGGCTGCGATTTTACGTGATGACATTCAGCATGTCATTGCTTTGGTTGACGATGCCATTAAAGGCCAAGCCCCGACACGATCACATTGGTACTCCACAGACCTACAGCAAGTGCTCCTGTCCATAAATCACAATCTGACAGCGAGCGGACTAGAACTGTTGCTGCCTACCTCAGGCGAAGAATCAACTTTCTTTCAGCTAAGCCAAATTAACCTCATGACACAGGAAACCGGCCTCTACGTCTTGCTTAAATTGCCAGTTATTCAACACACCTTGTTATCTACTCTCTACAGAGTGTACGCTTTTCCTTCATACGATAATGTTTCACAAGAGACTCTCACTTTTCTACCAGACTACGAGTATTTTTTGGTCACACGCGACCTCACACGTTACGCTGTAATGTCTACTACAGATTTATTGTACTGCTCTAAGGGCTCACTCCGGCTCTGCCCACCGATAACCAATTTCTTCGATAGAGCACAGCTATCATGTCTTAGCTCTCACTTCTTCAATAGTACTGGAAAGAACTTGTGCCAACGGGCCATTATGCCTTTAGATTATCCTCCTGTTTGGATCTATGACAATCTTGACCACGCCTGGCTATATAGTGTGGCAATCCCAACAGCTTTATATGGGACATGCTACAACTCCAAGCAAGCAGTTTTTGCGGCACAGGTGCATAGACAAGGCCGGCTTTATGGTGCTCAGAATTGTTTCTTGCGAGCAGGCAAAGTAAGTCTGTTGCCACGCACAGTAACCAACAGCGAAGGCCATATCGAATTACAAGAGTTGTATCATCCTATACAAACTATTTTACTACCTAACGAAACAAGCGAATGGTTGGACGACAGTTTTTCGCCCTTTCGTACCGCTGCCCTAGACACCCTGCGATCGGAGGCTCAGCGAAGCCACAGGATCGCACAGGTTCCCCCGGTCTCAATAGCAGATTTGCTGACCCAGGCACGACAACTGCAAAGTCGCTCACAGGCAATCCACTCCTCCATTAAGTGGACTAGCATAGGAGCGACTCTTCTTCTTTTCGGAGGACTGGTGGCTCTCAGTCTTGGACTCTGGAGACGACGTCGGCAGCAGAGGCAGCAAGCTGGCCCGGAAATTCTATGTACTATACCAAGGGCCCCTGCTTCAATTCCCAGCATTGACCCTTCACTACATCATTTGGCCCCTGTTGTACAGGACCAATATTGGGACATTCATCTGGATCCCTCTGCATAGAGCGGGGCTCCAAAACGAGGCGTTCGACTTGCCCTAGAAGGGCTAATTAATTAGTGCTACGTCTCCTCAAAGTGATTTTTTTTTTTGAATCCAGGAATCCAGGTACTTTTAAATTTGTGATATATGTATACATATAACACACAAAACATAGTTCTATTACATATCACTAACTTTTAAATAAAGATAT